>JACYXH010000175.1:1027500-1462500 GCA_026745465.1 Lota lota | reverse complement strand
GGAATTCATTTCTAAATGGATTAGTAGATGACAGATAATAGATGAAACTGCGTTTATTCTACAAACATTAAGGAGCATATGAGTTAATTTAACAAAGAAACAACAGATTGAATTCAGCATCAAGGTCTTTAACTCACCCTCTGTCACTCTGACATTTTTATGCATGTTATAAAGTTTGGCATTTCCACAATATTACTGCAAAGCTCTCTCTCTCTCTCTCTCTCTCTCTCTCTCTCTCTCTCTCACACACACACACACTTCTCTCTCTCTCTCAGACACACACATTTTCTCTCTCTCTCTCTCTCCGTCTGTTTAACTCTCTCTCTCTCTCTCTCTCCAACATAGGAGAAGCATAATGTCTCTTGTACCTTCTCCCCCTGTAGGCTTGTGAAAGAGACGTGCAGTGTGGCTTCGGGATGTGCTGTGCTGTTAGTCTGTGGTTGAGGGGTTTGAGGATGTGCGTGCCCAGAGGAGACGAAGGTGAGGAATGCCACCCGTTTAGCCACAAGGTGGGTAAACAAGTGTTTTCTCTTCTGCATTATATCTTACTACCTGGCTCGCACCTTTTTCTCAGTGCTCGAGTTCACTCACATACACACATGCATGCACTAACGCATGCCCAGACACTAAAATACACACGCAAGCACAAACACACACACACACACACACACACACACACACACACACACACACACACACACAAATAAACAACCACATGAACAACACTCCTGACTCACTCACACATCACCACCCTTATCGCTTTGATGACAGTAAGCCAAGATAGCATAAAGCACTTGCAACTTGACAGAGGCTTTACGTAAGCTGCTTATAACTGCAGAGGCTATTGATCAGTACAATGAATCAGGGCCACCCAGGACCATGCATCACACTGCTAGTCTAGAGAGAGACAGCAATGATGCAATAAGTCACAATGCCTGATCCTTAAGCCCTAATCTTTGTGAGTGAACTGCATCACCACACCTGCTTTCAAGTTGATGGGAGATGTGTGTGTGTGTGTATGTCTTTGTGTGTTTGTGTGTGTGTGCTTGTGTATGTGTGTGTGTGTGGTGGGTGGTTGCGTGCGTGTGCCTGTGTGTAGGCATGCATGTGTGTGTGTGTTTGAGGGAGTGCACGTCAGTGAGTGTGTGTATGGTGGGTGCCAGAATGAGAGACTATGCTCACACACTATTTACATTTTCATTTCCAGGTGCCCTACATAGGAAAACGGCAGCACCACACCTGCCCCTGTCTTCCCCACCTGGCCTGCACGAGCTACACAGACACCAGGTACAGGTGTACTGACGACTTCAAGAACATGGACTTTTGAATAATCTCCTCAAACCATAATGAAAAGTGAAGAGTAGCAGAAAGACCCACAGCAACCCAAAGTCTCCAGGAAAATTACTTGAAGAAATAACGATGAACGATGGAGCAGAAACATAAATCCTGTCTCTTTGACCTCACTCTATATCTGTGTTTACTATGCACTATATATTAAAAAACAAATGGGTGGGGGAGGGTCTGGATTCATTTATCGCACCTGTAGGTCAATGACATTCATGTAGTTGCTAAGTAGTACCGCAGTTAACCCACAACAAACTTCTTGATATGTAGCAAAAGTCAGCCTTTGTGTGAATTTTCAGATATTAGTGTTTTATTTTCATGCCTGATGTAGTTTTGTTTATCAAAATAACTGTTTAAACGTCAAATGAAAATAACATCACCGCAGTCTACTCTTTCCCGAAACCGGATTGTCATTTCTATGTATCTTGAATGTGTGTGTGTGTGTGTGTGTGTGTGTGTGTGTGTGTGTGTTTGTTTTGGTATGTACGATTGGGACGGCATTTCTTTACATGTTATCTTGAATAGGAAAATAATAGGTTGGTCTATGTTGGTCTGACGTGCCTTGCCCTTCCCTTCCCCTTCAAGAACTCATTGTTGGGATTTCCTTTGACTTAACGTAACTCAAAGAAATCATCAATCAAATTCAATGTATACTTTAAGGGGAACTCAACTTGAAAGGGTAAATTATAAATAAATAAAAATGTAAATCATCAAGAAACATACTTTTTTGGTTGACATACTTTTGTCATCCCTAGGATTTTCCTTATTGTTTGAAATTAGCTCATATGTTGCATGTTTTACCTGTGTGCAATAAACACAAACTATATTACTCCATATAATTTAAACAGGTTTATGTTTGTACCACAAACCATGTACACCAAAAACCCGTATCTGCATACTCTGTTATCAAATAAGCCCTTCAAAATGGCTTGGTTATTTCTTCATGGAAATACTTGATATCAACATTAAACAAACGTTCCAAATAGTCAACATATAAAGACCCTAAAAAACATATCTCATGTTTACTTTAGTATTATGAAGATTATTTTTAATCGCACATCAGATTATGAAGGTCAGTCCTCTGGTGAAGTTTTGAGTTTAAATTCAATTAAAATCTAATCTTTTATATTTAAAATTGTCAGCTATTTGTCTAGTTAACATATATGGTTCAAGCAGTGGTGCAGTTATCAATCAAAACCTCAGTTTTGATTGATAACATTTATTAATTTAAATTATATATATATATATATTACTAAACAATCACATACATTGTCTACATTGTGGCCTACTTCAGTATTTGCTCTCAGATAAGTGGTCATTAGATATCTTTTATCATAAATCTCTTATCAAAAGTGCAAAGATATCGAGGCAACCGGAAGGGCACTACAGGGAAAGAGTCATGATTTGCAGTGTATAAAAGCTGGAGTCTCAACCAACAACTGAACTGTGGGTCGACCAGTCAAAGTAACTAAGATGAAGTGGCTTGTCCTGTTGTCGGTGCTGGTAGCGTTTGCTGAATGCCTTCATAAGTGAGTATAACTTGGTTCTTTTTTAACCTCTGTCTACATTTTCAAATTTGTTGCTTATATTCCTTGAATAAGTAGTTTCCAAAAAAAAAGACTTTACAGATATTAGATTAGTGCTGCTCTGCATCTCGGGAAAATTGATGAGGAAGCATTGACATTAAGAACCAACATCCTTGAATAAGTTGAACATGTAAGTGACACTGTTTGGCCGAGCTGTTGTAAAGCTGACGGTGTGTGTGTGTGTGTAATGCATGTAGGATCCCCCTGATCAAGGGGAAGACTGCCAGGGAGAGTCTGCAGGAGCAGGGTCTGTGGGAGGAGTACAGGAAAGAGCACCCATACAACCCCACGGTCAAGTTCATCCAGGGCGGAAGCGAGCCCATGACCAATGATGCTGATGTAAGTTCTGATCAGAATGATCCCCCATCAGATAGTTTGTATCGGGACACACTGTATGTTCTTAGGATTTGGAGTAACTAATCAGTTAGAAGTGACATTGGTGACATTCGGGTCTTTGTTTATCCAACTAGTTGTCCTACTATGGCGTGGTCTCCATCGGCACCCCTCCTCAGTCCTTCTCCGTCATCTTCGACACTGGTTCCTCCAACCTGTGGGTGCCTTCAGTCTACTGCACCAGCCAGGCCTGCAGTGAGTTCCATTACAACAGCTGTTCATTTCGTTTTTATGCACAATTTTTATTGATTTTTTTGGTGACAAAATCTACAGAAGATATTTTGCCGGTAGTAACATTAAATTGGCTTTTCATGAAAAGCGATGCTAAAAATGCACAATGTTTTACAGACAACCATAGGAAATTCAACCCACAGCAGTCCACCACCTTCCAGTGGGGCTCTGAGGCTCTGTCCATCCAGTACGGAACCGGCAGCATGACCGGCCATCTTGCCGTTGACACAGTTGAGGTACCCAAGACACGTTTCATCTTACATTACATCTCTAGTGGTACTGGAGAGAATTAGATACTGGTACTCCACAGTTTTTTTCTGCGCGCAGGTTGGTGGAATCACTGTGGCCAACCAGGTGTTTGGAATCAGCCGTACCGAGGCTCCCTTCATGGCCAACATGGTTGCCGACGGCATCCTTGGATTGGCCTTCCAGTCCATTGCCTCCGACAACGTTGTGCCCGTTTTCGACAACATGGTGGCGCAGGATCTGGTGTCCCAGCCCCTCTTCTCCGTCTACCTGAGCAGGTATAGTGAAGGAGCTCCAGTGTCGGGACTTGGTTCTCTTGTCCATGTGTATATGATGCATGACGTTGTGTCTCCTCTCGGGGCTTTTAGCAACAATCAGGATGGCAGCGTGGTGGTTTTCGGCGGCATCGAAGAGAGCTACTACTCTGGGGCCATCACTTGGATCCCCCTGACCTCTGCTACCTACTGGCAGATCAAGATGGACAGGTAACGGCTGAAAATAAGTACAGCTGAACCCCACGTCTTAAATAGAAGAAATGTGTCGTGGTTGAACTGCAGGAACCTATCCAAACCTCTGTTGTGCTGTCCACAGTGTCACCATCAACGGTAACGTAGTGGCGTGCAATGGTGGTTGCCAGGCCATCATTGACACCGGGACTTCCCTGATCGTTGGGCCCTCCAGCGACATCAGTAACATGAACTCCTGGGTGGGAGCGACCACCGACCAGTACGGAGATGTGAGTCACAGGACTTTGTCCTTTGAAGAGATTGAAGAGGAGTGGAAGTCATTTGGCAAATGTTGTTGTATTAGTAGGAGTTATACACTGTTTGTATGCCTTCACCTCAACTATATAGCTTTAAATGATTAGGATTCCCATTGCTGAGATGTTTTCTGTTGATGTTCTCCCCCACAGGCCTCAGTGAACTGCCAGAACATTGGAAGCATGCCCGATGTCGTCTTCACTCTCAATGGCAATGCCTTCAGCGTTCCTGCCTCTGGCTATGTGTCTCAGGTCTGTCTTGCAAACAAACCATTAGGAGACAAATGCATGAGTGCTTATGCCCTTGCGTGCACACATACACACAATGCTTGATTGCACACAAACGCACACACAAACTTAGTGTAAACTATCAAGAAGATGTCTTATCAATCCTTGTGAACATTTGTTGAATTGATATCCAATCCTCTCATTGTGATTTCCTGTCGTTTCTTCAGAATTCTTATGGCTGCAACACCGGCTTTGGTGGAGGCAACGACCAGCTCTGGATCCTTGGAGATGTCTTCATCAGGGAGTACTATGCCATCTTTGACACTCAGTACAAAACCATCGGTCTGGCCAAGTCTGTCTAATCAATCTAGTATCTGTATATAAAATATTGCTGAAAATGTGCAAAAGAAAAATCATTGATGATGTAGAAGTGATTATGATGTATAGCTAATTTGAAATAAAATCATAGCACAGATCATTACAAATGAAGAAAATGGCTTTTGTCTTTACTTGTGTTGGGTGTTGAGGTATGGCTTTAGTTACTAATCAAAACGGTGTTCAAAGACGATTATAAAGGGTAGTCATCCTCTTTGCACCAAAATGTCACAGGGATGAGACTGTAACCCCAAGAGTCTTCAACTTCCAACTCTTTGGAAGAAATACCCCACATCCATTCATGGATGGAACAAAGAATCCTTTCAAGAAAAAGATAGGGAAAGGCAAAGAAAAGAGGAACACAGATTCCCTCTGAGGTTGTTTTATAAAAGGAACTGATAAAAGCACACAGAGTTATCACACGCTTAACTCAGCTGTTTTAGAAAAAGCGCCCTGAAAGGCTGTCAAGTTTCTACTTGAGGTGAAGATGAAAAACAGATATCAATCTTTTCATCTTGAACACTTCCTAGCATATGGTGTTCTGTACATTAATACCAAACCAATTCACATTAATCACATATCAATGCAGATCTTTTGAACAGGGCACCAAAAACGGACGAGAGAAATTTGCAAAAATATGCTACAAGTCCATTACAATTCATCCTTGAACCTTACTAAAGGGACATTCATCGTCTAAGAGCCAATGTGCAGTACTCCACTGTCTCAGGAGGTCTGGGGAGATCTTTGCTCTGTTTGGTGGTAGGGGCTCTCATCTCCAGGTTTACATAAAGCTGTATGGGGGTTGGCTGGTGGTGTTTAAAGTCCACTGTTGTGTAGACTATGGAGCTCACTTCCTACGGGTGGAGGCAAAACAAAATAAGGTATTGTGGCAGCTCTGACTATAACAAAGCTATAACTTCAAGATTTTTCCACTTGGACCCTATTTTCCCATCATTTTGGGTCTAAGTGACTAATGTGGACAACAATTTAGGAAATTGGTTCAGTACTGAGCAAGAGCGATTCAGCCATTGCACCATTTTTGCAACTTCAATGCAACCCTTAGGGGCAATTGCACCCCGTCAGTGTACGTCCTCTAAAAGGGTAAATTTTTGCCACCAACTGGCTCTGATTGTTATTAAAAGTGTCTGACAACATTATGGAAAAGATCCCTACAGAGAAATAAAGCTTTTTTCTTTTGCTTGATTCGGTTATTCGGTAGAACCAAGTGTCACTCAATGAGAAGTCTCGCTCTGAAATCTAACAAGGGTTGAATTGTTGCAGGAAGTGAACAGTGGAAACATGAGTGAGGGTTGGATAGAGGATTGCCGGTTGGAGTTTGTTGTGTTGGACTACAGAGAGTGCAGCTTAGTGTTATCTAAACGCAAGATTTCTCCTTAAGTAAGACTTGGTTAGATACAGTTGTATTGCTCTGTAGTGATCCTTTCCATAATGTTGTCAGACACTTATAACAACAATCTGAGCCTGTCAGAGGCAAAAATAAAAACAATTTTAGAGGTCGTACACTTACGGGACGCTATTGCCCCTAAGGGTTACATTGCAGTCGAGAAGGATCTGCAATGGCTGAAGCGGTATCCCTCAATAATGGACCAATTTCTTAAAAGTTGTTAGTTATTAGTCCCACAAATGATGGGAATATAGGGTCAAGTGTGAATCAGGAACAAAAGAACAAAGAACAGGGACAGTGAGTCAGGTTGTAAATCCGTGCTTAGCACTTACAGGGGTCATGTGTTTGGGTGAGTCAGACTGGCTTTCAACAACTTTGTCTGAGGACAAAGAAAACTTTATTTTACAAGATAGATAACAGACTTCAAACTGTTAAATAAACAAACATCCATTTACCTATATATATATATATACATATACATATATACATATACACACACACACACACACACACACACACACACACACACACACACACACACACACACACACACACACACATAATATCACCACCAATATTTGTCTATGATACAATGTTTAAAATGTCCGGTTACACCTCAGATATCTTGAATTGCTTACTTCTAGACTTTTTGCGTAGGCAACAAACGACGGCAGTCACACATCCAATGAGAGCCATGGTGGCTATTGACAAACTCGTAGCCAACAGCATGGTAAATGTCCAGGGAGCACTAGCGGGACAGAATAAACTCATAAGAGACTGTCAAATATTTGAATCAATGAGTAAAGAGTAAAGAGGAATACAGCACGAGTAGGTAGTAATTTGCAGTATGCTTACATAGGACTTCTCTTACGGTACTGGGGCAGACTGGACCCAGTAGGAAGTGTCGGCGGGGTCGTTATTGTCGACGAGGGTTCGACGGATGATACCAGTGAGTGTGGAGGAAGCCCGGAAGGTTCTGAAAACAGTAACGTTAGTTACATGATGTGTTCAATGTCGCGTGCGCCTGTTGGAGGTTATTATTTTCAATAACAGCAGAGATTATCCCCCACTTAAAGGGGGTAAAATTGAACAGTGTAGAGAATGTAATGGCTTCTAAACAACTTAAAGCTGAAGTTTAAATAATCAGCAGTATTCACGAATTGAGGCAATGTCATACCAGATATCTCGACGAGAAAATCCTTGAAGACGTATTGGGTGCCCTGAACGTAACACCTGTAGTAGCCTCCATCTATGAACTGCGCGTTCGTTATTCTGAACTCAACCGAGCCACTTCTCTCTGTTTGGGTCGCACGTCCTCGGAGAAGGTTGCATACAAATCCCCTGTTGTCCATCACTATAAAACATCCTTCGGGAAAGAGCTTACAGCAACACTTGTCGAAGCCATCGAAGTACAAAGGGAACTCAAATTGTAGCACTATTTCTCCAAACCTCTCAGTCGTCTGTTGCTCTCTCGAAAGATGTACACCTGGAAGATAATACAGAAGGTGTTCAATAAGTGCACTTTCAGTTAAATGACAAGGCAATTCAATTGGTAAAATTATTTTGTCACTCACCTAATAACATAAGTAAGAACATTTGGATATTCATCTTAAAATGCCCACAGGTTAAGCGGTTAGCAGGCAACCCTGACCCTAGATCGTTGTGGATCCAAATGTCAAAAAGGAGAAGTTGTAAGTTAAAGTGTTAAACGAGCTGACCATGGAAAATTTTTATAAATGTGTAGCCACTCTCAATAAGTGGACAAAATGTTTCGCAATCATTTCTGTATTTTACATACACCAACGTTTTCTTACTGATACATGCCTATGCCTTTTGGAAATAAACTATTAGTACATTTTGGTTTATTGCTTGCATATATTGTTCATTCGATTTTAATGTAATACATTTTCATATCTCTACAAAAACATTTACACATTGAAAATGTGAGCATTTCAAAGTTATGTATTTTTTTATAGCTCTATATAAATGTTTGTGGTGTAGTAAATTAAATTAACTTCCTTAAAGATAGTTGTGTATTGTAAAATTGTATCTTTATGATTTGATTGATTGATGGGATTCAGTTTGCTATTATGATGAAAAATATCACACATTTAGGAAAAAGATTCATTATCAATTCTCCACAAGGTAAAAGTAAATGAACAAACATTTTTAAAACATTTTAGTGTGGCTCTTTATTAGTTTTTTTTTCCCATGACTTAGTAAACAGTCCCCCCCCCCCCCCCCCCCCCCCCCCCCCCCCCCCCCCCATCATGAAAGAGACTTAGAATAGCATGTACAAATTACTCATAAGCAGTTGCCACAAAGCTAATCATCAGCCAAATAGTATAATTTTTTTACAGATCAAAAATAAACACTCTGCTTGCATGTAACTCCGTTTGTAACTGAAATGTTCAGTACATTCTCTATAACATAAAAGATCTCTTCTTCTTCTCATCCAACATTGATTTGCAAATCAAAGCAATCGAGGCACATGGACGTGAATCCGTTTAAATATTTACAGAGCAGGCCTATCTTGCTTGACGTGCATCCTAAATAAAGAGCTCCTTAAATAAAAAAGATTGTTCCTAACTTCTAAATGTACAAAAAGCCGTTTATCTCTTTTTAACAGTGCAATACATTCCCACCCTAACCCTCTATGTGACAATCCCAGGTAGCTTAAACGGACAAGGCGAGTTCTCTCTATAATCGTCTGGTCGTGTCTGAATCGTCCTCACGGCTGTGCCTCGGTGATGGTGATGACATCATAGTGGATGCCTTGCTGCTGGAGTTGCTCCAGCTGTTCGGCCGTGGCCTCTGTTGTGTACACCGTCTGGGACTGTGCCATGGCTGCTGCATCCGCCACTGCTAATAATAGTTTAAAACAAAACTATTCAACCGCCACCTTGTGTGTGTGTGTGTGTGTGTGTGTGTGTGTGTGTGTGTGTGTGTGTGTGTGTGTGTGTGTGTGTGTGTGTGTGTGTTTTTTGTCTTTATGGTTTTAATATGGCACTGGGATTCCAACCTTAACAAAAACAAGAGGCAGTCTAACCTGTGACGGCAGAATGGGCCGCAGCCTCCAGTTCTTCTGGGATGACTATCTGCTGCTTAGAGCTGATAGGCAAGTACTGGATCTGACCGTCATGGCTCACTGCAATCTGCACACAGAGAGGGAAGAGAGGAGAGAAGCATTCAGTTTCAACTTGGTTCCCTCTGCACCTATATGCGTGATCAGAGAGAAATTTATTTTGTAAGGTTGAACCCACCTGTTCCTGCAGAAACGACCCGTCGTGTTCATACTGAATGATCTGTCCATCTGCCATCTGGGTGAAAAAGACGACGTTAAACAAAGATTTTAAACAATCACTTGATGACAGAGCATCAAACCTGTAGCTGCAGTTCCAGCTGCAGCCCCCCTGCAGCTGGAGCTCTCTACGCAAACAGATCGGAGACCCCGCCTCTCCCCTCTGGTTCAAAGCATCACTCAAAACACACCTTTTAATGCCTCACCCTCCTCCTCTCTCCGTCCCTCTTTCCACTATCTGTATGCTTTTGAATATTTTCCTGTGGGTTTTTATTGATTTCTGACTTTTTTTATTAAATACTCTTTTTTGGTCTTTTAGAAAAACGCTATATAAATGATATATATCAATATATAGATTAGTATTTATGATTATTAATCAAACACAATGCATGTCATTTGGGTCAGGATCCTCCAGGCTTCATAGGCCAAGCTGTGGTCAATACCTGGATGTGGTTCCCATCGCCCAGCACCACGTACTCCTGGGGCAGCAGGTGCTGCACGCCGTCCTCTGAGATGATGTACTGCACCTGCAGGGAGACAAAGCATTGAAGAACAGCCTCAGTCTGGCATCAGGTGTTTCATGACAGCATGGATGACCATGGGAAGATACACAAAGCTATACACTCAAGAGTCGATAATGTCTTAGTGTCTTCTAAGAGCAAAGCTGGAACCATCAGCATGTTAAGTACAAAGACGTAAACAACGACACAGATCGGAGGAGCAGTAAGACCAAGTAGAGAATCACATGGGATATAAGGGTGTGGAAGTGTGAATTGAGTTTAAAGTTGTGACCACATGTGGCCCATTGCTTTCAGAGTCAAAGAATGTAAACATTGTTATGTTAACATAATTTGACATTATGTTATGTTGATATGAAATTTCACAAGGGACATCCTCAGTTTATTAAGTGGTACTTTCTACAAAAAGTAGAAAAGATCAAATATTTGTGTGAAAGTTCTCTCCAAAGCGACCCCTACCTCTGTCACTTGATTGTCCCCTGACATCAGCTGCTGAACAGTCTGTCCATCCATAGTGGTGATCTGCTGGATGTAAGACCCCTCCTCCTGACAACATCCATCAATCAATCAATCAATCAATCCAATTCTCGGTTATCAACCCACCAACCAATCATTGGATAGAATAAGATCTTAACAAACATGGCTGGTTAAATGAATGAGGTCCAGAACATGGCGGTGCTCTGTCAAGCGCGTACCTGGTCGGACAAGGCCTGCTCCTGGGTCACGATGACGTGCTCCTGCCCCAGGGCCTGGAGCCTCTCCTGGGTGAGCACTGCCTGGCCTGACTGTAGGGCTGCTTTCAGCATGGAGACAAAACACACAATGAACCAATCAACACTCACTAGTATTAAGCATTACAATATAAACACAAACGTGCTGCTACTAAAGGTTATGGGGTCGAACCATAATGTCACCAGGCAGTCTACCAGTCTCGAGCACCATTCCTTAACCCCTTCCTGTTCATTGACCAGATTATGACATCTAAACAAATTCATACTTTTATCGCCCTGGATAAAAGTATCTGCTGAATTA
The DNA here is from genome assembly GCA_026745465.1 of Lota lota. Classification (NCBI taxonomy): domain Eukaryota; kingdom Metazoa; phylum Chordata; class Actinopteri; order Gadiformes; family Lotidae; genus Lota; species Lota lota. The sequence continues at coordinate 1,451,081 of JACYXH010000175.1, read as the reverse complement.
CCAAACTGTAAATAGTATACAGTCCTTGTTATGTTGTCTTGCGATTGGTTCGTGTTGTGCCAGGCGTGAGTTGCAGTGATTCAGCTGGTTGGCGTTGCATTGTGTTATGGTTGTGTTTCCCTACACTGCAGTGTGGCCAGGGCCTCCTCCTCGTTGTGGACGATAATCGTCTGCTGCTGGGGCGTCTGGGCGCGGCTCTTGCGCACAGGGTTCTCCTGGTTGTGCAAGCGCTCCATGTGAAACTTGAGATGGCCGTTACGGTTGAACCTGTAAGGGATGATGCAAGGGAAGGGTGTGTGGGTCAAGAGTCAAGTTTACAGCCTGAAAGTGCATCCACATGGATATGACACATCTCCCCCTCAAGCTAAGTCCACAAATAGACATGGGGAAACCACCACAACAAAGTAAGGAAAGGGAGAATATTTGTTATATATATATTATTTTTATTTAGGATTTAGGGATGGGCCAGGACGGTTGGTGTGCTACCTCTGTCCACACAGCTTGCAGGAGAAGGGCTTCTCATTGGTGTGGGTCATCATGTGCCGTCGCAGGTCCTTCTTGTTTTTGGAGGCGAAGCTGCAGCTGGGACACTTGTGTGGCCGCAGGTACGCGTGTTGTGTCATGTGGTCCTGGGTGTAAATTAAAATCGGATCAAATGGTTATATAAAAAGCCATTGTATAGATAGGGATACATAGAATCTGTAGTGCATGCAGGCACTATATATTCTATGCATATATTCTATGCATTATAAACAAAATAATAATAAATATTAAAATTAATATGACCATAAACAAGCATATAATTAAAATACTATTATTATTACTATTATTAGATTTTGAAATGTTTATGGTCTATATCCTGGAATGAAGCTAGGTTTTACTAAAAGGAATGGTTGCACCCCTGAAAATGGGCAGTATGTGCACAAAACCTCAAATCCATCTGACCTCAAGTTATAAACATACACGGGACTGGGTAGGGAAGGAAGGAAGAAAAGGAGGAAGGAGAGGCCGGAGGCGACTTACTCTGACTTGGAGCCAGGAGGAGGCAGTGAAGTTGCAGTCGGGACACTTGAAGGTGCTGGGGTCCACGTGCGCCCTCTTGTGGTTCTCCATGTCCGAGCGGCCGTGGAAGGCCTCCATGCAGATCCGACAGGAGAAGCGCTTGGTGTTCTGACCGGGGGAGCCCACCGCGGAGGGGGACTGAGGGGCCTCACTGCTCAACTGAGAAGATGAAAAGTGCTTTATTAAAACTCCACAGGAAGTTTGGGCGTCACAGACAGCACAGGACCGAAATAAGAATTCAAAACGGGTTCAACTTATTTGTTACAAATAAGACTACAATACATTTTAAATACAGATAGGACATATAGAAGAGTAGATGAAATGTAGATGCAGAGATAAATAAATAAATGTCAACATTACCAACAGTTGAGACAGATATTACTGACAGTATATGCTGCATTATTTAAACTATACATTATAAACAATTAGTGACAATGTTGTTGAACTATTAAAAGGAGGTGGGTGCTCCCAAGCTGTGTGAAGCTCTTGGACATACCTCCACCTGCTGTAACACTCCGTCAGCCAGCGTAGATGTGAGGTAGTACTTTTCACTTTTCAGGCTCTCTGATTCACTGACGTCAATCACGGCAGAAGGACTTCCTTCATCATTGCTGCGAGCACAGTAACGAGTCATTAGGTTTGACTATAGTCTATATTCATACATCCAGTCAGCAGCTGTGTGACTGTTGTGACACTATGAAATCATCAGAGTGCCTACAGGGATTGTTCAGATTTGAGACTTAAGCTAGGGTACACAATTTATTTTAGAAGCATTTTTCGTCATTTTTGTTTCTCTTGTCTCTTTGCATCCCGACAGCAGTCAATAAATCAAATGCATAGGTTTCTTTGGCAGGCCTGTAATAAGCCCCCTCAATCGGCCCGAATGAAATTATTGGATGTCTGTCTACCTACCTACCTAGCTACCTGCACACACTACCCGTGCAGTCATTGTGCATGATTGGGGTCTTCTGGAAGGCTAGGCAGACCTATTGCTAAAGCTAGCTAGTAAAATACTTCCTACTACATTTTTGACAATGTAATGGTTTTTGAGGGCACTATATTATCACTCCAGGCCTGTAGACACTGACTTTAACAGTGTTAAACAGGTGAGCTATCTGAGCCACCCCCTAACTGGATCTTGGGTCAGGATGTATACGCACTAGATTCTCTAGGACGGGTTAACAGTGTGTGGCTTAGTAGAACAGACGTCGGAAGATTTGATTTTAGGTCTTGTTCGGTGTTTAATACACTGGGAGGCAATGGATTGCGCTACGTGACTCTCCAAGGTTTTGAGCAGACCTGGAAGTAATATTGCGGCGTGTGAGTGCTCTAATTTAAAAAAAAATCGTTACAATTATAAAACGATACATGTCGGCGGACGGCGCTTTCAGCGTGCGATCCCCTTAAAATATCTCTGCCTACCTGCATCAGGAGTCAGGATATGTAGACTAGGATTCTAAGTGGGGTCAACAATGATATCCCTACCTGTCTCAGGGGTCATGACATGTGGACACTAGATTCTAAGTGGTGGTCAACAGTGCTACCCCTACCTGTATCCCGGGTCAGGGCTGTTGATCTCCTCGGCGGACTGCTCCACCACACTAAATTCCCCTCCTGCCTCGTAGGCCTCGATGGCGATCTGCGCCAGCTCCGTTGTTTCCATGGCGCCCGCCTCCTCAAAGGCCTCCTGCATCACTGTATCGCCGCTCTCGGACACATGGAAGGTCACAACCTTTTGGGTGGACCCGTCGGGGGCCTTGCTGTCGGACTTCATCACCGCCACCTGGTGGACAGAACCCATCAGAGAGGGTTAGGTGGATATGATGTTTAGTTTGGTGGTGGTGGGATGTTTTTTCTTTCTTTCCGTGGAGGTCCAATGGTACCTGTAGAGAGTTGCCCACCAACTCCCGGGCGTTGCTCATGTTCAACAGCAGGTCCAGTGCGTTCTGGGCTGACAGGTCGCTGGGTCCCGCTGGGGGAGGGAGGGAGGGGCTTCTTAATAACCACTACCAATTGCAATTGAAGAAGACGTGATGAATATGTGTGTAGACACCTCTCACCTGATTCATAGATAATGGTGGTATTTCCATGTGCATCTTGGGAGACGGAGGCCTTTCCTAAGCCCTGGATGGGCTGTAGCGTGGAAGGATCTAGCGCCACCTAGTGACGAGAGAGGAGTGAGGGGGTTACTTTTAAAAGCAGGTAAGACACCGCATGCTTCAAATGGGGATCTGTCCTGCCCCTGGAAGGTGGCTGAATCCATTGCTGATTGGAGGGCTGCCAGTTTTAAACCCATGACTCACTACTTGCAAGAGAAGTACAGTGGTTTATTTGGGGCCTAACTCTCTGTAATAGCTCCAGATGAGATGGGTGGGGGGTGTCGTAGACATCCATCACCGCTATCAGTGCGTGAATATATGTGAATCCATTGCAAAAGAGCTTGGAGTGGGCCAGATAAAGCACCATAATAACGCAGTCCTCTGAATTATCTTCCCCTTTTCTGCTGACACGAATGATTCAGCAGGCAATGATGTCAATGTGGTGGAGTGTTTCAATAACCCACTACAGCAGGCAGACACAGACGATACATATCACATGGTGGGCGCACGTCAAAATGTTCAGCTTGCACCCTCATACCCAAAGGTTACCACGTTCAAACTCCACAGTCTACCTGTGGGCATTCTTGAGCAAGAGAGAAGCATAAAAATAAAGAAAAGGGTGGGGGAAAGGGGAGGTTGTCGGTACTCACAATGGCGTTCTGCAAGCCCGGCATGTCCTCCTGCTGCTGCTTGAGCTCCTCGATCTGTTGCAGGGTGAAGAAGGGCTGGCGGCGGCGGCGCACGGGCTCCTCGGGGTGCGTGGCGCTCCAGTCCTCGAAGGCCTCTGGGTGGCGACACTGCACGTGCAGCCGCAGGTTCTTCCGGTGCTTGGTGGTGAAGTGGCAAAGGCCGCAGGAGAACGGCTTCTCACCTGTCCGGAGAGGAACGGAGACTGACGGTTAAAGGGGGCCGGTATGGATACATTTTTATGGAGGGGCCTGGGGGGAATGATTTGGTAAATGATTTACTAATCTACGATCTAACAGTACTACTACTACTACTACTAGTACTACTACTACTCAGTTAAAGGCACAATAGCCTGGGCCGGAAACCAAAACTGAAAGAGTTACCCCTTGTTTCCTGTTTCGTGATATTCTACCGAAGAGAAACTGATTCTAGAAGGGGATCCTACAGTGGCCGGTCTATACAGTGTTGCTTTGGAACCTTGACAGACACTTTTGTAATATCTCTCTGTCCACAGTCTGATTTGTGGAACTAATGATTTACTAATGAGGTTTAACTTAAAACGGGGTCTTCACATGGGGACTTATCATGTACAGTGAGCTTATTCTTTAGAGTTTATATGGCTTGTGTCCTACTGACCGGTGTGCTTGATGGCCAGGTGGGACACCAGGAACTCCTCCTTGGACGTGGAGTACTGGCAGTAGTCACACTTGAAGGGCTTGTCGTTGGTGTGGGAGAGCTGGTGGTTGAGCAGCATTTTCTTGTTGTCACACGTGTAGTCGCAGTACTCACACTTAAACCTGCCACACGATAACCTTAACGTTAAAAGGAGGACCAAAACAAAAAAGGGAACACATGCAGATGCTTATGAAAAGATGGGACAATTGCAGGTGGGAAATGTAATGCAAGGGAGAAAGTGGGTAGCGGGGGGGGGGGGGGGGGGGGAAAACATGGTTTCCTAATTGTGGATTTTCTGTGATGCAATGACAGATTTATCAATGAGACGACAAAGAAAGTGCTCGTAATGCAATACTGACTGGCTGTCTCCCAGACTTTGGATGTGGGTTAGCAGGTGCATTTTAAACGTGTACCGCTTCTTGAAGGATTTGCCACACTGTGAAGGTGAAAGAGAGGACGGTATTACAAAGAAACCAAACAGTGCAATACAATCAACTTGGATTTTGTACAAATATAATACAATTACAGTAATATAATTGATAACATGAAGGTCAATAGATAAATCAGGATCCGAGAGAGGTGACTGAGGGTGGGCTGACCTTATCACACATGTGAGGTTTCTCAGTGCTGTGGGTCTTCATATGCTGGGTGAGTCTCTTCTGCATAGGGTAGATCCTGTGACAAATTGGGCACGGGAACTGGGAGATTTTTGGTAGCTGAAAGAGAGGACGGGAAAGTAACAACTTAGACATATATAACGTAGATTTTTGTTGCTGCTGCAACAGCAAACAAAACCCTTAAATGTAATTTATTTAATAAAAGTTACAAAATAAAATCTTACCATTTCCATTTTTCTTTTCCTACAAGAAAAATAACACTAGATTAGCAGTAATAGTAAAACATAAGTTTATACAAACATGTATAGGTGTCATGTCTGTATTGGTTGTTCTGAACAGCTAGTGCGTATACAGATCTATGGCACTTGCTTCTCTTTGTTGTGGACGGCGGAGTGGCGCAGGACATCCTTCTTATACACGCTGCTGTAGTCACACTCCTCACACTTAAACGGCTTCTTGCCCTCATGGTTAAACATGTGCTCCTGCAATAGACGGTCACAGACAATTACAACCACAATACATCTATTTAATCTCTGTGGACCTTATGAATGAATACATCTTCTTGTAGTTTTACTCCAAATTTATTATCTTTTTTTAATGTAAAAACATCTAAAACACGAATAAAAGACAATGCAGTTATAAATTTACATTACGATTGTAGGTTTCGCTGGCTATGTAAAGCATGCCTTCGTGTTTAAAGGGTGCTTATGCATAACCGCTCCTTGCCTTGCTACTGCTTGCTATTTAGCCATGCAGAGGGAAGCTTGTACAAAGTGCCACCGACTGACCTTGAGGGAGGACCAGCGCTTGCAGTGGTAGTTGCACTGCAGACACTTGAAGAGCTCGGGGTCGTTGCCCTCGTGGGAGTCCACGTGGAAGCGCAGGTCCTCCTGGGATAGGAAGCGCGAGCCGCAGATCCAGCAGTTATGGGGTCTCAGCAGCGGCTTGAGGGATTTGTAATACCGGCTGGAAGATAGTGGGGCAGTGATGAGCTTAGGTCGAGAGCCACAACTATTTATGATTACTATTTTGTAATTGAGCAGATTTCATCCAAAGCGAAGTACAATGAATTCAGATCAATGGAGCAAGTAAGGGTTAGGCATCTTTCTCAACGATGCCCAAATCAAGGCTGTAGACATTGGGGATCAAACCCAGTACCTTTTGGCTGAGAGTTGAAAACCCTAGCAACTACACAATCCTGCTCCCTATATCATGAGTGGTATATACACATTAAAACATTACTCCTGTAGGAATGAAATTCCGGGTATGGTGCAAAACCCGCAAAGCTCTTACTTGCGGTTCATGTATCTTCTATATTTCTTCCGGAGGAACCTCTTGGAGGGCCGGCCTCTTTTCTTAGGGAATTCCTCCTCCTGCCCGGCGTTGGAGGACGGGTCTTTGTTCTCGGAGTCTGATTGGCTGACCGAGGGCTCAGCCGTGTCTGGAGAGCCGTTGTCCGTGGGAGCATTTCCCAGACCAGAAGAACTGGCCTCATCAGGGCCTGCAGCCTCCATCTCCAGTTTGGGCTTCTTGGCAGAACTGCCCTCTGCTTCTGAAAGAGGCGTGCGTATAAAATGAGGTGATGGTGGAGGTGCATGTAGCTTTATGTAAAGGCAGGACTGTGGCCCAGGACAATGCATTCTTCTCTGCCCATTGGGCCACAGTTATGTTTCAATCCCTATCCATAATCAACACTATGCTCTATCAATCATACGTGATCAGATTTACACTCATTTCTGATCATTCTGTGTATAAAGAGTGTCCTGTGTCATCAAGCAATTACTTGATGATGTAATTTACTTTAATAATTAATTTTAATCAGAATAAATCACTATATCTGGCTTGAATTATAAAAAAAATATATTGTTTCTTATGAGGCATGGGTATTGCACTGCTCTCACCGATCCCACCTTTACTGCTGTAGCCCTCCTCCACCAGGCTGTACTTCCTGGGACGGCCCACCTTGCGGCGAGGACGTCCCTGTGAGGAGGAGGAAGAGGGAGAGGAGGAGATTGGAGGAGGAAGATGGGGGGGCTTCACAGTAGTGGGGGACGGCTTGCCACTGTTTTCCTCGTCAGCTGGGTTATAGTCGCTATCCTCTGGGAGGGGGGGGTTAGCAATGGTATAATGAGCACAAGGGGGAAATATGTGCAAGTACAAGTACATTTATGACCATCAGCACAAGGTTCAAAAGCACCCAGACCTGCTGGATCATCGATAGCCCCAGCGTCTACAATCTCATCGTCCTCTTCCTCTGCTTGCTGCGGTGGCTCGTCGGTCTTATGCCTCGCGGCCCTCCTCTCCTCTGCCGCCTCCTGCTCTGCTTTCCTCCGAGCCAGGGTCTCGCTCTTAGGAGGCCGTCCACGCCCTCGCTTCTTCTGAGCACCCCCTGCAGAACCAGCAGAGAAGACAATATAAATAAAAGGGTTAGGTAAGATATAATATTGTTATATATTTACTAATTTAACTTTTAGCCCAAGCGACTTGCGAGTGAGACTGAAAACAATCAATCAAGCATTTTTTTTTTTACTGGCCACTCAACACGGACCAAGTTGTGTGTCACTATGGACAAGAACCAATACCTGCGCTTCTGAAGTGCTTGTCCCGCATGTGGTTTATGAGGGTGTCTTTGGACGTGCTCTTGTACGGACACATCTTGCACTTGAACTGCTGCACGATCACCACCTCCATCATCTCCTCCAGCTCCGCCAGGTTCGGGTGGCGGTCCACACTGCCCTCCACCATCTCTACCGACATGTCCGAGTCCCCCAGCGGCCCGGGCGTAACCTCAGACCCCTGGGAGCCCTGGGGCTCTTCCCGGCTGGGGGAGCCCAGCATCGGAACCGGCTCTGGGTTGGCGCTGTAGGTGCCGCTGCTGCTGATGAAGGGCCCCGGCTGGCTCTCGCTGCTCTCCAGGGCCTCTGGCAGTCCGTCGGACCCCGCGGTGTCCGCCATGGGGTGGTGGTCGGAGGAGGAAGAGCCTTCGTCTGCGTAGCCCTCTCTGCTGTTCTCTACATAGCAGTGAGAGTTCAGAGGATGCTGCTGCTGCTGCTGCTGATGGGAGTGCTGTGGCCGATCGAGGTTGTGGGTTTGAATGTCGTAATCACCATAGTCATCGTCATCATCATCTTCATCGTCATCACTAACGTGACTCCCGGCGGTGCAGTGAGAATAGCCCGGCTGCTCCGAGTCGGCCGCCGCCACGCAGTCCCCTCGGTACTCGGTGGGGTACTGGCGGCCCGTCTGCGCACCGTGGTCGGCGCTGCTGTCGATGTAGCTCCGCGGACGTTCCACCTCCGCCTCGCCACCGCACTCCAGGTACTCCGCACTGCACTCCACCACGTAGTGACAGTGGCTGGTGGGGTTGGAGTCCGCCCCGCTGCACTCCACGTAGCCGGGAAGGTCCCGGTCACAGCGGTTGTCCCCGCTGTAGTCGGGGAAGCCCGACCCGGAGCGCGTTTGGTCAGGCTCGTCTCCGGAGAACTCGCCGTAGGCGGATGAGGAGGATTCGCCCGTCTGGTCGGGACCGCAGTCCATGTACTGGGAGGGGTGGGAGTGCTGGGGCTGGTCGGGCTGCTGGTCGCCGCTCTCCTCGGGGTAGCCCGAGTATCCGGGCCGGTAGTTGGGCTCCAGGTTGCCCTGCAGGTCTACCTGGTCCACGCAGGTAGAGGTCGGCCCCTCTCCGGAGGCCTCGGTGGCTCTGCTGGACAGAGCGGAGGACATCTGGGCTACCATAGGAGCACCTGTAGGAGAGACAAAAGCATAGGTGGCCACTCAGATACAGGTCCAAAAGAAAATACTCAAACCTGTAGCCCATTTGCCCATCCTTACTAAACTTAAATTGTCATAATGCTTATCTGAAGAAGATTTTCCAACAAAAAATGTACTACACTAAGAAGAAAGGAGCAACGCAATTTAAGTTGAACAGAAGTGTTGAGGAGGAATATTAAACAACATAAGGATACACCTAGCTTACCATCATCCGGCCCTTGCAGTATCAGATACTGGGTGGTCTCTGCTCCTCCATCTTCTGCGCTTGTTACTGCTATGCATCCTACAAAACATATCACACCAGAGGCAGGAATCCTTAGTTGATTTCAAAATCATTTTGAATAAAAATGCACTTGGCAATTATATGATCATCAACATAATAATCGATGAATCTATGATAAAAAAATCCTATGTGCATTTAATATGCAACATCGCTCATTATAACGCTCAAACCCAACAAAGTTACTATCTTAGAAGAAAGTATCACAGAGTTAGTGTGGCTCATAACCATGGGGATAACACTTCCCCCGTCTTTTTCCCCCCTTTTTTTTTTCAACCTCCAGCTGACCAAGGTAACTTACACTTTTTAGAGCCCAAAACACCAGTATAACATTTCTTAGCGACCCACCATCCAGCCCCGTACCGTTCATAATGTCGGGTCCGATGGTTGACTCTATGATCTTGTCTATGGCAGAGCCCAGGTCTGAGGAGGTGGACGCGGTCGAGTCGGACACCATCATGGCTCCGTCAGACACAACGCTCGAGTGAACCAGCACCTGGGCCGACTCTGACACCAGCACAGACTGCGTCACCGTGGAGACGCTGGAAACGCTGGTGGACTGGGCCACCGAGGAGGAGTCCGGGAGATGCACCGAAGAGACCCGGACGTCCGTGCTGGAGCTGGTCTCCGGGATGAACACCTTACATGGAGGTAAAAAAAAAAGATGCTTAGGTGCTTAAGAGGAGGGTTTGAAACGACACTCAAGTCCCTTCCAGGCAGTGAAGTGGCTAAGGTGGTTGACTACCAGTCCAAAGGAACGTATCCCCCATGTCCGCAGTCTACCTGTAGGCATCCTTGAGCCAGATGCACAACCCTCTTCCTGCTCCTGAATGACAGGGATCTGAATTCACTGTGGGTTGCTTTGGATACAAGTATCTGCTTAATGACTAAATAGTAAATAGGCAACGAAGTTCTTATCAACTTATTTGAGATCAGCTTGTCCGTAAGCAACGCTGTTGTTGCTTTTGTTTTGTCTCCCCATTTATGAACTCAAATGAGCTTTTAAAATGGTATTACCACAAGACCCTCTGAGCTTTGTCCCACGTGGCAGTCAGAATCTGGGATCTGTGCGTGCGGAGCAGCTGCATCGCTGCTGTCTGCAGACATGGCCTCCGATGACTCCATACCCATGCCGCTCTCTGAGGGCTCCTCCAACCCAGAGGGGCCGGCATCACTGCTGCTCTCTACCTCATTCTCCTCTAAATCCATCACTGTCCACAGAACACACAAAACACTTATATTACACCAATGTCACACCATGTGTTAAAATACTGTCAGCATTGTAATTTATGTATTATGGAATTATTTGTTATTCACACTATATTAGACAGAAAACAGGACTAAAATGATGTAATTAAAAAAATATGAATGCAGACAAGAAACAAAAAAAATCTAAGATTATTTAAGAGGAATAATGGAATATTAGTGTGTTTGTTTCCACAATGGTTGGCATGTGTTCCAAAATAAAAGCACAAAGGAGGGTTTGAGTAAGTTTTTATTTGCGAGCTGGGTTAAGGTCTTTTTTTTTTTACATTATGCAGACACACCGAAAACAAGTATGTACATGACATATTAAATCGCTGAGAAGTCATCAGTCCGTTCACAAAAGACTAACGATGCTAAGTAAATTTACCAGATGTTGGTTTGCATTTCGTACTTGTATCCCATACAAGGATACAACAAATATGCAAACTGTATTAACGGTATACTTGGGCGTTTTATCGAGACACCACAATTAAGTCGCTTGCGAAAACTACTATGGCCATACATATTTGACTTGAACGCCGAGCTCTTGCCTGGGTGTATCATAACATACACTACAACCTTGAACATTGACTAGCTGCCTGCTAGCTATTTGGCTAATATAAACAGGCCTAGCTGTCCTTCTTCTTGCCTGCTCAGCGTCGCCATTTCCAAGCTCCTATTTTCCACTCAGGCATTCTAGAAGCTCTACTGGGGACCTCGAGGGCCTGAGCTATAACAGACCGCCCAAATGCCGTCCCTGAAGAAAATTATTTAATTTTCACCCTGCATCCCGAGATTCGCGTCTGTTTTTCTTACCGTATGTTTACGAGTTGAATCGTATATCTAGTTGTAGACCAGTTGAAAAGAAAATACATTTGCGAGCGGTACTTTTTCCGCCATTCTAGTCGGGCGCCATGAGTATGTCCTTGCTTCCTGTTCTTCAAACCGGATCTTATTTATCGTTTAGCTAAAAACAAACAGTCGTAGAATAAAATAAATATTTTATTAGGTGATTTTAGTGCTACATTATTTTGCAATAGTCAGATCCAACGCGGCTTTCTTCTATTTTAAATGTTTGTTGACATTTGGTGGACTATTGTGTTGAGTTGAAGGCGTATTACGCAAATCAGTGCGGAGTAATATGTTCCTCGAAGAGAAGGATTATACGTATCAACTGCTCATCTGAATTTAGTCACCCAAATTACTCGTAAAATATAACAGTGCAAAGGGACATTTATACTTCTGGGGTGTAGTTTAAACAGTAACGGTTGCTGCTTCACTCCAAAATATCAAAATATATTAAGTAATGTATTTCTTCCATGCCCATCAATGAGGTGTGCAGTAATGCAGAATTCGGTCTGTACTGTGAAATATGTATTTGTAGTATATTTATTGTAATTAAATGTTAACTTAAATACAAAATCTTATTTTATAAATTATTTCAGTGAAGGAGACATGCAATGCCACCCAGTGCAAATAACTGGCATCAAGCCAAAATACACCAATCATACAAAAAACATTGACAAAAGAAACATTGGGCCTATCTATTGCTTAAAACTGTAATACTGAAACAGTGTGAGCCTGTCAGACATAAAATCTTATTCTGATCTGATGCAGATACTGTTTTTGAGAGAACAGTTATGGTCCTATTCCTGCTGTACGCATCCATAACCTGTTCACAAATGATCAAATGAAGGGTGATGCAACAACGAAGTCTTACACTTAAATTTCCATCATCTGAGCCTTTCAACTAAACAGTGCGTGGGACTCAGGCCAACAAAAATGGCTGTTAACAATTTTGCATTGCATGTGACAGTTCAGTTAAAGAGAAACTGTCAACATAATACTAAATGGGATTTTGATTATGTTGTGAGAAGTGTTCTTCATGTCAGGGCTTCTCCTCAGTTCTGCAGGCCAGAGACGTCTGAACATGGGAGGAGGTCATACTTGATGTAGCCAACACGGTTGACCTGGTGGCGAGAATTCACACGCCAGTAGAAGCGATCATGGCAGAAGTACAGGTGACCTAAAGTTGAGAGAGATTCAAATTGCCATGTAAGCTGTAGAACACTTTTCATATACATAAAGTACTTTGACTTTTTATTATAGTTGAAATAATGTGTGTAACTATTCAGATGTTCACCTTTGTGTTGGAATACATCGTGGATGTCAATGGGAACGCCAGCGAAGACCGAGTCAGTTGTCCGAGGATACCCTTTGTCCATCTTAAGTGTCTTCACATCAAGCCTGGTAGCATGAAAGACAATATAATGACCATGATTGTTTAATACAGGCATAGCGAGTGAGTTTCTTAGAAATTATTGTTGCTATAACATGCTTCTGTGTTATTATGGTAGTTGACCCATAATACCAATGCTATTAGGCATAATCACTACTATACTGGGTAGACTGAACTGCAGCACTGGATAAACATGTGAACTTGACTTCCTTGTCCAGTAGGACATTTCAAACTGCCAAGTGTGGGCTTGATGAAAAAAGCATGGTCCACCTGAGTTGGGATGGCTCAGAGGTTTGCCTGTTTTTGTTATGTTTGTAGGTTTTTTCAACCACTATGTGTGCACCTAAGCATAAAGGTTCAGTTCCCAGCGAATCTTACTTCCAGTAGTTCTCCCCGTTGAAGAGCAGGACTTTGCTGTTTTTTCTCTGCACTGATCCTTCCACCATCTCAACGCTGCTCGGCAGGCCCAGCTTCTCGATGCTGCGGGGTCCAAGTACATTCTTGCCAGTGTACACCCAGAACCGAGTTCCTTTTAACACAATTAGAAAGATTTCTGTTATTGCAGGGGCAGGATAGTGTAGTGGCTACTAGTGTTAGAATCTCAGCCATAAGGCACTTGGTTCGATCCTCAATGCCCACAGCCTAACTCTGTGGGCATCCTTGAAAAAAGAATGCTTAACCCCTACTTGCTCCTCAGTGCAATGTATCTTAATTCACTGTGAGTGACATAGGATAAAGGCGGCTGCTAAGTAACTAAATATTACCGCTATTAATTTATGTGTCCCATTAGCAAACTGAGGGAAGACCGCTCACCTGCGAAAAAGTACATCTTTTTGGTTTCCATGTCCTCAAAGGCAGAATCAATCTTAGCTGGCAGGGCCGGCCACCTCTCAGACATAGCAAATGGACCCTTTGGTCCTGCCTTATTGCCGTTGGGCATGTTCCAGTAATATCTGATGGAAAAATATATAAAAAGTTAAAACAAAGAACCTGCCATTTCCAATTGATGTTTTCTTTCGTGAACGTAGACAGACAGGTACATTGCTTATTGGCCTACCCATCCTTGAAGAAGTGCAGCATATTCCCAATCTCAGTGATTGTGTCAAATGTTGTCAGCTGGCAGACATCACTGCCTGGATCTACAGGTGTTGGGGTGGTGGACGGTGTGTCAGGCTCGGTGGGATCTGTGGTGACGGGAGTGGGGCCTGGTGGGTTGGGGCTAGGCCCGGTTTTAGATCCTGGGGAAATACAATTTTAGAATAAGAATAATGGTGGCTTGTGATTGAATTGGCATTTTTAATGAGAACTATACTGAATGGTTGTTTGTTTTTATTACAAGCAGTTGGGCTTACCATAGAGATACTGGATGCCTTCAATGTCATCTGCATGCAGGGAAAAGTTCTCGATGAAGCTGTACATGGGATACATAAGTGCATCTCTGACGCTGGAATGGTCCAGGCCCAGGGCATGTCCAAACTCATGGGCTGCTACCAGGAACAGACTGTACCCTGGGGGCATAAAAAGAGCCACTTAAACTTAAGAAATCACAATTCATCATTAATCTATCGTCTAATAAAAAAAAGGGGACTGTGTTGCATTAATTGTTCTGTCGTTGATTTTTTTGCTCACCTTGGTCAGGACAGAATCCCCATTTGATGTCCGTGTCAAAGTTATCAGTGGTGGCACACCAGAGCCTGCCGTCATTGCGGCCATCGCTTGTGCACGAGTCGTACGTCTTTCCCTGGAACAGGAAGGGGAAGCGACAAGACTCGCCCTCCGAATTTCCGCCGATCACAGCTGTGTCTGGTGGAGCAAAGAAATTAAATTGTAGCTTTTTAAAAAGGAGAAGAAGAAAAAGCCGTTGTGCTGTGGTGGCAGTAATTCATTGATCATACACCAGGCAGAGTTTTGCTACTCACCACGACTCGGGCAGAATCCAAATTTCTTGTCTTTGTCAAAGTTGTCAGTGGTGGAACACCAGCGGTAGCCGTCACTACGGCCTTCCGTGGTGCAGCTGTCGTACGTTTCCCCAAGAAATACGAAGGGAAATACGCATGGCCTGTCATCGCTGTTGCCTCCGAACGTGTACAAAACTGTCAGGAGGAGTAAACGGGAACGGATGAGAAATGATTATAGATGTTTTCAGCAATCCCCCGTCCCCGAAAGCTTCACGTTTAAGACGCTGTGACATAGCCCATAATATAAAATGCCAATCTTACGTTCACTGGGGCAGAAGCCGTATTTACTGTCCTTTCCAAAATCAGCTGTAGTGGAACACCAGGGCAGGTTGTCGGACCGTCCGTCCGTGGTACAGCTGCTGTATGACTTTCCCAGGAATGTGAATGGGAAGTGGCACAAAGCTCCCTCTGCATTACCAAATAACGTCTTCACAACTGTGTGAAAGAAAGAGCAAATTTTTATTGCCATCAATGAAGTGACCACTAGGAGGAGGTGTTCTCTTAAATACTGCAGGTGATGTGGAAGTCGGTTCGTTCGTGTTCCTACCTGTCCCTTTGCCTAGGGTCCAGAACTCATCATCGTCAAAGTGGGCGTCACCCTGGATCCCTTCGCCGGGGGGATAGGCGTGGGCCAAGAGGCCGTCCTTGCCATCAAATGGATACGGGTCCCCATGATCTAGCATAGACAATTATATCAAAATAGTATATCAGAACAACTCATTTTCAAATATTCAGAATTCATCACGGTATGGATGGAGAGAGAGATTTAACCTACTGGCTTTCCCGAAGGATATCATGATATCGGCGTGGCCTTCATATTGACGGGTGAAGTTGAGTGGAACCACGTCACCCCACACCTTGAAGGCCCTGGCGAAGGCGTCGTCGGTCAGGGAGGCTCCCATATCAGGGGAGTAGTTCAGGATCCTACAGGGGAGACGGCGATATATTCATTAACATCACTAATAGGCAATGGCTGCGTGGGATGATAGTGTATACAACTGTATCTGGATACGATTATGTACTTTTGGGCACCGCATGTCTGGAGTATTGAAGTATCACAATGGTTATTTAAAACTCCCTTTCAGGAATCATAACTTTTTCAATTCCTATCCCTTTCCGCCCACCTGTAGGTGATGGGGTTGTGGTCCCATTTTAAATCTCCGTCGAAGGTCTTGTAGCTGCGAATGTCTGGGACTCCACAGCGGGGGCGTTTCATGGTGTCCAGTGTGGTCTTGTCCAGCATTCCGGTCTCCTCCAGACCCATCTGCCTCTGCATTGTCTTCAGAGCTTTGGAGGTAGACACAATGGATTGGAAGCCGCTGCGTTGCAGAGTCTCCATGTAGCCGAACCTCTTCAGGTATTTCTGGGGTAGAGAACACAAAGACACACGCACATTAGTACAGGGGGAGCTAACTGCATATTCTAAATCAGTTTGAACATAACACAAGCTTTGTTCATCTAAATTCAAGGCTTTGCTGCCTCGTTGGCCAATGCTTTTTTGGGGGGAAATGCTAATCTATCCTAAAACAAATGATCATGCCATCTGCTACTTACATCTGCCATCTCCACGTCAGTCATGGTTTTGATGACATCTCCCGGGAAGGTGACGGACACAGACCTGACGGGAAGGCTCCACGTCTCCATTGTGCACATCCCCAAAACTAGCAACGCTATCGCAGTGGACCTCATGTTGAAATCAAAACAATTTGAGCTGTAGCTGGAAAAAACTCAGGCAGAGAGGAACAGATAAACTAAAACACCCAGCAGAGTAAACTATCTCAAAGTGTTGGCTTCACTCTTTTGTTTTGACAAGTTGTGAGTGTTGTTCTCCTTTGTGCACTCCTAGCGCAGCACTGCTGTATTTATACAGCATTGAGTCTTAGTCACTAGACCTCACCCCCTCTTACACCTAACCTCAGACCTCCCATTTAGAAACATATATTGATACACTGAACTGGGGAACTTCCAAACTGTCCCCATTTAGCCTTTCCCAAGAACCCAATGAATTGTGATTGTTTTGTTCTCTTTTTGTTGCAATTTAAAGGGGGTGGATTGTTAGTTAGTGGTTATAGCCTACTATTTAATACATCTAATTACAGTCACCAAAACAAATGTTCAAACTGGCAACAGTATTGACACTTACAATGGTTTGGTTAAAATCCCTGTTACACTTTGTATGTACAGTATGTATCAATGTCCAACTGCTGTATTGATACTACACGTGTCAATGCTTTGGAGTTTGAATGATAGTTATTTTCCATTTAAGTTCATGATAAAACAACAGACAGATGCTGGCTGTGGGGCTCGTGTCAGGTATCACTCCTGCTGGGAGCCAGATGATTGTCTTACTTATGCAGAGGAATGTTGTTTTTAATAAACGTTGACTGGATAAGAGCTCTTCTTATGAACAGGTCATGGCAGTTTTAGGAATTAAACAAACATATTGGACATACGAACTACAAAAAGGTGTTTGTATGGTTGCAAATATAGGAACATGATAACACCCTTGTGTTTACTTTTTTTAGTTTTTGAAGACCCATGCAAAAAAAATCGATAGTAAATAGATTACAATATTTGTGGCTACATATACGGGAAATGAATGTTGTGTCATTGCTAGTCTTATGTTGAGACGAATGCAATTTTTACACCACCTTTCCCACAACAATGACCAAATTACCAGTTGCAAGAGCTTGCAGCTTGCCTTATTTGGTCATTAATCTAAGACTACGTTTAGTTGTATTTTTCTTTCAAAGAGGATCTGGCTGACTTCCTCTCATGTGGATATCCTAATTTCAACTCTAATGCCTGTCTTCGATTTGTTGAGAAAACACATTGAATACGTAATTGGATTGCACCTCCTATTACACTATTGTTATGTGTATTATGAATACTACCATCATTATCACTTGCGCAACCGTTTCTGTCTGCATGCATGTGAGTGTGCACTTGAATGTGAGGTATTCTTTACATTGAGACCATGTTTCTTTCTTCTTGCCATACTTTCAAAACACATTTAAAAAACACACGTTTAATATTTTATGATGCTAATATAGGCCTATTAGCTTTTCTAAAATAATAGTTTTAGTATATTATGTTAGTCTGCACAATGATTCTTGTGGATGAGTGATGCAGTCATTATGTTTGGATTCATCATTTCGACATTATTACAACTCATTAGGTCACCACATAAATGACTAACCTTAACATTGTATTGTCTCTTTATCATCATGATGAAATATGCTTATCCAGTCACATCTCAAGGTGAAGTCAAACATAAAACATGAAAACTTTCCACAACATGAAAGATATCCATTCAAATGTTTGTAGAGAAATAATTTGTAGACATAACTCAAATTTTACATTTGTTTAAAAGTATTAGGGGAGACCGGGGACAGTTGCAACACTTTTTGCATTTTTCTGTTACTCAGAGACTATTTGGACTAGACCAACAACATTTTGATACATTAAACTTACATCTGTCTGCTAATTACCCATACAATTGAAAGGTCATTACATATTACAAATTGTTCACAGTATTGATTTGAATGGAAGAAGTCAGATGTTGAAACTGACCCCAACCCTGGGGATGGTTGCAACACAATCAAGGGACGGTTGCAACTTGCTAAACAAACATTACATTTCACTAATTAAATCAAGCTTTTTGTCTGAAAGAGCATAGTGTTCTGTATTGTTTTACAATAATATTATAGTATTATTTATTTAGTAAAATTGATCAAATAACAGTTATTGAGTTCTAAGGTCATTTTCTGGATGTTCTCTGGTCCAAACTTGTGTTTGTCCAAAACCTTACTCAAATTGTCGAATAAGTTGTTTATCGAGAGAGTGGGGTTCCTCTTTAGAAAGACGAACCAGCCATTCTGGTCTCGCTCCACTTTGGGATAAAGTTGCAGTTGTAGTGAGAGGCTAGCTGAAAGGCAAACTTCCGAACCTGAAATAAAATGTAATAAAATGTTTAAAATAGCATGTTTCTGATTGGAGTAATAAGCCTTTTTGCAACGTCCCATGTTGCGACTGTCCCCAGTCTCCCCTACCTTAAACATTCATAGTATGCAAAAATGTCTACATTGGACAAACATGCTGGTTGGATGTTATTGGATGTTACTTGTTCAATGAAATGGCGAAGGGACCAATTATCAAATGACCTGGATCATGTATCATGTATATCAATTTTTTAATGGGTTCCAAATATAAATCCAAAACACGCAGCTGTGTTTAATTTATATTCAATCCCAAGATTCAATTCTCTCAAGGTTATTCAAGGGAAAAAAAACATACAGCAGTAGTAAAGTAAACATTTTGGTGTTTTCAAGGATACAGTTAAAAAATGAGGTCAGCATATGGTTACAAGGACATTTTAAAGAAGGAAATTAAAACCATTGAATCCATCTTAAAAACACATTTTACGAACATTCTTGTATATTTTACCAGTAACCTTACTGGAGTAATGCATCTTCATTAAAGTTTTTATTCAGGAAATAGTTTTTTAATGCTGTCTGAGCAATGTTTTCATTTATATTTCATGTGCTTTTGTGCGAATAAATATCAATAATCTACGTCATGATAAACACAAATTGCATCAGATTATTTGGTTCTCATTCGTCACAGAAATGTCTCAACGAGTAATAGATGTAATTTGACCAAGAACTGTATATAATTTTGTGATAGCCTGAATATTATGGTGTTATTGCAGTTCACTGGCCAGGTTTTATTTACACTGCATGAGCATCTTGGGCCAACTTCAAACAGAATTCCCGGCACACACTTGTCTCTCATCCCATGAAGTGTTTACGCTCATAGAGACACAATCACAAGGTTATTTCTGGTTCTGTGTGGCTCCCCAGAGCATCCCCAGGCCTGCTTTGAAAACATCTGTCACTGATTTTACATGGCGTCAAAGGCTTAATGAACACGGCTCCATGGACGTAAACACACGCCACATTTCATTTGGCTCTGCCACTTCTTCTCGCAACAACAACACGTCGGCACTGAACGCTTAAAAAAAAAACATTATTGTTGGTCTTCGCTTCCCAATTTAGCTTGAATCACCATGCATGAGTCTGTTGGTACATACCAGGCAGCCGGACTACGTCACGAGGCCATGACTGGAAAACATTATGGTTGAGCAGTCGGCCCTTCCTGTCAGAACCTTAACGTAGTTAGAATGTATAGGATTAGGTTAGGAAACGTTGGCGTGCGGGGTCTAGCCTTTTCAGACGTCACCGCCTTCCTATTTGTTTTGTGAAGCAGCGCGGAAGAGAGCACTGAAGTATGACAGCAGTGAATAAAGCAACAGCAAAATGTGTCCCACCAAAACCATGTCTTGTTTTTTTTATGTTATGTTTACGATTCAACGCCTTTTATTTTACTACCAATTCTGATCGTTACAACCCCTGTTTGGTTTCAAACTGCAATATAAACTATAGTGTCATTTAAGTAACCAAAATCACGTCCTGTTTGCTTGCTTTTTTTGTCCAGCTCTACTCCTCAAACGCCCACCACCGAGTTGTGTTTTGATGTGACTGGTTTGTTGACATTGTGACGTGGCCCTGCTACTCTGAAGTGTGTCATGGTACTTTACACAGCTCAGCTCTGCTGAGTGCGTATTTCCTTACGATTAGCCTTGAATGAGTTTTGTATTTTTACCCCACTTAACCTTTCAGGCATAATTTAAGGCACTTTTGCTCATTTGATTTATTATTCCTTTCATGATTGCCTCTTTTTAAAAGAACTCTTAAAACATTTTTATTGAAGTGTTTTTAATGCGCAAACGCGGGCACACACACACACACACACACACACACACACACACACACACACACACACACACACACACACACACACACACACACATACACATATCACCGCATACATGCATACGCACACACAAACACACACAAACACACAACAGACACACACACACAGCAATGGGAAAATGATTAATCTGTAAATAAAAGACATACCATAAGACAAAGCTGTTCAAAACTGAGACTATACTGTTGATACCAGGAAGCGTACTTGTGACACATTTCAACTACCTACAGTGAGTCAAGCAGGTAAAGTTGGCCATGGAGGACAGCAGCACTGAATCATGTTGGCCTTGAGCAGCAGACAAGGCTGTCTGTTTCCTTTATCAGAAAAGCCTCTTTTAGATGTTCGAGACCATGAGTCATATTAGACCTAGCCTGTTGTTCGTTTCTTTGTTAGTTTCAGCCGACTGGGTGATACTAAAAGACATACAACACATCTATAATTGGCATCAGGTACCACAGCAGTTAGTGTTTATTCATGTTTTTATTTATTTTCATTCATTTAAATAGTGCCAATATCACATTCAGCCCTATAATGACCAGTAACGTAATAAGACTGAGGACTCAAGCCCAAAAACATCAGAGTCAGCACTCCGGCTCCATCTCACCAGTATGCTCGCTGTCTTAGCAGCCAATGAAGTTGAGTTCCACGTAGTGCGTCACATTGAATAAGTCACTTCCATGATTGGATCCCAATAAGTGAGCACACTTTGTGACTAATGAATCAAACAGGATGTGACAGAAAACAAGCAGTGTGTGTTACAAGGAATGACTGGGAAGCGGTTACGGTGCTTGCCTCACAGTGTATCCTTAACCGTAACTGATGTTTTGAAATTATTGTGGGGAGGGGTAGCGGTAGGTGATGGTGGAGGTTCCTCAAAATGAGCATGAGATTATACGCAATTTTTTGATCTGAACAAAAGTAGTGGTGGATTCCACTGAGGAATACATAGAGTCTACGACTGCTGAGGACTTGGGCCTCCGACCCAAGTCCTATTTAAAGAGCTGTCTTAAAACATCAACAAAAATCTGTTTTGTGTCAAGCAAATGAGAAAAGGAAAATATATAGCGCATTGGACACTTATCTTACAATCTTAGCCTCAGGACAACAGACATGCAGGGCCAAGCAGAACTGCGGCATAGCAGGGATGGATAGCAGAGCTAATATTGTGTAGTAGCCTGTGTGTCACTGGACACTTTAAAAAGGAATCCAGGAGTTGAGAAAAAAGGGGAAAGAAAGATGGGTATTTCCCCCTTCCTCATGAACGACAGACTGCTGATATTCGGAAGCTGGAGAAGTGAGTCAGGCTCAGCATGTTTAGACATGTTGATGCAGGATATTCATTTACATTTTTGTACGCAACTCATGCGTAAGGACTAAACCACAGGGTCGCTTCTAGGGTTTGAGGACACTCGGGGAGTGGGGATCATTCTCTGGGAGAGGATCCATTTTTTTTATAAGCCAGCTCTATTTTATGCTTTTTTATGCACTCTGGCACCTTATTTACATTCGCAGAACATGTCTTTATGATTGAAAATTGTAAATGTGTACGTGAAAAACTGTTGTTGGCTTCCAGATTAATTTAGAATTTTGATGTTAACCGTATAAGTAGTGGTTAGTAATTAGTATCAGTATTGAGTAGAAGCAGAATACTGCTATCATTAAACAATTATTGACATGCTAAAGTACCAGACTAAACAAAAACTGTTTTATTTATGTAACATCAGTTTATTGGATTATTAAATTTCCTTTCACTCACTCACACACACACACACACACACACACACACACACACACACACACACACACACACACACACACACACACACACACACACACACACTTTTCAGATACAGATTATGCAGTGGAGTGCAATAACAGGCTAAGTCTCTGTCTTTTAGATCCGGGGCTGTTCATAAATCATTCGGCACTGTAGCCTCAGACACCCATGCCTAATGACGCTGCTGCCTGTGTGCAACCAACATGTCCACGGCCTCTGCCAGCCTGGGTCATTATTGAGAACACTGTATGATTTTCCTGGAATGCCCATCAAACTGCCTTAGCATTGTCATCATCTGTGGTCACACGTTGGTTGATTCTGTCTGGGTTGTTTTTAGATGGAATCATGTTTTTTTTACCTTTAGGTTAAAAAAACCTTTAGGTTTTCTTTTAAACGTGACGATCGCTAAGAGCCCTGATATATAATATCCTTCAGCACTGTACAAGAGCTATAGTCTGTTAGCTGCTGCAATGTATAACTACAGGATGTTAAATGATCCGAGGACCACACTAAACTAGAAACCTATGACAGGAAGCTGGCTATCTCTAATAAAACCACAGGCTTCAATTCAAACACCCCACTGCACTTGTATTTAATGCACAAAATTAAATCTGGGGGGAAACGTTCAAGCCAAGTTCAAGGTGTTGCAAAAGAAATGAGGATTTTCCCCATCCATCAAGGTGTAGAATTCTAGATGTATTCTAGATGTAGAATTGCCTATCCTTGACATTCTTCACCGAGTTTGGTGATCGAATTGATTTAATTGATGTACCTTTCTGGTCATCAGGACCTATGAGGGACGTTAATGATGGAGACAGTGTTGGTTCTCACACCTGGTTCTCTCTCTCTCTCTCTCTCTCTCTCTCTCTCTCTCTCTCTCTCTCTCTCTCTCTCTCTCTCTCTCTCTCTCTCTCTCTCTCTCTCTCTCTCTCTCTCTCTCTCTCTCTCTCTCTCTCTCTCTCTCTCTCTCTCTCTCTCTCTCTCTCTCTCTCTCTCTCTCTCTCTCTCTCTCTCTCTCTCTCTCTCTCTCTACTGAGCGTAGTTTTCATCAAACCATGCAAACACATGGCTTCCCAGCAGGGGGCGGTCTGTCACTAACGCTATGACAGCTTCAGCCGAGTCAGACAAAGAAAAGCGACATTTAACAAAGGTTAAAAAATAAACGGATTCAACGCATCGATAAACGACTTCTCCAACAGGATGGGATAAAAGCTAAATCTGGTTTTGTAAAGTGCTTCTACATGGCTGCTTTTATTACATGTTATCTTCTATGAACAATTTCATTACAAAGCACAACCAATGTAGATTTACATGTGACACTGTTTGCAGTTTGTGGCCATGATTCCATGCTGGTGCCCTTCATGAATATATATCGAGGCTGACCTTATTTTCAAAGTCATGTTCTCTTAATAATTTATGTGTGTGTGTGTGTGTGTGTGTGTGTGTGTGTGTGTGTGCGCGCGCGCGCGTGCATTTACTTGGATCCTTTTGTTGCTATATTGTTGTGTTGTTACATCGTTGTGTTTGTGTATGTTTTGTTGCCCTCTCCTACAGTCAGTGTCTCCTACCCCCCAAGGCTGGCCAAGCGAAGGCTTGCCTTCATGAATAGCACGGCGGCATGGACAAATGGTGAGGGAAAACGATTAAACCGAGAGGAAAAAAACCCGGACACGTAAGATGTTTAGATCAGGTGGACACGTCAAGCAACACGGCCACATTTAAAGTATCGTTAGATCAGATTATTTTAAATCCTTTATAAAAAGAATATCGCTATTATGTATTCCTAGCTCGTTCAGTCAACGCATGGGCCGATTAATCTCAGAGACAGATGGATCTAAGCCAGAGGACATACCCGCGCTGCAGAATGTGAATGTGAAATGTTGGGCAGACACCCCCACCACCATAGCTCCCTTGGGATGTGGTTAACACCGCTATCAGCCCAAAGGACTTGGGGTCGCGGCTCAGAGTCACCTCCAGCGCTCTCCTTGAGATAAACACATTTAAGTTCTTATCTGAACTCACTCCCTAAACACATACCATTGCTTTGACGGAAATCAAAGGTGGCTGCCAAACATTCACACATGAAATGTTAACTTTTTGCATGTAAATACATCCGGGATATCAAATCAGGATAATTGATTTGAATAGGCCATTTGGGTGGCCTTGCATGGTATTAAGGTACAATATGTCTGATGTATTTCCTGTGGTATTGATTCAAGGGTGGCAACATCTGAAAGATGAGACTAAAAAGATCACAATGATGACGGGCTATTCGATATCCAGTCCCCTAGCAGATGGAGAGAGACAGACAGACAAAAAGACAGACAAACAGAAACAGAGAGAACAAGAGAGAGGAGGAGGAGGCGAGGAGTCATCAATTTATACTGAAAGTTTGTCCAGAAATATATCCTAAAGGGAGACATGGGCAGTCAGCGAGGAGACAGAAGCAGTTTTATCTCAGAAACACACACTATGTTGTTGCCCAGAGAAGGTAGGAACAGTAAAATGAATTATATGGATCTGCTGAGGCTGAAGTGCAGGCACCAATACAGACTTGGGATTTGCTTAGCTTTATGGTTTAAGGATTTGAATGAAGCTGCACCATAGCATTCATCAGCAGACTCCCAGGGTATGCATGGAAATATAGATGGAAAGTAACCGATTTGACACTTTGATCACTAAAAGAAAAGCGAAGGGAAGTTTGCGTTTGTTCATTTGCATTGTGCAGTTTGCATAGCGACATTATCTTTGCTTGGAAATCATGCTGGAAGTTATCGCCTCATGCACTGTTCAGTATTCATGACTGCTGCTCAAATGATGCATACGTATGTACATCTTCCAGGCCAATGAGCTTGTTTCAGGCTGGTCGATTTTGCACTCTCACGTATTAATGAACATCGGACCTTTAAATAGCATCTTGTGTGTCATTTAGAAGACAGAATCAATCATAGTAGGAGATCAGACATTGCCGTGGGAGGGAAAACCAAATAAATGTACTCAGAGAGGGCAGAAACAAATGGTAGATACATGCAGTGCATTAAGTAAAGCACTCTTGGCACTCTGGAGGGTGTATCTTTATTCATTCACTTTTACCCTCAAGTGTGCTATGTACAGGACAACTGACCTAAATACTTACTGAGCACGTCAAGATACATAGAGTGTGACTTGCATTAAAGGTTCCTGTTTCTGACAATAAGTACAATTGATATAATCTCAGCATTAGGGCACCTTTGTTCACTGTAACTCTGCAGAATAGCATTGTCAACACAGGTAGTGAGGACAGCTAAACCTGGCCTAAGAGATTGTCACTCAATTTGCACAAACATCTGTGGTGAGTGCTCTCACCAGTGTGTCAAAACCACAGAATGAAACTACACAGTAGAGTACAAAATAAAAAGAGTAGTGTCCTTGACTGACGACACACACTTTGTGTTCTGTACATTGATGATGTAGGACTGTTGTAAAGATGGTCACAATATCTTCTTTTCTTTACAATCAGTACCAGAAAAAGAGGCATCCAGGACATTGATGCCTCTTTTATTTCCCAGGAAAATGTTCTACTCAGGATGAAAGAGGAAATTGCAAGCTCCATCAGAAAACAGTTTGCAATTCATACTGAATTCTGGTAGTGTTTGTGTGAACATGTTTTTGTGTGCATTGTGCATGTATGTGTGTGTATGTGTGCTTTACACATGCACACATTTGTTTGTATGTTGGTGCATCTGTAAACATTAAGTGCAACATTTCTTTGAAACGTAGCTGTGATCCCTTACTTTATACACAGAACTCATGCACAGACACAGCCTCTGAGAGAACATCGTATGGCCACTGTCAATACCTCACAGTCGTCTGCTCTGCACCTGAACACAGCTACTGGTAAACGGTGGGACTCAAACCCCCAGATAATAATAATAATAATTGAGGGATTCCAAAGTCCCATTGTTAACACATCTCTTTGTCCCAAGTGTCTCTTCCAGGGGTGGTTCACCATCCACCCCGGTAGTACCTTTGGGGACCCCGAAGGAGAGGATGTTCACAGCACGCCACAGCGACAGCCTTTTGCTACAGTATTAGAAGTTACATGAGTGTTACATTCATATTTATTCAGCCAGTGACAGTTTAAACCAACACTCGCGTTTTTGTAGCAAGACAAATCTTGTCTATAACCACTACAAGCATTGTAATCCCCATTATAAGTCGCATCATCCTGTGTTGATACGATTTCCGGATACAGAACAGTAACATTCATATACATTGCACACTATGTAATGGCCACATGGACAAGTTGACATTATATATAGAAGAAAAAACGTAGATAAACCTAACAAATGTCTGGAGTCTAAAATGGACACCTTATTGGCAAAGAGAGGCGCATTATTGCAAGTTAATCTCCGATCACAATCGCTCTCCCTATCTTCCACTCTCTTATACCTTCACACACACCAACACACAAATACCTCCTGAGTGTAGATACACAATTCCTATTTTTGTTTGACTGCTAGTTGCCAATGTCATGCTCGTAGTTTGTGACTATTTAGCATACAAGCATTTTGGAGGTTGGACCGACTCCTTCCCCTCACGGGAATGCATCCAACGTGAGAGGGCATCCAAGTAGCGCATCATCACCCAACAGGGATCCCTGCTGGCCTCTTACACTGAGTTCTGCTCCAGTATGGACAGTGCTTGTTTAGGGCTCAGCTCCAGTGGATGTCCAGAGGTTGGCGACTGCGGTTTCTGGGGACCATTGTTTCGCACGTCCCAGGGAGGGAGCGGTGGTGGTGGCGCGGCCGCCTGCTGCGGGTCTGGCTCCGGTATCTCCTTCCTCTCGCTGGGCTGCATGTCCAGCGCTGGCATGTCCTTGCAGCAGATGTACTGCTCCCAGATCTTCTGGAAGGCAGTGCGGAACTTCTTGATGCGGAAGGCGTAGACGATGGGGTTGACCGCGGAGTTGCCGTGCGTGAGAAGGATGGCGATGTAGAGAAGGAACATTGGCGTTTGGCAGCGCGGGCAGAACAACGTGATGCAGTTGAGGATGTGCAGCGGCAGCCAGCTGATGGCGAAGAGGAAGAGGACCAGGGCCAGCGACTTGGCCAGGTTGAGCTCCTTGTCGTAGTACTTGTGGGGGTCCGAGTGGCCGGTGGTGCCCTTCTTCTTGTTCAGGTGCTTGTGGATCATGTAGAAGATCTCGGCGTAGATGAGCAGCATGAGCAGCAGCGGTGGAAGAACCCAGCCAAAGAAGTTGAAGTAGACCATGTAATCCATGCTGATGACGTTCTCGAACTGGCAGGTGATGACCAAGTCCGGGCTGATGGAGCCGTTCTGCCGGAGGCCCGAGAGGTTGTTCCAGCCCAGCATGGGCGTCAGCCCCACGATAAAGGCCACCGTCCAGCATAGGACCACGGCCAGGCCGGCTCGCCGAGGGGTCACCACCCTCCTGTAGCTGCGTGGATGACAGGACATGGCAAAGGCTCAATCGTTTATCAGCAATCACCTGCATCCTTCTAATATTACTGCTACGAGGAAAACCGTTTTCAGGACATTGAATGTTCTTCATGCTCTTCAGTCATTTTATCGTGTACAAAACCAAGAAGGGTTTTTCATATCATGAAATATAAATATTTCATAACACCTCATTGTTCTCCACTCGCTATAACCACTTTGCATAAGAAATGTGCACAATGGACAAGATGATGATGTATCTCTGGTGATATGATAATGATATGATATGATATAATGCAGATGGTGGCATTGTTCCTTATAGATTCATCTTGAAGAGAAAATTCCTTCCCTGCATGCTTTCTGCATTCAGGAAAAACTAAAATTAAACCACATCCTAATATCTTCATAACCTCAAATCCCTAGACAGCCTCTAGCCTGATACAGAGCATCTTTACAACGCCCACGGACTGCCTGACTTCACAACCATGAATCAAGCAGTGGCGAACACACAGGCAGCAGCGAGTGGTAAGCAGAGTTCCCGTTGGCTCTCTGGGATTTCAGCACTGGCCTTTTCTTTGCTAGCCCTGGTCTTATGGGTTGTCTTGCCGGGTCACCACGGAATAGTAGCCTTCAGTGTGGTCAGAGGTAATGCGAGGTGAACATGTCAATGCTCTTCTTCACCATATGGAAAGAGCTGCTGACTGATGACTAGGGGATGATGCAGAGAGTCTTTAGTCTGTTAGCTCACATGCTGGCAGTAATAACTACTGTCACTTAAACCAACTCAAGCTAAACCACGTGGGACAAACGAGAACAGGAAGTCATTTCACACTACCAATGCTCAGTGGTTATAAGTTAAACACATCAGTTTAGTCTTTGCATCAGCACAGGTGGCGTGGTGATGCCACTGTGATGTCTAATAACTGCTTGATTAAAACAATGATTAGACATTACAGTCTTATGAAAAGCCCTGATTCTGAAGCAGCACAACAAAATCATTATAATAATCAGCCACACGACTGCTGAGAGGAGGAACATTGATGACACTGTGATAACCACCACATGGGACTGATGCAAGGAGACCCAGACTGGGCACACTTCATGGGAGGGCTGTGAAACCAGTAAACACACACTGTTGTCATAGCAACACACAATCCATTCCAATATCTTATCAAGCAGGAAGAATGACGAATTGCCACTACACTATGCTTGTGTGCCACAATCGTTGTACTAATTCACGAGAGAGAGAGAGAGAGAGGGAGAGAGGGAGAGAGAGGGAGGGTGTGTGTTAACATGCAGATGTTATTGTAAATTACTTGAAATTGCACTCTCTAGGTTGATTACCACTCTATTAATATAATACATGCTAATTAGCATTCCCTGACATGACATTAATCCAAAACAAGTCTAATAGGCCTGCACTTTACCATATATATATATATATATATATATATATATTAGAAGGAGAATAACAAGTATTGGCAGCATTAGCAGACATTCATTGATAGGTTGTAAATTCAAATGTAGCACATTTTTAACTAAATAAAAATGTAATCCTTAAATATCCCAACAGACAAATGCTGCAGCATGTAGCCTCACAATTTGATCCCAATTGTTTCCTCAACATAGGTTTTTTAAATGTCTAATGGCTATTGATATCAGTATGCAAAGACAATGTCCGTCTTCTATGATCCGCTTATCTCCCCTCTCTCAGCTGGTTCCTCTGGCTCTCCTCTCACCCTGGCATATTAAACCAATGGTGGGTGGTTCATTTGAATACAAAATAAAAGCAGTTTGCTCTTAATGAATGGCAATGTTTAGTGCATAGGCAGATAGGCGTTTTCATTCGTTGTTTGATAGACCCATGCTCTGATGGGCTGTCCTGTCAGCAATGTAGGGAATCAGCTCACCATGTAACTGACAGCCGGATGTGAGCCCCTACTACACAGACAGATGATACCCTTGAGAAACATCTGTGCCAGGGAACACATACTAGGACATTCAACTTCTCAGAGTCAGCATGACTTACCACCACCATCATCTCCACAAGCACCACAGTCATAGTCGTCATCATAAGCACCACCATTATTCGAATCACCTTATTATCCAGAGACTGTGTATTTGTGTATAGTTCATTTACTTAATTTAGGCTATGAGGATTATTATGGGGAATGAAAATTGTGACCTGCTGACAGTCTATATATTTTTTTTACCTGGTTGGGATCTTGACCCTGAGGTAGCGGTCAACCGCTATGGCCAGGAGGGCAAGGATTGAACTTTGGGTGAGCACGAGCACCACGCATGCCACGAGCAAGCAGCTGTAAAAGTGTGTTTGGAGTCCGATGCTGATAGTTATAGCTAATGGTATGACGAGAGCGCCCACCGCAATATCCGCCAGAGCCAGAGACACGATAAAGCAAAATGTGGTATCTCGCAACGATCTATTAATTTTCACCGCCCATACCACCATCACGTTTCCTACAACAGATGTGACTGCAATAGCCACCTCCATTCCGATGTAGAGCAACTGGGCTGGAGATAGTGGCTCAGGCATGTTCACGGATGAGCGTGGCCTTGATAGGAACCAAATTGATTCCACACACAAAAAGACGACAGAGTAATCGTTGAATGTCTCGCCTCACTTCCAAATTCAAAACTCCAAATTTAGGCTACAGCGTCCATATTCGTTTCGCGATGTCGCGAAAGTTTAACTATAGGAATCCAGTTGGTAGCCTACAACGTTGGAGTATTTGGAGTATATAAACCAAATACAACGCCTAGAAATACAAATGTTATTCATGGAAGCAGGTGCCGTGCTCCCGCGGCTATTGTGCGTTGTCCCCGTTCTGTTCCGCGACTCTCCTCTTCACTCGCTTCAAAGAGAGCCATCCTTACGCGTGGTCCAAATATCCAACACAGCTGCGCTTCGGTCTATCTTCGCATTTATGTCTCCGGTCCCGTCTCTTATGCAGGCCTAATGGGTATTTTGTTTCGTAAACGAAGAAACCAACTATATCATCAGGGCGAAAGGGCTGCAGGCGTCCCAGTGAGTCGAGTGTTTTTCGCTTTGTGCTCCGAGTGCTGTAAAGGAGAGAGATTGAACAGTTCCTCGCTTTTACACTTTCGTTATTCATACACATGGAAATCTCTTCATATGCATATTACCAAGTTATTCTCTGGTATCTATCTAAATAAATCATGTTCCTTGGTGCGTCTTGCTGGCGACAATAAAAAAACAATTGCGCAGCAGGACCGTCCCATTGAGGTCCGGTGGCGCATAAGTGCTATAAAATCACACTTCCTCCACTTCGTACGTCATGGTAATTGTGCTTCTTACCTACCCTCTCCCATGTTTTCTAAACGTTAGATCTTTTATTCCTACTGTTGTACCGCGTCCAAACACCCAAGAACAGCATGATACACGCAAACGACAATTGGAGCAAGGAGCATTTGTGCCTCTTGTTACTATGCTTATTTACACAATGTTGTTGACAATGTTAAACAAGTTAACGCCACGTTTTCGTAGTACGGTCAGCCATGGCCTCAAACCTATAATTAGGAAATCACAATCGTCTTAAAAACAACATAATTAAACATTGACGTTGTTTATCAAATTTCTTTAAAGATAGATTAATTGATTGACCTTATCTGCTCCAAAATGTCTGCTGTAAATGAGCCAGGAACAAGGATTTGTACATCAGAATGCAGCGTGGGATTCTTTTGTTTGCGATACTCCACATTGATGGGGCTGAAGAGAGTTGTAGTAGCCCCACTGTAAAATCCTGAATCAACGTAAATGGGGGAACTACCCCTGGGGTTTGAGGGGCTCCCTACACCCTACAAGGTTTTCTGTCAATATATTTAATATCTGGTTAAATGCTAGAAGATTTGTGTGTTAGTCTTTTTGCCGTGATGCTTTTTGCCTCATTTCAGTTCATATGTGCATAACGATTATTCCTCAATTTATGTTTGTTTAACCCCTATAGCCTTATTCAACCGGTATGAATAATTTAGTGCAAATGATTATAATCAGTGCATTGGGATTTTGAATTTACAATTCCAGAGGTGTTGTCCTGGCCTGTAGTCAACGACCTCCACAGGGCATAAATCCTACAATTTGATTATACAGTTAGAGAGATAGAGGGACAAGCTCTCTCTCTCTCTTTCTCTCTCTCTCTCTCTCTCTCTCTCTCTCTCTCTCTCTCTCTCTCTCTCCATATGGGTGTTTGTGTTTTCTCTGGCATCCATGCAGGGTTGTCCATGTATGTGGTGTGTATCTCAGAGAAGGAGAGGTTACTGCTACTGACTATGTGTGGCTATGACTTACGTAACAAGGGGAAGTGTTTCGGGTTGGTTGGGCACTGGGCTTATGATCTGATATGGCATGGGATCTATTGTGAGAACCAATCACTGAATACACACGCATACACACTTTAGTCTTTTAACAATGGGTTCAGAGGACTGAAATGGAACCATGAATGGAGTGGACTGGCGATTGCATTACATGTTATGTAATGCAATCTTATTTATGTACGCTCAGAGCCCAAGATCTTCATCCTTTAAGACAAGATGAGAGTTTTCAAAGCTTGACATTTGTAAATTTTTAAATCCCATAATCCTCTTGTGCTTTTACAAGACATCTGCATATGCACCTCCTCATAAGAAGTGTTCAGTTCCTATGATACAGAATTTAACCATACAAATGGGGAACCGTCATTTTAGAGCTGATAGTAGCCTACTGAGGCTTAATAGCCTACTGAGGCTTAACTTCTCTCTTCAGCCAGGTCTCCAGACCTCTCTATTTATGTGAGTCATAAGATGATCTCAGGTGTTACTGCAGTAAAACATTTACAGAGTCGTACAAATCAAACAGGAAAGATAAGATAATCAAATCAGAATGAAACGTAGAATGTCAGGAATGTATATACAATCAGGTATGATTGAATCCAATCGATTGACAAAATTATAGCAAATAAAATATATATTCTTGCAAATATTTGCAAGATCAACCGTGTTTATTTGTTGGGTTAACCTTCGGTTTTTTACACACTAGCCTCTCGAGACCATCCGGATCTCGCAAGGTCACATTCTGTTTCTCTCTGCAGATCAGTCTGGCCTCCAACCTGCTGAAAACCAACAACATAAGGCCACGCCCATATTTGGAAATCAATCGTTGCCCAGCCAAGGCCAAACTGATATTCATTGCAAAAACACAACCTTGAATATCTGGATGATCCCAGGCTGGTTCCACACGGGATTGAGATCAAAATCAAATAAGAAGAAGAAGCAGCACCAGGTTGTAGTGCTAAGCCAGCAGAGGCTCCCTGGCAACGCGTGTGTGCGTGATGTGTGATGACGATGGCAGGTCTACTGCCAGCACACTCCCCCCCCCCCCCCCCTCCCCCCCCCCCCCCGATGAAGATGTTGCCAGGCCGACGGACGGCTGCCGTCTGTGGTCGGTTCCCGTCACACGGCGCAGCAGTGAATGTGAAGGCCCGCGGAGGTCAGCCAGCATTCTGCAGCACTAGATAGAAGCCATATGGTGCTCTTAGGGTGATTGGCAAGAAACACACGTTTTGATCCACGCTTGGGTATTAACAAAGCATGAAAAAATCTATCAAAACACCACTCCCCGTCAGCCGGCACACTCCTCCAGGGGATTATTTCTTAAACAGAAAACTGTACTTCCTTCCCGTACATCCTTCCCATGACAGCCGATAATTGAACTAAATTAGATTACTTTTAATATAGTCCCACGTACAATCTCTAGTCTCAGTTTTCTAGTGTTGCCACGCCTCGGGGCTCTGGAGAGGCCCGGATTGCGGTGAACAAGCAATCGAAGGTTGTTTTCATTCTGTTCTCTGTCCTTTAAGCAGCTTCTGAGTCACCGGACCAGGGAATAGGGCTGGGATCAACACAGCACGCCCACTACAACCTCTAATGGTTATGGTTCTTGTTCACAGGCGAGTTGGGAATTCTAGTGTGTACGAGGAAAGTGTATATCACATCTACCTGAAACATTCACATTCAGTTTTTCCTTTTTATTTCTTCAAAGCCTTGCTTTGCTCTTGCTCAACCAGTACAAGCGTGTGAATTTCAACTTCTCAAACGGGTCTATTGCTTTAACTACCAATGTCTATATTACCTGGAAACTGTTTTAGTTTAAAACTCAAAAACACGGAAATATGTCCAGAGAAGTATGGGGGGCATCAGTAAACAGTATATTCCTGGGAAATTTCAAAGTAGCAGGAATGTAGACAGGTTCACCGTGTCGCATTTGTACAGCTCGTAAAATGTTGCAATTTAAGATGAGTGACTGCATCAAAAATGCATCTACGGCATGGGAGTTCCCAAATGGCTCAAAACGAATGCACGCTTTTCTTTATGATGGAAAATTGCTTCGTGAATGTGCACCGCTATAACCCATTCATACAAGCGTAGCCTGTAGAACAAATCAACCCATGAAATTAGGCGTATTAAAATGTGCATTAAAGCAGTAACTGCTCAGTGGAAGTTCCACGTAGATTCCACCTATGTTTCCCCTGTATTAATATGAGGAGTAGAGATCAAACACTACATCTTATTCCCTCGTCTCTCTCTCTCTCTCTCTCTCTCTCTCTCTCTCTCTCTCTCTCTCTCTCTCTCTCTCTCTCTCTCTCTCTCTCTCTCTCTCTCTCTCTCTCTCTCTCTCTCTCTCACTCTCTCTCTCTCTCTCTCTCTCTCTCACGCTCTCTCTCTCTCTCCCTCTCTCTCTCTGGCTGGCTTCTGAAACAATATTTGCTCTGTCATTAAAGGAAGAGCGCCAGACAATGGTCCGCTGTGATCCTCTTAGTAGGGCACTGGTCTGCAGACAGTGTTGGCATTATTAAACGACATCCGCCATTATTAAACCTGACACAGACAAGGCAGGGGAACTGTTCCTTTTCTTTGTCATGACGCCTTTTAAGGAAAACAGTTTAGCCGTCTCATCAAGGTGCGCAACAAGGCAAGACAAAATGTATGCCGTCCTGGGGACACTCTGGGGAAGAAGCCCTGAATGGAAGCCCCCCCTCCCCCCCCCCCCCCCCCCCCCCCCCGTATATCCAGAATATCCAGAATCAAGCTAGATTAAGCCAGTGAACTTCAACATTTCCATTGAGATTCACCATAAAGTGATGCATCACAACAGAGCACAATGCACTCAATCTTGTCTTTGTTTTGCACAGATGCTCTCTTTCTCTCTCGCTCTTCACTACCTCACACACACACACACACACACACACACACACACTCTCTCTCCCTCACACTTACTCTCTACCTCTCTCTATCACACAAACAAAAGCTTAAAAGACCACTTATTCCACCTTGCTTTAGCCACTTTTCCTTTTTTTCTTTTTCTTTGTTGTTTGTTTTCCTGTTAAGCGTCTGTGGGTGATAAGAAAAGTGCAAAATAAATCCAAAGTATTATTGAATGTACTGTTAAAAATTTCCAATGTAATTTCAGAGGAATCATTGATCCTCAGAACACAGTATGGTAAACCTATTCATAAACTGAGGAGAGAGACCATACATCCCTCTAATATACATACGCGGTGGGTGGTTCTTGACCCCTCCCCTTTACGGTGAATAAGAGGTCATGAAGGTGAATTTAATTTAAAATGTGTCCTACATTCTCAACATTACCAGCCCCGACAGGCTTGCTCTCATAGGTTTTACGTTTTTTCAAGCTGGCTTGATTCTAGATCTATAAATCAGTGGGAAAAACACATTTGACTTCATCACAAGCAAGCACTTTGGCAACAACATCAGTTGCTTAAAATTGCAGCATCCGTACCCATATACTCGTCGTTGCATCAAGCGTGACGTTCCGGCCATTAATGCCCACAACCGTTGTCTGTTGTTCACTCATCAGCTGTGGCTGACGAGGTTAAAAACAAACA
Organism: Lota lota; assembly: GCA_026745465.1. Taxonomy (NCBI): domain Eukaryota; kingdom Metazoa; phylum Chordata; class Actinopteri; order Gadiformes; family Lotidae; genus Lota; species Lota lota. The sequence goes on along the minus strand of JACYXH010000175.1, from coordinate 1,415,481 downwards.
GTGGAAACACTGTGCCTACCAGTTTATTATATTGCAAACGCCGGCCAAATCAAATCACAGGTATACTGTAACACAGCTTTGAGTTTGAGTTGGTTGGTCGCTGTGTTTGAATATCGCTTCTAAACTACTGTACATGTTGGTGCGCTAGAATGTGTTTTCCTCCCAATGTTGTTCTGCTGATATTGTTGTTGGCTCGGAAATAGTAAGGGTGGCCTAGTGGGTTCTTCATTTGTTCTGAGTTATCTTCTCACTGTGTAGTAGCCAGAGGCGCCCGGATTACTCCCTCGTTATTCTCTGTTCTGTACCTGCATGTGCGTGTGTGTGTGTGTTCGTGTGTGTTCGTGTGTTTAAGTATACCTGCATGTGCATGTGTGTGTGTATGTGTGTGTGTGTGTGTGTGTGTGTGTGTGTGTGTGCGTGTACGTGTGCGTGTGCGTGCATGTGCATGTGCAAGCATACCTAGGTGCATGTAGGATGTTGTTGTTTTTGTTGTGTGTGTATGTGTGTGCGTGTGTAAGTTTACATGTGTTAATGTTTTAGAGAAGAGCTACACACTATATCAGATCTCTGCCACATGCTTCCTGAGAGACCATGGGAGCGTCATGCAACACCAGCCCCGAATGAGATTACCGTGTGCATAAAACAGACTCCTCTCTCTTTTCCAAAATGTTCCACTGTGTTGCACAAAGCTCCCTGAGTTCCCTTATCTATGCCTGGGGAGAGAGACCTACAGTCTTGGGCGGTAACTCCAAGACGTATGCATAGTCAAATGGTCAGGGTTAAATATCTAATTTGAACGTTACACTTTGACATTTCCTATTTATCAAGGGCCGGGAATGTCAGCGACTCGATGATCTGAGGAGATACATCTCCATGTCATATGAATGGGATGCAGAAAGGCCTTCTTATTAATCACAGTTGATTTCCTATTGATTCATACAAATCATCCATATATTTGATTCAACGCTTATTGTCTATAGATTATAGTCATTACAAAATCCATATTCGGGCCTGGCTCAGCCCATAGCCTCTGCTTATTAAAGGTACAGTGGGTAGAATTTAGTGGCATATAGTGGACTTGGACAAAAGACGTAGGTTTTAATTCGCGTTTCAAACTAAGAATTGTTGTGTTTTCATTACCTTAGAATGAGCCCCTTATATCTTCATAGGGAGTGTGTCCTCTTCCATGGAGGCTGCTATGTTGCACCGCCATGTTACCACAGTATCCCAGAACGACAAATGGGTCGTGCCTAATAGCAACAACCCATTTGTGATTCTTTTTTAGGTAAGGTGGAGGAGGTAACAGTTTGATCAGGGAAAAATAGAAACGTGAGCTTGTTCCTTATTAGCCTATTACATCTGTAATAATTAGGGACACGGTCTAAATTGCATGCACATTAATCATGCAAACATTAAATATTCATATTGAGATTGTTTCCGATTTCCAATTATGTGAGCAACCTCACATCAGCAATATACGGTAGTAAAAACGATCAAATCACTTTGTATACTTGGTGATGAAAAGAAGGACAAAGAAAGAAAAATAAAGCCTGTGACTTTCAACAGCCCCCCCCCCCCCCCCCCGCCCCTCCTATTTTCAAATTAGCTTCTTGCTTGCTTTTAACTCCAAAGCACAGCATTCTCAGAACAGCTCAGCATGGATGTATAGAGGAAATTGGTGAAGCCACAGTGGGAAACTGAAGCAGCGGGTGCAGTCCCTGCGACTAGAGAGACAGGCGGAGGAGATGAAGGGGAGAGAGAAAGAGAGAGAGAGAGGGGCAGAGGTGGAGTGAGAGATGGGATAATAATACACACATTCATCTCATCGAGGGAAGAGTGTGTTTGAGGGCCATGTTACACACACACACACACACACACACACACACACACACACACACATTTTCGAAATATTTCATGGACTCTTCAATTCACAGTGTGACATTTTCTTGTCTGTGTGAATTTCACGCACACAATTTTTTTTTCCAAGACCTGTTCTCTCTTGGCAGCACATGTTTGTGTGTGTTACATTTGGAATCTAATAAGTGTGGTTTCTATTGTTCTCGGTTGAAGTCACTATGTGTATGATTGAGCCCCTCCCAGTAAGTAGGTGGGAGACTTTCTGAATATTACAAATTCAATAACAGTGTTCTGTCCACCCTCACTGTGTGATACTTGCGTAGCTTGAATGGCTGGATGGCGTGAGTGGGAGGGGTTTTGTTAGAAGGTAAATTCGTTGCAAAATGCCAGAGCTTGTAGACTTGATGTGTATTCACACACGGGAGCTGCATTTGAAGTCAAAAGCAAAACACATGAAAATTCTGATAAAATCAGAATTCTGAGAATAAACCTGGACAGCATTGTCCAGGTTGTCCAGGTTGCTATTTCTGGGACTTGAATAAGCTGCCTTGTTGAAAGAAATGTGGATCTTTGGACTGTGGATGTTGTGTTTCTGTCTGAAGTGCTTTGATGTTGGCATGGCAATTCTGGAGTCAGCCAGAGCACTACCCTCCCAAAATAATAATGATAATTCAGTTAAGTGCTGCAAAGCATCTCATGGAAATTGCATATTTATTTCTTCAAAGGTATTTTATTTTCAATGTGGTACATTCAATGATATTATCTATTTTAATAGAATTACCATTATTTTGAGTGTATCACCGTTTTGATATAACATAATGTTGTTAGTATTACTAGTTAGTAGTATTAGTAGTATACCAGCAATGGTATTGTTTTATGTGGGATTGCTGTGTTATTTATTAAATGTATTTATATATTTGGATTTATTTGGATTTCCTTCTCTTACTGCATTAAATTTAATAAATAAATAACAAACTCACTGCAAAACACATCGTTTGAGCACTTGTCAAGTCAATGCCAAGTCAACTGAAAAAAGGACATGTCTGCATTGCCTGTAAACTGAATTCCCAAGGCCGGGCATGCATTCCCCTTGTTCACAATCTATCTTTCTCAACGTCTGTCTTCTTCCTCCCAGGAGACTATCACATAGAGAGACAGCACACTAGTCATGTGTCCATGCAAACTCCTTTGACACATTCAATACTTGGTGCTGGCGATCCATTACAGGATGGAAATTGTGCTGGCGGCTGTGATTGTCTCCAACTAATGGCAGGTCGGTGGATGCAATGGTGGGTAGATGGTGACTGGTGTGGGATTTTATACCAGTCACCTGTTTTGTGGGACGGTACAAAACAGTATGAAACATTAGTTGCATTGGGCTTATCGTTACAGTAAGCCATTAATATCAAGCCTCATATCTGAGGCCCAAGTGAAAAGGCTTAATGCTATATGGAGGACAATCCTTTTTTTCTCTTAAGTACAATTTAATTTACTCTAAGAGCAATATTGCTAATAGCTGAAATGTATTGTGACGCTCAAATGATGTAGTCTCATCTCAATAGTGTTGTGTTGTGTGTGTGTGTGTGTGTGTGTGTGTGTGTGTGTGTGTGTGTGTGTGTGTGTGTGTGTGTGTGTGTGTGTGCATTCGTGTTTACATGTGTGAGTGTAATTTTAGATATTGCATTGAATTATGAATGCAAAATGAATGCAGCACAGTGAAACATATAGTTGTGATTGTATTTAAATGGGTGAATGGATGTGCGGCATGTGCTCTGAGTGAGTGAATCCCAGTGAAATATAAGCATGCATCACTTTAGCATTCAGAAGAAGAAGAAGGTCTGTTATTGCATCTTATTTTTTGGATTACCACAATTACAACACCAAAGAAATCATCACTGCATAAGGCATTACAGTGAAACACGTGCATCGTTAAATTGAAATACATCCCCACAGGCTGATGACTCACATGTTGTGTTCTTTTTTTCTTCTTCTTCACAATAATTTGGCTTTATAGTGCAGTTGTAAACCCGGACATGAGTTATGCACCTATAAAACCCTATATTGAGATATCTGAGAGAGGGTTGACATAAGAGGCCGGCAAAAGACTGGGATGGTCAGTCACTTAAAGGATGAGGAGGTCAAAAAATCTACCAGGAGGGTTCTTCAAACACAAAGTTGATACGTCATACAAACATATGGCATTGACTTTGGCGCCTATGTAGATCACTGTTAGATTTGATTGTATTAGTTTAACATCACTTCTTCAGTACATATGACTTTCGATTTGTATGTGTGATAATCAAAAGGGTATATTGAAATGTGTGTGTATATTGAACCTATTCGATTATCTTTATTATAATGGGCAACCATTATCGTCCAACCACTGAACACTTAAAAGGTCCTCCTCGTTGGCTCTTGAACAACTCATTTCCACCCACAGTATGCTTTAGGCCCACTAATGTTCACAAGAGAATCCCTCTCAAGAGTTGTTTAACCAGGGGCTTTTCAGAACCAATTACCACCTCCAAACAGCTCTTTATTCATCAGATTGTGTGAAGCGTAATGCCTGCTTCTTCTTTTTCTTGAAGTGTTGCACCCCACCACGCCCCTAGGAAAAATATCATCCATCTAACAATGAAACCATAAATATGCATGCATGCACACATGCACACACATACACATGCACGATCACACACACACACACACACACACACACACACACACACACACACACACACACACACACACACACGCACTCACACACACACACTGTCGTGGAATTATTAATCGTAATGATTATATAAAATATATACAAATGATATAAACCTTGTTTAAATCATTACTAATTGATTGAAAATGCATTTGTATACATTTTACCGGCACCTAGAGATAGTAGTTTGCATTTGCATTGCCACTGTATCCAGGAAGTCTGATACTGAGGCCATGCCAACCTACTGACTTCTTTGATATGTAAAGTAGTTTCCTGCCACTGTAGCCACAAAGTCTGATACTGAGGCCATGCCATCCTACTGACTTCTTTGTGTTACGTGGAACAGAACGAGGGAACCCAAATCCTCGACACAGAGAGGCGGAGACGGCGGAGTGGTACAGAAGGAGTTTATTGTGGGCGAGTAACAGACAAGCCGGGGGCTAGGCAAGCAGTGGGTAGTCAGACAGGCAAGGGTTCGGCAACGGGCAGGTAGTCAGGCAGGCAAGGGTTTGGCAACGGGCGTGTTGTCAGGCTGGCAAGGGTTTGGCAACGGGCAGGTAGTCAGGCAGGCAAGGGCTCGGCAACAGGCAGGCAGTCAGGTAGGCAAGGGTTCGGCAACAGGCAGGTAGTCAGGTGGACAGCTAAGCAAAGGGAGAGGACAGGTTACGAGCGGGAACTGAGAAAGGACAAGCAATCTAGAGCCGGGAACGTGATACTAACTGGAGTAGTGTAAACAACGAACTAGCGCCGGCTGCTAGGAGATCCAAAGCTGATATAGTGTGAGTTGATGGTGATTGCTGGCCGGTGTGTAAACAAGATTAAATGAATGAGCACGTGGAGTGGTGGATACCGGCACCCGCTAGGTGGCGGAAGTGGACGGCGTGACACTTTGATGTGTACTTTCTTGCCACTGTAGCCACAAAGTCTGATACTGAGGCCATGCCAACCTACTGACTTCTTTGAATTGTAAATACATTTAACCGTCTTGCCGCCTTGCAGATGTATCCATTCTTCCCCATATTGTATTGCAAGTTAACATTGTCTCTCCCGCCATGGCTGACTTCAGCCCTGGCCAATCCTAAACTCTTCACAATGCTCACTCCCCCTCACCTTTGTTTCCTTTGTCACTGCCCACGATGTGAATGTTTCCCTATAAGAATGATGTACACCCATTGCCTCATTGAATATATGCTTGGTAAATTGCTGCCTGTATCTTCCCATGATCATGCTCTAAAATTAAAGCAAATATTTTGCAGTCAAGAAGTGTCCTAAAAATAAGTTGTTCTTCATCTCACACACACACATACACACACACACACACACACACACACACACACACACACACATACACACATATATCACCCTCACAGTCATTGTGTTCCCCTATTATGTTTTATTTTGTTGTAGCTCATAAAAAAATCCTGGTTGTGAAATGGTGGTTTAGGAATTCTGATGGTAAAATATATAAACAATGACATCACTCCTGCAAAGCCCTCAGTGATCCATTTGACCCTGGCATCTAGGACATGGCAGAGTACAATACAGTTTTCATGATTTTAATTTGACTCCCTCTGCAAACAACAAAATAATGTTTTGTGAATTATTCAGGAGGTTTTCAGCATTTATGAACTGTGTTTGTGTGTGTGTGTGTGTGTGTGTGTGTGTGTGTGTGTGTGTGTGTGTGTGTGTGTGTGTGTGTGTGTGTGTGTGCCTGTGTGTGTGTGTTGTCATGAATAACATCAATGTCAAGCCCTCTTAATGGAGGCCACAGCCTCTTACTGGAGGTCACAGCCTCTCATTGTCAAAAATCAATCGCTAAATAATTGTGTTAATGAAATGTGAAGAGATATTGATGACAAAAAATGCCTACTATTAATATTCCCCTAGAAATGTCACACAATGACACCTACATTTCATTCATTAAAATAGTTTCATGACTGGACCACTAGTTACACCCAATCAATAGTTATTTTTCTTGTGGCCATTCCAACACCTATGCATCATTAAACAGCCACTGTGAGGGATGTGAGTTTATTATTCAAAAGAATGATAAACCAGATTCAGACAGACATTAGACTGCAAACCAGATGTTATTTTCATGGTTCTGAAATGGATGTTGTGTAGCTTCCTCAAACAAGGAGGAAGCACGGGCAATCTGGACAACGAGAAGTTAATGCATTACTAGAATAGTTACATAGTGGAGAGGAAATGATTGTATTTAATATATTTCATTCCATTCTTTGTAAACAATACGACATCACCATAGCAACATATCGTCATGCTTGATTTCTATTTGCCGTCTTGCAATTCCTTTGGACTGTTTCTTAGTTTTTGTGCCGTCCAGGTGTTGTCCAGAGAGTTCCATGACTAGGAAACAGCCATTGGCATCTCTCATTAGGATATTCATGTCCGAGAACTAGCATTCTCTCACAATAATGGAGGTTTTAGGTTTCGATGATGGCTTGTTATTTTGCCCTAGCAATGAAGACAAACGATTTCGCCTTATAATGTAGTTGCATATTAGAGGCACATTGTAATGTATCTTAATTCAAACAAATCACCTTTCTTGTTTATATTAATATGAAATATATGCCATAGGCCTGCTACATAATTTATGATTAATTAACAAGGGTAACTTTGATTAGCTAATTTCATTTAATGACCTGACCAGTTTTCCTGGGAGAGTATAAATCCATGTCAATGCCAATGGCAAAGAAATCTTGTCTTTCTCATACTGACAAAAATCGTTAATGACACTGCACTATAAAATGCCTGGAAGCCAAACACACCGGTCACCTCAACTCTTCCCTGATGTCAACAGGACGTGTGGTCACTGTGGTATACCAGCACTGTTAAGGCCTGCCCATGTTCACTATAGTACAGCTAAGAGATATATGGACCTAGAAAATTGGCAAATAATCACAACGTTTTACAACATGGGTTTTTCGCAGTCACACAGTGTCACACACAGTGTCATATTAAGTCCTTACCTCTGCACGCCATAGCTGCACATTGAATAATGTGTTCCATTTTATAAGATACATCAACAATGGTGCTGCCATTGTATTTACACAATATGAGACGGAGCGTAGACCTATTGCACAAGAAGCAATGTGTTTTGTGTGCAAGAGCCATTTTTAAAATAGGTGGCAACACGTCATCCACAGTAGGTTTCTGTAGTGTCCACATGCTGTCAGCAATTATGATAGCTACTACGCTGTCCAATACACAAATTGTATTGATTATCTTTCAGTTTCTTTTGTAATTATTGTTATCTTTTTATCGAGAATTGCGCATACAGTGGCTGGGTTTCTGTGTATTTTGTCCCGCTACCTACAGAGATATAAGCAGGACATGAAGCTCAATACACATGGCTCACCTTTCAGAGGGATTGTACTATACTGCATGTCCTATACATAGAGAACATGGTGTCTCTTTACCCTTGCTCCACCCTTTTATATCCAGCACATCAGCCAGTCAAATTTCTCATTTATATGGTACTGTATGGTACTGTATGATACTGTTGCCCTAGCGACCTTATGTTAGAAGATGGACATTTTCATCAAGGTGCTTTCGAAATAATACTGTAATACAAAAAATAAAAAACTCTGATTGGAATCTTTATTGCTCCGCAATCTTTATTTATTGAAAAGTGAGATGAAAAATGAACTGAAAAAGCGGGAGGCAGAATGTACTGACCTCATAAAATGAGTGCAGCTGGAACATTCCCCACACAGTACATTGAGCATTCTCTTGTAAATCAAATAGGATTTTGTCTTGTGAGCAAATGGGGCAAGGTTGTCTGATAGAGCCTGTTCCGTGGTTGAAACAGCCACAGGCCAGCGTAGATCCAGTCATCTCAGAATGCCTGCTGTGATCCGAAGGGGTCTTCTAAAACATCTGCTAAGTCTGGGGTGGAAAATTCCTATTATGACTCTCAGAGATACATGTTTGAAACAAAAGGGGAAAAGTTGTTCCTGGAAGAACTCAGTACTGTATGATAAGCGGTCGTTTGTGTGATTGAGTTATGTTTTTTTTGTGCTGATTTAGCCCTCTGTCCTGTCTCTTTGTGGATGTGCCGGTGGTGTGTTTGTATGGGTGTTGAGTGGATTATTGGTTATTGAATGTGCGTGGGTTTGGTTTGTGGGTGTGGTTCTTGTTGATTGGTTTACCAGGTAGTAGCATGGGTATGAATACATGCAGGTAGAAAGACACCAATGGCCACCCAATTTCTCCCTCTCAATCAACAACACATGGGGAGCATGCCTTATTATAGTGAATACAAATATTTTACTGTTGATTATGATTTGTGTGTGGATTTAAAATTCTTGACGGCTGGGCAGGAAGTGGACTTCTTGCCAAATTTCCCCTAGGCGAGTTGCAACAGTGTACAACTTAAATATTATTCTTGCGATCTGTACTATCATTAGTATGAGCTGAGGAAGAGCATTCCCTCCCATCATCATAACCCTTGTTTATTGCTTCATTGTAAATACACATAAAGAATAAATGCAATGTGCGTTATGATGTTCATAGCCTCAGCATTCAATGTCAAGGACTTTCATCAATCTCCATTGAGGGCTCAAGTCTAGTGTCTGAGGTTGCTGGCCAAGGGCATGCCAATAAGGAGCGGCCCTTATGCATACAGATGACTTCCACCTTTAGTTAACCTATACTGCCTCTACTGCATGCCAATCATCCCTATGTCTCTTTAAAAATGTCTCAACACAGATTGCCATTTTGGGATTTCATTGTAAATTATTCAGACATGATTGACCACAGCTTTATTTATACCCCTTTCTAAATTCCCCGTCAGGGTTGGCTCCAAACCCCGATGGTCGAATAAAGTTAATTTAGACTGACCTAATTGTTTTAATTGTTTTAGATTTGATACCCACGGTGCACCTGCTCCAAGGTAAAACACTGGCAAAAACAGATTGTTTCCCATTAATACTGCAGAGAAATTGACAGAAGAGGAAAACAAAACCACAATACTGGCACTAAGTAACCCACTCCATTGGGCAATCTTCGTCCATAATGGATGAGCCATGGTCAACTCCAAGTCCTTCTAATGACAAACTATTTTCAACTGCACTGAGCAGATATTGAGAGACAGAAGGCGAGGGAGTTGTGTCTAAAAGAAGTGCTGCACCTTCGTGAAACAGATGAAAGGTTTTCTATGAATTTTTGATCCTTCTCTCACTTCGCGCACTTCCTCGCTCTCTTGCTCTCGCTCTCTCATGCATACTGATTGAAAGGTTCTGCCTGTAAAGAGTGGGGGGATTTCTGCAGAGGTGATGGGCTGACTGGTCGGGAGGGCCTGACCCCCCCCCCCCCTCTTTTCTGGGATCCATCGGAGGCGATATGATGCGTTCCCGTGCCAACCGCCAGTCTATTGGATGGAGGCTTAAGCCCAGTTGAGATTTCCCTATCCCTCCCTATTCAGCAGTGTCTCGGCATAATCACTGTCACGCATATCCCCCAGCCTCCTCCATATTCATAAAACCTCACAGGAAGGATGTTTCAGGTTTCAGGTTTCGGGTTTATGTGAATACCATTTATCACAATTACAGGGCTAAAGGGCTTGATAGGGCAATGTTTGATGACACCCCCAACCCTCAAGCATAGGGTTAGGGGTGGAGAAACTCTCCACATGACCCAGTATGGATAAGATGGAAGCATCAGAAGACACACACAAATGGTACCCTTACTGCAAGGGACAGTGCAATAGGTGCAAAATGGGATTTACAGCGTGTACAATGAATGCAATTGAGGCAAAAGTGAATATGAAGCAAGGTTATATAAATGAAATGACAAATATTAATGGGAATTTCAGCCTCTCTTCCTAACACATATTCTCATGCCTACACAGACAGACCCATACACACACACACACACTTCCTGACTGTCGGTTTCTTCACTCTTTCAATTTCTTTGTGTGTGCACTTGTGCATGTGTCTTCTCCTTCACAACCCCACGTCACGTCCCCCTCTCTCTGTTTTATATTCCCTTCATTCTTGCACTTTCACCTCAATGACTACATTGAATCCCCCCCCCCCCCCCCCCCCCCCCCCCACCACTGATCGAAACTCCCCTCCACACCCTGCCACCTCCAATCCATACAGTATGTTAGAACTATAATTAGGTTTCATACACAAACGGCTGCCCACTTGGCTCACCAATGCTGCTGACATTCAGCTGACACGGACGACAGCAGCGTTTCTAACAACAATGGAGGCGGTAATTAAACACACCGGGGATTTTTCGCTCAGTGGGCCGCCGTCTATACCTGAACATAATCAAGGATGTTACTCAGATAATCCCCTCCCCCATCCCGGCCCCCCGATGCAGCTCATCACAGAACGACAATTCATTGCCAAGTGGTGCAGGCGATGAATCTCCGTCTGGTTAGACCTCCTTGTGCAATAATAGATCCATCTTACCCCAATTTGTTCCCCATTAGTTCCCCTTTCTGTTACATTATCTTTAAACATAGATCTATAAATCCAGTCACATCACATCCACTGTGTCCATCATCCAGACATCGCCCTGTCAAGCCAGCCGGTAATAGATGACAGATCACAACCTCTGGTACTGGTGGTGGAGGGGGGAGTGGAGAGAGCATTCTCCCATGGGGACTCTCTCTCTCTCTCCCTCCTACCCCACCCACCCCATCACAATTTGTGTTGCTATTAGAGGAAACCCGGAGTTACAAAGCAGGCCACTTGGCTCCCCGGAGAGAAAGGGGAGAGAGAAAGTGGGGGAGGGAGGGGGGGGGGTGGGTGAGAAGGTGAAAAGGTAGTGAAAGAGGAGAGAGCTGGAGATAGACATAGAGACATCTCGGGTCCACAGCTCATCCTTTGGCACGCTCCCACTGTGCTGTGGATCACATTTGAAATACTGTCAGACCTGGAGCCAAGAGAAGTTGTATAAGTTATATATGATTAGGTATATAAAAGTTATTATTTTTTACAACGTACACATTTGTGTTTGTTTTTGTGAAACACGTTGTAACACGCACTGCACAGCACAGCATATATACGGTGACCGTGACACAGAAAATACATAAAATAAATGTATACAGTAAAAGATCACATTCTTGATCACATGAATAATGAATGTTCACCCACACAGTCTCAAAATAGTCATTGTCATTAGAGCTGCTTGGCATGAAGGAAGCAGGATAGCCATCGGACTATATCTCTCCTGAAAATGCATCAATAGATGGCAATTTGTAAACACAAACACTGCAAGTGGGTGACTCATCAAAAATAAAAGGCTGTGAAAGGTCACTGAGACATTGAAGAACACCAAGCCAAATGGGAGATTAGAGAATAGTAGTGGTTCTGCTTATAGCTGCTTATCTTGACCCTATGCTGATTGAGTTGTAGCGCGAGCTAGCTGGGTGGTAGGCCTGTGCAAGGTGACAAATAGCTGGCCTTTTATAGAGAGCAAACCATTTACACAGGTTTGTGTTTCAGGACAAAAACATGTAAGGCCAATTGCCTCAATGCACAGGAAGCCCTTGTGCTCACATCTTGCGGTGGGAGGACATAGAGGTGAAGTTATAGCACAGGTGGATAGAGCATAGCTCCCCATTCTGTAGCAGTGCACAATTGTTTCATAACTGCTTACGCATTCAGTAGTCAGACACAAGCCAGTGTACAGCTGCTCCCTATATAACAGACCATTTCATAACAGTTTTCCCTATAGTCCTCCAGGCATCAATCAAAACCCACCACAAAAACATGTATATATTGAATATTGACTGTATTTTGCTCCTTGTCTTGCAGATATACGTCAGACTTTCTCAGTGTTGGAGGAGTTGATGTTGACCATGCTGCTACAGGCAGGTTCTCTCTTAGCGATAGAGTCTCTCTGGTCTATGAATAGATCCCCTTTCAGCACAATGAGCTTATCTTCCACTGGTGATAACAGAAGTGGTTTCTAGCAAATTGAGCACAGCACAGTGAGTTCAAGTTGATGTGTATGCCTTGAGGTTATCGTCGGAATGTGCAGTATACCAGTGATTTATCAAAAACCATCGACGCTGGATGCCCCCTAAATTCATGAAGAATAGATTAAGCAAGCTTTATCAAAGAAAAAAATTACGGCATGAGTTGTTCCATGAAACAACTGACCTATACATTTGTTTTCCGCTGAAGCAGAAACATTAAGGTCGGGGGCATTTAAAACACTCTGCTATAGATTTTTCAGACTGTAATCAATACAAGGTGTAATATGTATTATTTTATTATTTATGCTATTCATTTGAAATGTAGTCCACAGTGATATTGTTGAGATAATAGTCTGGTTTGATTTATTGGACACCTGTAACCCAGAGTCTTAAAAATAATCCTATGTTATGATCAAATGAACACCAGGCTGTAAAAAAATAATAATAATCAGCGCACCACAGCTTTCTCAATATTCCTCAGTATTGTTTCCCATCTGCTGAACATTTTTGTCTAGCTACGCAGCCTCCACCTGAAAAGCTCCTAAAAAGGAAATGTCTTCTAGATCCTGTTTTAAGTTTAATTCACTCAGAGGCGAGTGCCAGGACCGGAGCACTCTGCCAAGAACACTGCCAACTGGGCCTCATGAAATGCTAATGAAAGTTATGTCTGCTGACAGCCACAAAGCCACTGCTAGCAGTACAGATATGCAGTACAGCAGGTGCTCACATTAGCTGCTCCTTTAAAGGTTCAACAGAAGATACAAATATTAAAATCCCTGCACACTGACCCAAATAAAGACAATAAACCTTATTTTTGGGAATGCATTTCTTTGATTTGTTGACTTGTTCTGTCCCCCCGCACCGTGTCCACAATGGGAATATCAGATAAAGCTTGAACTAAATCACGGCGGATCTCATCTGCCTGTCGTGGAGTAGTGAGGTGGCTATGATACATGTCTGCACCCTACTTTTTCTGCCTGATAGCCCTGCTCAATGTTTTCTTCATGAGGGCGTCCAAATAAAATACGTTCATTTCACTGTAGCGCTGCTGTCTGTTTTTAGGGGAGAAAGTGCTTATGAACAAAACTGACAGAACAAATGCTTTCTGTGCTTAACTGAATTTAGACCTGAAGGCTATTGGGTTATATTTTTGTATTTGATCAGTACCTTGCCACAGTCCAATGTTGAAAGAACTAGCGCTTTGCAATATGGGAACAATAACACATTTATTATTGCTTTCTCATGTGCACATTTAGTATTGCTTTCTCATGTGGATATAAGATCTATTTTTATATCACCCACTGTACCAACCACATCAAAGACACACACAGAAATACAGACACACATTCATGTTAAAGCAACAACAACAACAACAACACAGCAGATGGGATGAGATTATTGTGGCTCCAAACATTTAGGTGCCTTTTGGTTTCTCTTTCTCTGGCTTCGTTCTTTCTACAGTATTCTCTCCTACCAGTCCCCTAGTGAAACCCCACCACATAGTCCACTATAGTTTGCTTCATAATTTTCTAGTCTCACTAACCATACTGAACTGTTTAATGTCCAGTATGGACTGATTTAATGTCACAGAGGTGAGGGCTGTTACAGCAAACCAGAGGCTTGTATTGATGAGGACCTAGCTTGTCTTCCCCACTATCATGTCAGACCCTGCGTGACCTTTGTAAAGTGTTGGTATCGGCAGTGTTATGGTATGTGTGTGTCTACATTTGTGTGTGTATGTGTGTGTGTGTGTGTGTGTGTGTGGGGGGGGGGGGGGGGGTGCATGACAATTGTGTGGTTTTACCTGCGCTTACACTGGGCTGTAATTGCCTCTGAGCCTTCATTTAAATGTGGGTTGTCTAATATCTAGCAGCTGAACTTTGCGCAGGAGAGAAAGAAAGAGAGAGAGAGAGAGAGAGAGAGAGAGAGAGAGAGAGAGAGAGAGAGAGAGAGAGAGAGAGAGAGAGAGAGAGAGAGAGAGAGCCTGAGCATTAAAGAGCATGTCTTATTAGGCTTATCTCCGATGGTGTCTTTGTGTTTTTTATCTTGCTTTTTTTTCAGTTTGGATCTTTTTTGGGGCAAATGTATGCAGTCACCATGTTGTTACCATTGGGTTTTCTTTTAATTGAGAAATTAAAGAGAACAAAATTACCAGAAGCAGATTATCAAGGATGAAATTAAATTATGTCTACAATGATTAATGAGACACAAGGGGTGTGTTGGCAATACTTAGCATGCATTGCCCTTAAAGCCTATTTTCGGAACATTACATTATAGTCTCTATAAATTTGAATAATCATTACTCAACCCTTATTTAAATGTATTTAAATGTATTTAAATAATTGGATTGATTTATGGCATGCATATATATAAAGTGAGCAGAGTCACATTTTCTCGTCAGTTTGTAATGTATTCTACAATACACTCTCCCTTCCCCCAGGAAAACAACTGCCCGGGTCTCACGATGATACTCGCTGATTCATAGGCCTTCTTCAGTTTCATTGTCATCCTTAACAGGTTGGTGATTTTTTTTTTTTTGGTTCGTATCACATTGCACACCCTTGTATGATTAGCGGATGAATAATAATTGAAAATGTTATTTTCCACTAAATCAAATCCAGAGTGGGAAATTAGGGAGAGATCAGAGAAGGAAAACCTGCATCTTGGGACAAAATATAACGAGAGAGAAAGTGAGAGAGTGACATGAGAGAATTCTCTCACGTTGCTCATACACCTGCCATGCCTCCCTCCGAGTTGCTATCCAATCTCCCATAAAGCATGCACTCACGTTCTCCCCAAAGAAATCCACAGATAATAAGCTAGCCGCGTTCAATGAGTTCTCAGCTCCACGGGCTCCTTCGTTTGAAGACGCATTCAAAGACCTCGTTTCTCTCTCCTTCTTCCTCCAATCATTCTTGTAATACATGTTGTTGCAATGAGCCCCGTGCTCATCGGGGGGTCCCTAATCCAGCACCGACTCTAGTTGCTGACTCTGTCTCCAAGTCTGTCCCTACGACTGCTGCAGCCTTTTCCTGGGGGACTGCGGCGCCATTCTAGTACATAATAATGACATGTATCGAGCTCGTCTTCAATCATGCATCGGCCGTGCACGTCGCTCATGCATTTTACAATCCTTATAAATTATGACCATGGAAGAGATGTGGGAAAGGTGGCTCTTTTGCTCATACACAGCTAACATTCAGACAGCTTCCACCAAGGTGACAGGATGTTTGTAGTACGGCAGAGGAAGTGTAGATTGATCAGCCTCGTGAGAATACAGCGTATTCCAAATCAACCCGTGATTCTTTTGTATTCGGTATTGCTATCATTATTATTAATATATCCCATTGGAGTCCCATATGGAGTGGTCTACAGCATTTTATTCTACGCAGTGACTTGTTGCACTTTCCACAAGAACTAAGCCCTCTGGTGCTTACTCTTTTTCCACTGAAAGAGAGGCTCACTCTAGCCTAGTTTACTGGGATGTGGAGTTTGTGTGTGTGTACTGTATGTGAGTGTGGGTGTGCCTGTGCATGTGCATGTGTATATGTTTTTCTTTCTTGATCGGTACGTTTGTGTGTATGTGTCTGTGTGTGCTTTCATTTGCATGTATGCATGTGTTTTTGTTTGCGGAATTTCGCATTCAGTTTAGTCCCCCACCAGATAGATTTCAGAACAAAGATGGCACTGAGGTGCGAAAGGGTGATGGGTTAAAGGACAAGGAGTCGGACAGCTGTCTTGTAGCGTTGTGGTTCTGAAATTTGGGAGGGTGGGAGGGAGACAGAACAGTCCCACGGCTGTTACTGTAAGTAGTTATTGGCCTGTTTTATCATGCATAATGTACACAGGGCGCACTTTGCTAAGCCTTGAGCATGGGGGCGTAATTTGTCATGCACATTGATACACTGGAATACTCGGGGGTCCCTCTGACAGAAGTGCCTTTGGGGGGGGGGGGGGGGGGGGGGGGGGGGTTACGATGTTGAATTACTAATCTCATTCCTTACCATGGTCAAGCATGCATGGGCGCTCCATGACATGGCTGACATTTGTACAAAGTGTGCTGAACATTTAGAAGGTCACCCTAAACACACGGAGACCCTTTCTGTTGCTCCTTGTTATTCATCACTGATTGCTTTGTGTGGTCTTTCTTCTTTTTTTGTCGTTTTATTCCATGGAAAAAAAATACTAAGAGTTGGACATAACAGAGCTTAATGCATTCTATTTATTTTAATTTTTTCATGTTTAGGGTGGACAATTTTTGTCCACCGTCCACCACTTTTCCTTGATTATGAATCCCTCTCTCTCTATCATAGGTGCTATCTAGTACATTTCAAGTGTATTGCCTTTTGAAGAACAGAGTTTATGTAAGTCAGCTGAGAGGTCTGTTAGAGGTCCTCAGAGTCCCCTTTCCTTGCATATCTAGCATCAGAGCTATGGATCCACATAGCTCATTACATTTTTAAAGATAGTCAGTAGCCTAAACGCTTAATTGTTTTTTAACTTGTGCTCATTGGACTGTGCTGCGGTTAACCCTGTCTGTTACATGATAAACCATTCAAATGTTTCAACATGTGTGGTGAAATATTCTATCATCCAGCCGTGTAAAACCAAAGGACAGGACATTGTCCAAATGTCACAAGACAAATATTGTTGTTGATAGTGAGCTGATCAGAATCTGTTTACCTGCGCATTAGGAGGATTTCCAAAATGATTAGTAGATCCAATCCATAAGGATATTGAATCAATAGGAGGCATGTTTCACTAGCAGTGGCTTTCCCTCTGTATCATCACATGGTCCTCAAGGTCATGGAAGAAGTCCTGCTGTAGACCTATGCAGGTTGCCACCACAATATGCAATCAAACGAAAAGTACTTATCTTTAGCAATTATTCTTGAAACTGCCGCTAATACTGACATTTTACACTTAAACACGAAAAGCTCGACCATAAAGTATTTGCAATGTATGTATTCCGAAAAACAATCGGGCGGGGGTCATCGAACGCATGCTCTGTGAAATGTATGCTGGCGCTCTTTGTAAACACTAAATCAATATGTTCACCTCTCCCCATTGTTCTGAATTCACATTGTCTGGGAATGAACTGCTAATATGCTTCATAAATTAACCAGGTTCAAACAGCTGCTTATAGGTGCGCGCTAATCAATTCTGATGATGGAGCAATATGCCTCTCGTGCGGAGCTTATTAAGGGATTCCTCCCGTACAGACATTGGTCCTCTATTGGCTGTGTTCCACAGCCTAAGCATGCAGGATGTTGCGGAGCACCTCAGAGCCCTGCAGGATGCACAATTACTATTTTTCTCTTTGTGCAGCTCTGCCGGGATAGCCAGCTACTAACACATTATGATACATTGTGCAGCCTGTGAAACTAACACACCCATTCCTATCACATCAGGGGTGGGGTGGTGGTGGTGGTGGTGGTGGTGGGGACGACGACCCACTCTCAACCACTTCAGGTAATCTAATTAAGTGAGCTAATCAGATAAAATGAGCACAATAATTATAAGGGAGGTACCAACACCACCACATTATGGCGATTAACAACTGACCTTTCTCTGGCACATGATGATGTCATTATGATGGGAAGCCCCTTAAGTTGATGTAATGGTGATGTTCCAGCTCTCTTTCTCTCTCTATCACTCCATGTCTCTTTCTCCTTTGCTCCCTGTCTCTCTCTCTCTCTTGCTCCCTGTGTCTCCCTCTTGCTCTCTCCCTCTTTTTTTGATTGTGGTGTTCATCCTCTCTTGTGTGTCTAATTCCTGGGATGCTGTGTGCATGTGTGTGTAGCTGAGTATGTATCACTGTGTGTGAAGTCATCTGTGTGATCTGAGTGCTTTGTGGTGTGTGTGTGTGTGTGTGTGTGTGTGTGTGTGTGTGTGTGTGTGTGTGTGTGTGTGTGTGTGTGTGTGTGTGTGTGTGTGTGTGTGTGTGTGTGTGTGACTGTGAAGTGTGAAAAGTGAAAAGTGAAAAGTGAAAAGTGAAAAGTGAAAAGTGAAACGTGAAAAACAGAAAGATAAAGAGGGTGGGAGGGAGATCATAGAACTTGAAAACATTGTTGGGAATTGAAGAGAGACACAGAGAGAGACAGAGACAGAGACAGAGATAGAGAGAGGCAACAAGAGCAAGAGACAGAGACAGGAAGACTGAGGGCAAAGAGAGAGAAAGACATAGAATGAGGGAAGAGATATATCCAACTGAATAAGCAAAGTAAGATAAAACAAAGATATATCCTTGAAGACAGAGATGGAACAAAATAGACAGATACAAAGATAGAAAGACAGAGAAACAGAGAAACAGGAAAAGACAAAAGACAGACTGCCTGACATACAGAGGAACCATGAAATGGCTGGGACAGACTGGATCTTGCTGATTCACAGACACTATTCACTATAGATAGATATTCCCTGGAGACAGTTTGGCTTATCTGAACCTACATAAATATCTCCAGCCAGAGTGTGTGCTGAGCACCACTGCATTGTCCCACAGGGGAAATGAAACAACAAATAAAACCTCCTTCTTACAGCTCACTGTGCAAATATGTTACAAGGATAAATGACGTGCACAAATCTGTCCCTTATTGCTAATCATTCATGAAGCATATTGAGTAATGCCGGAATGAAGACATCATATATCTGGGGGGGGGGGGGGGGGGGGGGGGGGGGGGGGGGGGGGGGGGGGGGGGTACGCAACAAACAATCCTCCAGTCACTAGTCAATCCGCTGAACACAATACATGGCATTTAAAAGGTTGTAAAAAATGTATACAAATGAATGACAAGTCTCAAATCAAGAATGAAGAATAATGAAGCAGTTCAATTGTCTGAAATTCAAGTTCTGAAAGTCAAAGTTCCATAAGTACAGGTCGCCAATGGGGTGAGAGATATGTTACAGGAAGAAGGGAAGCAGCTCAGCAGTCGATAGTGCTGGCATCTCCCACAAAGTACGACCCTCTGCTCTGTACGGCCTCGCTCACATTTTCCCCACAGCCTTTTTGCTTTAGTTGTTATTTTATGTGAGAAAACAACATGCCAGGAAGACGCATCATCCTCCTGACCTGAGCAGCCATTGAGGTTTGAAGACACACCACCAGGGACAAACAGTGCTGTTGAAATGTCCACCACCAGGCCTCCTGTTTACGGAGAGTTAAACGTCACGGGCAACAATAACAAAAACGTGCAAGCATTTATGCTGATGTTTTACTATGAAAGACATTTTCTGTGGTTGACATGCCTGATCCTTTATTGTGGGATGACCAGTTCCTGGGGGGGAAAAAAAGCTTTGTAATCATTCCTGACACTGGAACCAAAAATGATGATGATAGCTGATGAGGAAGAGACTGGTAAACGGTCCAGATGTTTTTCAGCTAAACAACCATGGTAGGACCGTTCACCGCAACCAAGAGGTGAACAACAGGGTTGTTGTGCTGACGAGATCCATTCTGGGAAGGTATCCAACGCAAAGAGCGGAATATTGTATTTCAGTGGGTATAACAATTGTTTCCGACGGCTGTCCATATATTTATTTATTCTTTAACAATTATTTGTCTTGTGATTCTTGTTTTTTGCTGCTGATGCTTTCATCTCATTTAACACTGGGAAGTCATCCCAATAAGCCCCAGGGGAACACTTTCTGTCAGCCATGCAGCAGGGAGAGAGAGAGTGTTAAGTGCTGGAGTTTAAGTGCTGAAGTAGCTGGACTAAAAGACCTGCTTTCCGTCGTCATACTCCAGTCGGCACTTGATTTCCACTGGATCTTATCGGAGGCACTTCTCAGGGCAATCCAAAAGAATAACCTGCCCACGGCCGCAGTGCTGATTCAGCAAGCATATTGTGGTCGATGCATAGTGCAGACTTGAAGATAAATGTCATTGTAGTGGTGTTTAGGCTTTGTGAGATCTGGAGGCACAATGTGGTCCTGTTCTGCTTTCAACTCTAATGAGAGACTTTTCTAATGAGAGGTTTTTAGTTTACTCGATTTTGTCCCTATGTGACCCACAAACAAGTCAATAGCATTCGGATGTGGACTACTTCACACTAACTTGACCAGACATCACAGATCATGCGGTTATCTGGGACTTCTGATTGAGTCTCAGGCCTGAGGGTTGTGGTGTCCCTGATTGCAGCAAGTGTTAGGACCACTTTAACAGGTCTAACAGGAAACTATTTTTGTAACCTCCTCATTATCTCTATGGACCTCTTCCTTAAAGTGTCATTTGATTGGGCGTTTGGGCGTTGAACGTAGCATGGTTCAATCAGTTCTCGAATGACCTTCACTCATTCAGTGCCATTAAGTCTTCTAAAGTCTTGACATGAGGATGAGTTGACAGTACACATATTGAGTTACCACTGCTCATGTATTTTTATCAATTCATTCTAGCGCTATCAGTCGTTGGCGTTTATGATAGTGCTTTGATGACAAACATTGGCCCACATCTTCCAGAGTGCGTGATTTATTTATGTAAACTCTATTGTTTAAAGGAGAACTTCAGGATTTTTCAACATTGACCCTATTTTCGATCATTTTGGGTCTAAAGCCCCTGACACATTGGTTGTTTTTTGCTTGTTTTTGCCATGAACAGGCCGAGATTATATTATTTTATAATTATTATACGATTTTGGGTTCACTTCCACCTTAAGAATAGAGAACAACATTTTAACCCTGAGGAGGGGTTTGGCCCAACTAGCATATTTAGGGGTTACTGGTGGATGTCAGCACTCTTTTCATTATGCATGGGGACTCTTTTACAGCCATAGTAAACCAGGACAACACCCTTCTTCGGCCACACAGTAACTTTTGATGACCATGATTCAACCAAAACAACTATTGTCTACTGTATACTGTTGTGAGACAATTGTATACATCTGACTCATATTGTGGTTCCGGTAGTTTGGTTTCTGCCAGCCTACTCCCCTGCCAGGCTTTTCTGGTATAATGGATTTACGAGATTGTACGCCTAATGCTTTCAAAGATCCCTCAATATGCTCTGGCCAGCAAGTCAATTTACAGTCATTACAACAGTCTTGGTGCCTTTCATGTGCAGTTTGGATTAGGTTGTGTGTCTGTACTCAATTATTTTTGTACAGCAATAGATGTAGCAGAGAATTCAAATCGACAGAGCTAATTCTACATTGGGCCGCATTTTTGAACATTAAACCACCCTGCTGTCAATGTGTTGCAATGAGCAGTCCCCAACAATCCCCAACAATATAGTCTATAATGTGCACAATTAATAATGTAAGAGAGCAACATTATCTATTGACTATTGCCATATGCAGGATACGTATTCAGATCCTGCTGAATGGCTATGTGCATTGCTTATCGCAGCCATGGCCAAGCCTGTCAACTTTCATAAGCTAATCCTTCCACAGAGTAGAGAAGAATATTTGCACAATAATACAATGCTTAAGAAGCATGATGCCTCCCTAGACATGTCACATTACCCACCAAATGTTACACAGTCAGTTCACCAATGTTATAAGTACGGACAACCCCAGCAATGCGAAAAACGAAGCAAGCGCAGATCCATGCAAGATAAAAAGACGCAAGCCCCCATCCGCAAGACGCAAAAAGGTCCGCAGCCAGCTACGCCAGATAGAAGCGCTTCGCTGGAAGCAAATGTGAATTATAACTGTGTGTTCTGTCTGTACATATTATATAGCCTATAAAATGAACTGTTTTCTTGTTTCTTTTCACACATCGCCATACCCGCTGAGTAGAGTTCTCAACTTTGTGATTTGTTATTATTCGTTCTTTCATATAATTAGATATTAAAAAGGTTAATGTCATTGTTGCCATTATTATTATATCCTACCTTATCTGCTACTAAACAATGTAAGCCTTTGCTTATGTAACCCCCAAATGAAAAACACTACAGACATCTGTCTGGGGCATAATATCTACTAAACTTGGTAGGCCTAATAGGCTACATCGCGTGACTGGTTCTGATCGTAACTTATAGGCCTATGTGACTTAATAAATACATTGATAGGCCTATTTCTTTAAAATGCAGTTTAAGTTTAAACTAATGTCTGTTTGTCTAAAGACTAAATTAGCCATGTATTGTCAATACGAAAATGTGCCAGCAATCTAAGAAAGCTACAAGACCACCACACCCTGCGGCGTCATGGTACCATGCAGAAATGGGCGGAGCTTGGTTGGGGGTGTCATAGCGGGGTCGGCCCTCGTGTGTGTGTACCATCGAAGCAATGGTTCTCACACGGACCGGTAGTCGTACTCTCTCGCACGTTCAAGCCCTCGCACGGATGGGTGCTCTTTTTCATTCCAAGTTGGAAGACTGGGTTTGGAGAAAGACATAACCAAGTTGTTCAAAATCCAAAAATCCATTAGTAGATTAAATTAAAAAAGCCATAGAAATACATGTAGGCAGATTATTGACTCACTGAGGCACCATCTGCATAGAGCAGCTTGTGTTTTGTTCAGAAATTGTGTTTTAATGATGCTGTATTATAGAGGGATGTTTTGGATTACCCGAGAGGGTACTTTCGTGTGTGTGTTTTTGGTGTCAGTGCTTGCGTGTGTGTGAGTGTGTGTGTGTGTGTGTGTGTGTATGTGTGTGTGGGGGGGGGGGGGGGGGGGGGGGCACAACAGAAAGAGCCAGGAAAACACAGTTACTCTCAACCAAATTACTGATTCCCTGGAAATGTAATGTTGAGCCGATGGTTTTTGACACGACACCTCCCAACCCCCCATTACTCCAATAAAATATAGGCCTACCTTTCCACAAGCTGCTTTCTAAATGGGACTTCAGTAAAATAGCAAGTAAATGTCGCAAACCAGAAAATAATAAACACCAACCGAGAAAACCAAAACAGACCCTGTTTTGAGTCTGTATACGTTGAGTGAGTTATTCTCATCACCTGACTTGGGTTGTTCTCAGCCTGGTCTGCGTGGGCATCGCCAGTAGGCCTGCTAATATTACATTATCTTCTGCATATTGTAATTGATGCTGTAAGATATTGTCTTACGGTCTTCTTCGCTATTGCTCTAAGAAAAATTGTTGGATGAATTACAAAAAAAAGAAAAAAAAGAAAAGCTAACAGAGATCAATCAGTGTAGTTTGGGTTCGAGCGGATGGCGTGCCCAGGGAGAGCAGTGCTTAATTACTTTAGTATGATTGATGTGCTTCTTACAACTGGTGGAGATTGTGTGCGATCTGATAAAAGAGGAGGGCGTTTCCAGGTAGTATCATAGCGAGTGTGGCAGGGGCTATTGTTGCCAGGAAAACGGTTTGGTGTCCTGTTTTTATAGCACAATACAAATCTCCACTCGCTTCTCGCCATCTAGTGGATAGTTTGTGAAATTTGGTCAAAATACGAGGACAGTGATCAATTTGTTTTTCTTTTTTTTTTACAATAATGAGACAGAGGCCTGTCGTTTTTATACTGCCTCAGTTATGTGTTGAGGGTAACTTAGATGGCTTATCAGGTAACCACTTCTTTGTTTATAGAATTATAGAATGCATTTAGAACAATGGTGATGCACAATCAGGCTATTGACTTTTTGGTGAGAATGAACCTTTAAAAGTTCCAATAAATAGGATAACAAAAGCTTTCAAATGTAAAAGCTTTCAAAGGTAAAGGCTTTCAAAAGTAGGCTACACATTAAAAAGAACAGCCCAGGACTGTTCAGTGGAAAGAAGCACAGTGGTAAAAAGTAAAAAGTAGGACTTATACAATACATTTATTATATATATATATATATATCTACAATCCTATTAATGGATCTGAAGAGAAGGCTGATTTGTCTTAATTAAGATAAAATACAACAGCTGCAGTACAATGATGATATAATAATAATAATAATAATAAAACTACATCATAAGACAGCATTTCAGTAGCCTAATTATATACAAACACTAAACTCTTAATGTTGTTCTAAAGATGCATTCAGTAAGCAGCAACCTAGCCTGTAACAATGTTGGGATATAGGTTCCACAATTACGATCAGTTCTTGTCTGTAATGGATTTAAATTTTTGTCTTAGACAAGTGAAATTAAGTTCACTGTAGCACAGATGACTAGCATACCAAGTGTGACAACACTCTTCAGACAGTGCAGGTTGCGCAACGAGCATGTCTCGAAGCAAAGTGACTGCAGTACAAGACACAGTCATTACCCCCCATTCAATTTGTCTCCACTGACAGCGAAATTACTGTCACACTAGATAATATTTGTGTGTGTGTTTGTGTGTGTGGTTTGTGTGTGTGCATGGGGAAGGTGGGGGCTATAACAGAAAGAGCCAGATAAACACACTGTTAAATGTAAACCAAATTATTGATTTCCTGGCTAATGTAATGTTGAGGCGATGGTTTCTGACGCCTCTCAACCCCCATCCTCCATTACTCCAATAAAAGATAGGCCAACTGTTCCACCAGCTTGTTTCTAAACGTGACTCCAGTAAAATAACAAGTTAATGTCGGACATCACAAACCAGAACTTAATAAAGATCACCCGAGAAAACCCCAAACCTTATTAAAGTACAGACCCATAGTCTGTAAATGTCGAGTGAGTTAATGTGATGTAACACACACACACACACACACACACACACACATATATATATACACACACACGTTTATACAAATTAAGCCATTTAAGCCAAGTTCAGAGCATGATTTAAATATTATCTAATTTTAGATCATTTTACAAATCCTAGATGTCTGATAATATTTCTGCGAAACTTGCAAATCCCCCTTTTAGAACGGGATGGCCTTCAAGATTATCTGTGTGTTAATCAACATATTCAGTGTTTGGTCTGTAGGTCTACATATAGAAATTGTCCAGCTGCAGAATTGAATATTTTCTCCTAAGTAATCCTATAACCCTTTAAACATAAAGAGGTACATTTGCAATATTTCTAGTTTGCAAACAGTTTTTCCTTTAGTGAATGCAAGTATCTAGGGAAGCACAACAAATTCCCAAACTATCCCCCACATTAAACCCACAGTCTGCCAATACATATGACCAGGTAACAGTTTCTTTAAGTGTTCACTGTTCAAACGTAGAAAGTGCAGACACAGGGCCACAGGTGATGTATTGCTCACACCGCTGAAAGACCGGCAACAAGAAGAAGCTGGGAAGGCTTGTGTAAACCTTTGGCTTGTCCTCATTTTCTTTTAAAGACTTTTGGTTGAATTGTGTGTCCAGTGCTTTAGTCCTAAACTCCTCAAGCAAATTTTTTTGTATGCTCAAACACGTCTTCCATCCTCTGGATGTCATTCATCGTAAGGTATGTCTGGCATCCTGCATCTGGATGTAAAATATTGGCTGGGAAATAAATTACTTTTAGGGTTATGTACATATTTGTCTAACATAAATCACTATGCAAATTCTTCTTTTATTTACATTTGCATCATAGTTGTAACCTGAATAAGTATTTAGGTAATCATGAATGAGTGTAACAAATTAACTTTATAAAGTTTAATTATAGAATTCAGTATCCAAATTCTTAGTTATCTAATCAAATTGTTTGTAATAAGAAATGGTATCCAATTGATTGACTGACTAAATTCGTATTTAATTTACCTTTGC
This sequence comes from Lota lota, assembly GCA_026745465.1. NCBI lineage: Eukaryota > Metazoa > Chordata > Actinopteri > Gadiformes > Lotidae > Lota > Lota lota. The sequence continues at coordinate 1,389,393 of JACYXH010000175.1, read as the reverse complement.
TGGTCATCTAATGTCATAGATGGCTCAGTGTTCTCTAATTGAAGTCTCTCTGACTCACGCAGCTCCAGCAAGGCTTCGGCGCCATCAGTGCGCCTTATTTCGCCTTCCATTGACTTAATCCTTTCGTATCGCTGTCAGGTTGCCTCGGACATTGACCTATTTTACGTTCATTAAAAATTGGCTTTATTTTCTGTTACCTACAGGGGCGCTGTTTGAAAATAGGCTACCTCTTGATAGGGGGCGTGGTACATTAAGTTGAAAGCAAAAATGGCGCGCTCCGTGCCATGGGTCTTAAAATGTTGTTGTTAGCTAGTTGAAAGAAAACGTGCGTTTATTATAATAATGACGGCATCAAGGTCATATCCTAGTACTACAAAAAAGACTACGACTAAAATAATGAGGGTTGACAAGAACCTCTTCACATAATACCATTAGCTTAGCGACGCAGTACATCACTTTTTTTTTTTTGCCATCGTCTAGGAAGCTGTCTTATCTTCTGTATTGTACTAAGTTTGGAGCCTCGGTAAAATGTCAGGCAATGGAAATGTAATCCCATATACCCCGTTGGCTGTAGACTTCTGGCAGGTTCGCAAGTGTCTACACACTCGGCTGTTTTTCCTGTCTCACATGCACAGCGACCACACAGCTGGTTTAACTTCCACATGGAGCGATCGACCGATCTACTGCTCCCCGGTATCTGCTGCACTCTTAAAACTAAAACTACAGGTACAGCACTATATTACCTAATTGTACCGTTTGATTGTTATAATTTGATGAAAGACGCAGGTCATGTTAAACTTACGACTTAAAAACGGTATTATGTATTAACATGATATATACTGTATACTGGAGGTGAAACCGCAATGGATCCATCCTCTGGAGTTGGATGAGCCGTACATGCTTCCGTTGGATGACATCGGCAAGGAAAGACTGACAGTCACACTTATAGACGCCAACCACTGCCCAGGGTCCGTCATGTTTCTCTTCCAGGGTTACTTTGGCTCAATACTTTACACAGGTCAGTTCCTGAATACTACACTTCACTATGCTGTTTGTAACGTTTTGATTAGTTGCCCATTACGTTTCCTGTTATTTTTGGTTGATTCCAGTGGAGAACAATCTTCTTTTATTTATACACTGAACCATGAAAGCACAAACTCCTCAATGTTTTTGATGAACTATTGTAGGTGACTTCAGGTACGCTCCCTCGATGCTACGTGAGCCGTGCCTCAGGAACGACATCAACATAGACATCCTGTACCTCGACAACACCAACTGTGACCCCACCCGGGTCCTGCCAACCAGACAGAGAGCCACAGAGAAGATCAAAGAGATCATTCGCAGCCACCCCAATCACGATGTCGTCATTGGTAACATGCTGCCGAAGTAGGATGGAAAGGTCTTTGTGTAAAAATGAAATGTCCGTTAGTTGGGAGACTAATGGGAGGGTAGGAGGGTATCATTTATTCAGCTACAAACCAAATATCAACACAAACACTGCCTAGTTTGCTGAGCTTATTCATATTATTTATAATATTTAGATATAGTGAATTTAGATTAAAATAAGGTTCTAAGGTTTTGAAGCAGCTGAAAATGCTGGGCATAGTCTAAGCTCAGAGATTTTGAGGCTTGCATGACATGTTGGCAAATAAATGTTTGAAAGATATCACGTTATCAAGACAAATAGTGGTTTCAACCTCGAAAGTGTACACTGCCATATTTTCAATAATAGGGAAAAAATATATTTGATAATGACCTAGAGAAAAACAAAACAATGGCATCAGAAGAAATCTAAAATACCCTTTTGCTGTGAAATTTTGTTCATATCGACGAGGCCTTTATCAGACCTGGCCTTACCTCTTGTATCTCTGCAGGTCTGTATTCCTTGGGGAAGGAGTCTCTGATGGTCGCCCTGGCCATGGAGTTCAAGAGCTGGGTGGAGGTCAGCGTTGAGCGCATGGAGACCCTGCGCCTGCTGGGGCTCCCGGACGTGTTCACCACCGACATGGGAGCCGGCCGCCTTCGAGTGGTGGAGCAGGCCGAGGTCCGGTACGCCAACATGCAGCAGTGGAACAGGGTTTCCCCTACCCTGGCCATACTGCCCACCAGCCGACCCTTAGTGTCCTTCCATCCCAATGTCCACGTGGTGCCCTACTCAGACCACTCCTCCTACCGGGAGCTGGAGGACTTCATCTCCGCGCTCAAGCCCACCTCCGTGATTCCCATCGTGGGCAGCTGTCTCCCGGGGTGCTTCACGGCTTTGCTGCCCCTCAAGAAGCGCCGCGACTTCCTGGTGCCCGAGTCGGTCCAGAACTACATGCTGAAGCAGCCATCGGTCCAGTCGGCCCAACAGAGACACAGAGGTCCACCCCCTAGGTACAATGGGCCACGCCCTCCTCCGCGGGGGGTGGTGTTTGAGTCTCCCTCGAGGAGCTCAGAGATTTCATCAAAAGTGAGCAGGGATTCGATCAGCCCGGGTAGACGTGCTCCGGAGGAAGAGGAGGAGGAGGACGACGACGACGAAGACCGTATCGTTCGAGACATGAGCCAGCGATGTGTCCCTGTTGAATGTAAAAAGAGGAATCACTACATGTGTGGTATGAACATCATTAACATGGTCACCGAGGAGATGGCGATGGCAGATTCCGTCACACTCAGTCAGTTCTCACAAAGTAACTTTTCTGAAATGCAGCTCCTCAAAAACATAATTCCCGCATTAAGGCCCATCAAAGTCAGAAGAGTAACATCTACACCCGGAAAAAACACAAACGGAGTCGCGGTGTTAAATTGTGACATTACGTGTTCCCGTAACAAACCGTTGAATGAGAAGGATGAGGTGGGAATCGGACTGTTGCGTAGAAAGGTGGAGGAGATGGAAGGGAGCATTTTACAGCGACTGCCTTTCACTCAGGAGGACATGAGGAAGGGTGGTGTACTGGACCACAGACTTGTGGATCAGTTCTGCCTCATTCCTTTAGCCAAAAACCAGGATGACCAGACCCTCTTCGTGTAGACAGGGATTTTGGACTGGATGCACTTCGTGCCAGACTACGTTTTGAAAGGCACTGTAACACACATTACTGCATTATTTTCCCAGATCTTTTCATAATGTTGATGCCCCTTTGTGCTATTTGTTTCTTCTGTTCTGCGCCTACATTTTCAATGAAGATAAATAATAATGGAGAACATATTAGTTAGTAACCATCATAAAGACAAGGTGATGCACCTGTACAGTGTTTGTTTCATATACTGTATTCTTTTTGTGTCAAAAGGGCTAAGTGAAAAAAATTATGTGAGCTCTCAGGTGGTCTTTTCAGGCCTTTCGGTACTAGTAGAAAGCCTGATCATAGTGGTGTCACACCTGATTTCTAGCCAAGATTAGATGTTTTCTTTTTTTTTCATCATTGTTTCCCGATTATGTTAAGTTGTTATGGCTGAATATCCTATAGGGAATTCGGCTTGGCAGTGTTTACTATGGACATTTGATGACTTCCTGTGTTTTCCACCTTTTTGTTCACAGTTTTGGTTAAAGTACTGCTTTCAATCGAGTTGTTCATTTGAGAGGTCATCGGTCTGAAATTGTACACATTGATTTACTGCCTCCTTTCAGCATTCTTCCAACATGACCATTGAGACAGCACTGTGTCTGTACAGCCTGTTGATAAAGGAAACGATACCCACCCAGTAAGCACTTGGGCACTTTGATTTATTCACAAGGGGTTGGAACTTGACTGTTACAGTCAGACGTGAGGCACCAGAACAAGTCCTATTCTGTTGCATGAGGGTTAGAATAAAAAATGCTTTGCTTTGCTTCCTTAACGGTTTGATTGGTTATTATGATATCAGTGTGTATGATTGAAGATTCTTATGTCCAGAGCTTGTTGGCTGTGACACGGAGTGCACAAACATAATGTATAACTAACTGCATATTAATGTTTTTTCTGTGACATGCTCCACCAACAGCAATATGATTATGTAAAACATTGTTATGTATAGCATTATATATAAGATTATCCAAAAACATTTTCTTGTTAATCAAAGCTCATTGAATTAAGTGTCTCTAAGTTAAAGACACAACATTTTACTGCGTACGTAATTATGTTCCTCCTTCCATTTGTGTAATGTAACACTCTCTCCACTAGATGACAATATCATGCTAGCAATATGTCCGTTTTCTCAGCCAACTTAGTTACTTACACATTCTTCTTTCTGCGCCATCAATAACTTTTTCCATAAGCCGGAAGAAAGTAACTTGGTGAATTATATTGTCTGTATCATCCACGTTCTGCATAGGTGCTGCAAGAACGGTGTCAGCCATTTTAAAACAACCGTGAAGTCTCATTATGGTGAAATCCATGTCATGTGCCTTACTGTATGCTGTTTGGCCTATTATCACATTAATAACTGATATTACAAAAGCTACTCAAATTATGATGTTGCAGATTAACCTGTATGTTTCAATACAGTCATTATTCAGGCTGATAGCATTTCGATTCCAATGCGCAATGATTAAAGTCTATATCTTCCACAAAACGGAACACATAAGCCTTAATACGGAGCAGTGGCAGCCATTTCAGAATAAGAGGTTCACATGCGTTCTACCCAGGTGCCCCAGGGTAACCACCACATAGAATCTCATCCACCATCCACTAATGAAAGCTGACCTTTCCTTGCCTCTGAGAGCTCCTTCCTTTCCCCCCAATGTAACCTCACTCCTGCTAACAAACACCCGCCACAAAGGACAGAGTATGTTTTGTAATATTAGAACTAACTTGTTATATTGATTTATTATAAAAAAAAATAGTAATATGTTGGGGGAAATAAACTGCTCAAAAAATAAAGGGAACACTAAAATAACACATCCTAGATCTGAATGAATGAAATAATCTTATTAAAAACTTTTCTTTACATAGTTGAATGTGCTGACAACAAAATCACACAAAAATTATGTGAGGATCTCATCTCGGTACCTAATGGCAGTCAGGCTACCTCTGGCGAGCACATGGAGGGCTGTGCGGCCTCCAAAGAAATGCCACCCCACACCATGACTGACCCACCGCCAAACCGGTCATGCTGGAGGATGTTGCAGGCAGCAGAACGTTCTCCACGGCGTCTCCAGACTCGGTCACGTCTGTCACATGTGCTCAGTGTGAACCTGCTTTCATCTGTGAAGAGCACAGAGCGCCAGTGGCGAATTTGCCAATCTTGGTGTTCTCTGGCAAATGCCAAACGTCCTGCACGGTGCTGGGCTGTAAGCACAACCCCCACCTGTGGACGTCGGGCCCTCATACCATCCTCATGGAGTCTGTTTCTGACCGTTTGAGCAGACACATGCACATTTGTGGCCTGCTGGAGGTCGTTTTGCAGGGCTCTGGCAGTGCTCCTCCTGCTCCTCCTTGCACAAAGGCGGAGGTAGCGGTCCTGCTGCTGGGTTGTTGCCCTACTACGGCCTCCTCCACGTCTCCTGATGTACTGGCCTGTCTCCTGGTAGCGCCTCCATGCTCTGGACACTACGCTGACAGACACAGCAAACCTTCTTGCCACAGCTCGCATCGATGTGCCATCCTGGATGAGCTGCACTATCTGATCCACTTGTGTGGGTTGTAGACTCCGTCTCATGCTACCACTAGAGTGAAAGCACCGCCAGCATTCAAAAGTGACCAAAACATCAGCCAGGAAGCATAGGAACTGAGAAGTGGTCTGTGGTCACCACCTGCAGAACCACTCCTTTATTGGGGGTGTCTTGCTAATTGCCTATAATTTCCACCTGTTGTCTATTCCATTTGCACAACAGCATGTGAAATTTATTGTCAATCAGTGTTGCTTCCTAAGTGGACAGTTTGATTTCACAGAAGTGTGATTGACTTGGAGTTACATTGTGTTGTTTAAGTGTTCCCTTTATTTTTTTGAGCAGTGTATATGTGTGTATGTGTGTGTATATATATAAATATGTGTGTATATATATGTATGTGTATGCATATATATATATATATATATATATATATATATGTGTATATACGTATATATATATATATATATATATATATAAATATGTGTGTGTATATATATGTATGTGTATGCATATATATATATATATATATATATATATATATATATATAAATATGTGTGTATATATATATATAAACACACACAATGCATAGGTGACTATCTTAGATTCATTGATGCCATAGGCTTGGTAGACTTGTAAAATCAATGTCAGGACAAAAACTCAGTGGTTTATTGGTTTTAAAGCCACCAACTTGCAGGTGTATATACATAGCAGAGTCAACATTCTGGCTGTGAATATAGCTCCTTAATAAATAAATAAAAAAGTCCCTACACTGCTGCCACTGCGCCTCTCCCTCTATTGCTACTGGAGATGGATGTTGGGAGCACCATGCAGGGCTGTTGTACAGCTACCATCGGGGGGGCCGTCGGAGTGCCAATGCCAAAGGGAGGATTGTCCTGCAGTCATGACTCGTGAGATGAACGGCTGGCTGCTGCAGAGGAACTCTCTGCAGGACTGTGCCACAGGCACAGCATTTACTTAGTGTGTAGCTGAATGCTGATATTGTCCCCGTTGGCTTTAAAGCAGTCTGCATGGAATGAGAATGTTTGGTTAGTGTGTCTGCCGGCCATTGTGAACCCCAAAGAGGTGGATTCCTAAATGGAATGCATGTACACTGCAGGCGCACTGGGCAATTTTTAAAATTTTCATGAAGCTTTTAAGATGTTTTTGTTTTAGGGTGAGTGTATGCAGATTGCAGATGCAGCAATGTGATAGAAAGATTATTTTATGTAATATCGCCTTACAACAGAGAGGGGGATTGTTAATTGCTATCACACACACACACACACACACACACACACACACACCTGAATTTAACTTAGTTGCCTGCATATTTTAAAGCAGATCAGCATTTTACCAAATGTAATTTATAATATAATGACCAAGGACTCCAATTGAATGAGACAGAAATCTTGTTAGTGTTACAAAAATGAATGTGTGTGGCACATCCCACATAAACATCCCAGCAGGGTGATAGGGTGAGTAATGGATTCTTCACACACTGCCGTTGCCTCACAGTGAACATCATATGGAAGCTATACCTGTGAAACAAGCATTGTTCAGCAGCCACACACGAGCCACACAAGTCTTTCTGATGTTCCTGATTTGATCATGGGTAATGTGTCATTCTTATACACTTTTTCATTTGGGAAAGTAATGGGATTGGGACTGATACTAATATATCATTTCTTATTACATATTGCAGGGATGATACTTTGTCTGAACTCAGTGTAGATTAGTGTGGGTTCAGATGAAAACAATTTTGTATTCTTCAGGGAAAAAGCATGCAGCTATTTTTTATGTGGCTGTTGGTATCAAACATAGGTTTTCTTTCTCGATGAATGAATTCTCAGTCTCAAAATTCATGTAAGACCTATGTAAAATAATCATATAAACAAGCTGTCAAAAATCAATATGTCTATATATAAATGTATATGTATTTACATGTATGTATATATATATACATATCTAACAATCATCTTTCTCACTCTATTTTCTATTGATTAGTCTGTGACTTCTGTACGGTCAATGTTTTAAGAAGGCCAATAAATCACATTCTAATCAATTTGTTTGTTATTGGAAAATACATTTTAGTGTCTTAAACCATGCCTCTGCTGCGGGTATCATGAGAAGGAGATACTGTTTGGGAGCTGAATACATTTTGGAGGGGAGTGGAGGACTGTAAATTGCCCCTGGAACCATTCAGTATACTCCATATATCTGTTTAAGTATCTGGAAATACTCCACTGGGCAGGCATTCCAGCCCCATCACCTGTGGATCTGAGTTCAAATCTTATATTAGGAGTTGACTCCGGAGTTGACTTTCACTCATCTGAGAAACCGGTCCACAGTGTCGTAAAAAATACCAGCATTTCCTTTATAAAAGTACAGAGTAAGGACAAACCTTTTACATAACATTCTTAATAGTAGTATAATATACCTTAAGTATAAAAGTATTATGGTATTGTTTACATCCTCACAGACAAAACCACCAAGTCTTTGATGCAAGAGAAATTAGTATGGTGACATCAGATAATCAATGTTTGGCTTTGTTCTAAACAAAGGATGAAAACCTGAGTAAAGGAGCTTGCCGGACAACTTGTACAGCCAGACTCATTAGAGACATCAGTATTGATCAGCCGATGTTCCAAACCTGCAGACCTCTGTGTGTCATATCCCTGTTTGTTTTCATACTCCTACTAATACAGGCTGGTGCCTGCAGGTCTCTGCAAGGTTGGAGGGTTCTCCACTAGACTCGTGTTCAGATGTCCACTCATGTCCCCAAGCCGCCTCTCAGATCTTATCACAGGACCACTGCCTGCCTATCACGCAAGCAGCTTAAACAGGCCACCATAAAGCCTCTGGGTGTCACACTCTTTCGCTGTGTGTGTCTAAGTTTGTGGTTTTGTGTGTGTGCATGCATGCATGCACTTCATGTGTGGTTTGTGCATGAATTGATATGTTTGTCTTTGCATGTTGTGTGTATTTCTTTGCAACTACCCATTGGATGGTGCAGGTGTTTGTGTGTGTGTTTAGATGTTTTGTGTTTGTGCATGTGTGCTGTGTTTGTATTTCTGTGCAACTTCCCATTGGATTGTGCACGTATTTCTGTGTGTGTGTATGCATGTGTGTGTGTGTGTGTGCGTGCGTGCATGAGTGTGTGTGCGTGCATGAGTGTGTGTGCATCGTGTGTGTGTGTTGGTACCACTGACAGCCTGCCGTGTCTGTACACAGCGTGCTGTCACTGGTACAGCGACTTGTGAACAGTAAATAGAGAGGGGGATGAGCGCTAGTCACAGAGGTATCACACACAAGTCTGGGAGCATCTCTACTCTCTAAATAACACAAAAGGATTGGGTGGCTGAGCTGAAGACTGCAAAATCCCCCCCCCCCACACACACACACACACACACACACACACACACACACACACACACACACACACACACACATTTCTATAGATTTTAGTTTTAGTCCAGAGTCACTTAGTGTCTATGGGCTTTGAAAGTCAACGCAAATTAAAATGAAAGAAATTATGATTGATTGATGTTTTGATATGGAAAGAAATGTGCACAACATTGTGAACATGGAACTCCAGCACGACAAACTACTACTAATATTACCACAAAGCTTTTCTTAGTGTTTGTCAGCCCACTCGCTCTCTTCCTCTTTCAATATCTCCCTCGTCCGAGGGAGCGAGGCTTAGAGGTGCAGTGGCCCTAGTCCAGATGCCTGCAGATGACTCACAGCACAGTGCATCCCAATGGGGGGGAGGAGGGGCCTCCAACCTCCCCATCCCCTCGCTGTTTCTCTCCTTTCTCCTGCTGTCTCCTCCTCTCCTCTCCTCCTTACTGCTTTCCTCTAATCTTGTTTGCTCCGCCATGTCACCTCTTCTTCCAATGTGTCCCTCTACCCCTCACCCTCCCCCACCCTCTCTCTCTCTCTCTCTCTCTCTCTCTCTCTTTCTCTCTCTCTCTCTCTCTCTCTCTCTCTCTCTCTCTCTCTCTCTCTCTCTTCTCTCTTCTCTCTCTCTCTCTCTCTCTCTCTCTCTCTTTCTCTCTCTCTCTCTCTCTCTCTCTCTCTCTCTCTCTCTCTCTCTCTCTCTCTCTCTCTCTCTCTCTCTCTCTCTCTCTCTCTTTCTCTCTTTCTCTCTCTCTCTCTCTCTCTCTCTCTCTTCTCTCTCTCTCTCTCTCTCTCTCTCTCTCTCTCTCTCTCTCTCTCTCTCTCTCTCTCTCTCTCTCTCTCTCTCTCTCTCTCTCTCTCTCTCTCTCTCTCCATCCCCTTGCTCTCCCATCCCACCCCTCCCTTTCCAAAGTTGTTATTTTTCCTCATTCCTCATTTTGTCTCATTTCTCTGTTCTATAGGTGTCTCCCCATGACCATGTTTTCTCTGTCTTTCATAAAACACAGCCCAGGTCTAAAGTGTGTTCCTATACCTCCCTACAGCAGTGAGGGGAGGGAAGAGGAGAGGAGGAGAGGAGAGAGGTTGGGGAAGGGAGGGAGATGAGAGAAAAGGAGAGAACTGAGGGGAGGCAATGCGAGGAGAGGGGAGAGGAATAGAGGGGAGATGAGGGGACAGGAGAGGAGATAAAAAGAATGACGGGCGGGGAGAGGGAGAGGGAGAGGAGAGGATGTGGAGGGAGGGAGGGAGGAGGGAGGGAGGGAGGGAGGGAGGGAGGGAGGGAGGGAGGGAGGGAGGGAGGGAGGGAGGGGAGAGAAAAGGAGAGAACTGAGGGGATGGGATCTGAGGGGAGAGGAGAAGAAAGGAGGGGAGATGTGGGGGCAGGAGAGGAGATGAAAGGAAAGGAGGGGCTGTGAAAAGAGGGAAAGGAGGAGAGAGAAGATAAGGAGAGGAAACGAAAAGAAAGGAGGGGGAAGAGGTGAGGGTGGGGGAGGTGAGGTCTATAGGTAACAGTATTGCAGGCACTACAGTTATTGCAGTGTGTGTAGAAGCTATCTCCACAGAGACTATGTGGTCGACCCAGTTCACATCTTCCAGTTCTTGCCTCATTAAATATCAAACGATCTTAATAATAACAAAAACAAATCAAAAGACAGCCCAGATGTCTCTGTTTATCTGTGCACCTGTCAATGAAATCTACGTGGTAATGGTAACTAACAAATGGTTATTATGTTTTGTTTTTTACTCAAGGGCTTCTGTGAGGTTTTGGAACAATGGAAGATAATCTTAGAGAGGAATGAAACTATCAGTGTTTCTTGATTCGTTTTATCTCAGGGGTACAGCAACAAATAGATATACCTAGAATATGAAATGTCTGGATGCAACTGTTTTCTCTACTGAAATCTTGTAGATATGATTTGGTTGTAGCTGGCCCAACACCACACACATTTTTTACACCTTTACCTCTGACTGATTCTTTGGAGATTCAAGTTCTCCGTAAACAACCAACAAACACACCCTTATTTGTCTGTATCATTTATCACCATGTATTCAGTTTCCACTTATGGTTTCCACACGTGTACTGGCTTGCCCACTGTATCCCATTAGCTTTAGTCACTTTCTCGGTTCACTGTTCTAGCTGGCACACAGAGAATATAAAAAACAAACAACTCATTGTTATTCAGTTTGTTGATTCAATCAAAGTTATTTACTCTCTCGCTCCCTCCCTACTGTTCAGTTATAGCGCAAAGAATCAAAATGCACACGGAGGAATCGCTAAAATATCCTTGACACTTTCAATTTAAGTGTTGTTTTTGACTGTAATGGGAATGCATGTTTATGGGGGGAGAGGCTGCCCAGGCACACAGCAACACAGTAAATAAGAATCATTCTGTCAGCCACTAATCACATAGCACATTGGTACCCCCCGCGCCCCGTGGAGTAAACACTGACGGCTGCCCCGGCTCCCTCCTCCATTTTGTTTTGCTGGGTATTGATGTGTAGGCTATACGGTCCACAAAGTGATTTGCCACACTTTAAATGCAAAAATGGAAAATGCCATATTTATAAGTTAGTATTCAGAAAATCAATACAGTTTTGCACATCTCTTGTTTTGTTTAATTTATATCTGCGATAAACAGATGGGTGCTCTGTTTTATACTGGCCAGGTTTGAACATAAACATTTGTTGATTTGTGATATGCAATGGCAAAACTGACCAACAGTTTATTGCACCATATTGAGTTTTGAGCATGGAGACTTTTTAGAACATTGGTAATTTGCCAAGTCTTTTAGAATCGGTTGGGTTTTATTGGTTGTGTGAAGATTTAAAGTCAGCCGTGAGGGAGCTCTTGACAAAAATGTGCTGTATGTGTAAGTAAGTGTACCATAGTTCATATCATGCAGTTTACACAAATCTTACACAAACCATGCCTGGCCTTTGGGCCACCATAGAATGGCCCGCATAAATATTATTTACCACAGTACTTGGTTACATTTTAAATAAAGGTACATCAATGAACCATTAACTAGCATTAGTTAATACAGTAATATGTGTTATTATATCGCATTAGCATATGGGTTAGTGTTACAGTTAGGGTTAACTGTTACTTGAAGTTAAGGGAAATAATGTCTATATAGCTCAATAAACTATTGACATCCAAATTTACTTTGAACATATTCTATTGATCTTCTGCTTTAGATTTTCTGGACTGCATTATCCGTGACAGAAGGTATCGGTGTTTAAAACATGATTTATTGTGCTGTATTGACAAATGAACCAATCATCACATGGTTTCACAAACAGTGTGGATTGAGTCCATCTATCCCTCCCTCTTCTTCACCCCCTTATCTTACCGCAATGGGGCTGAAGCGCACACACACACACACACACACACGTACGCACACACACACACACACACACTCACATGCACACACCCACAAACGCACACACACATGCACAAACACACACTCACACACACACACACACACACACACACACACACACATACACCTACAGACACCGACTCTGGACCCGAGCAAGAGATCCAAGCCAGATCTGGAGACTGGGGAGGTGACACTATAACCCTCAGGTGCCGTCCTGCTGCCCTCTTATGTAATATTCCCACCTATTATAACATACTATATATACATATACACACCACACAGTTTGTATAACAGATCCCTGTTAACAAGCTTCTATGGAAGATAGCAGGTGGTCTGCCTGTGAGTCATTACTTGGGATTTAAACACAACTAAGCCCAATATAATTCCATGTCATTAGTGGTAGAGTTCCGCTCTGGACGTCTTCGGTTATTGTTCAGATGGTTTAGGGGGCAGGGCGCCCTCTCACCCAGCCTAGTAATTTATAGATCCAGCTGCTGGAACCCACTGCCCAGGTGGACAGCTTGATTCCTCAGCGATGCAGCTCATTAGGGAGGAGGGGGATAACACACATTTCCCAGGGAGGGAATACTCAGTAGGGGTGCATCAGTGGTCGTGACGCAGAAGAAAAGGTAAATAAATAGCATTTTGGGTGGACGTTCGTCTTTTAGTACTAAAATCCTATTCAAAGATTTGAATAGTCTCCATTAGTACTAATGGTGGGCGCTAAATGTGAGTAGTGTAAGATAACTAATGTGAATTACATTGTTAAAACAACTCTTCCCATTAGTAATGATCAGAGAACAGGGGCACAATAGTCTAGTGGTCTTTGACACTGAAATGTTAAGGGTTCAAACCTGCAATGTGACCTCTAGGTATCCTTGAGCAAAATGCCTAACTCCTACTTGCTTATTCATGAGCTGAAAGAAATCACTGAAAGTCGCTTTGGATAAAAGTGCCTACTAAATAGAAAACACAAAAGCCATCTTATATTCTGCAAAAAATCATCAATATTTTATTAATCGTCAGTTAAGGCAATCCATTACAAAGCATTTCACAAACCACAGTATCACGAAAATATCATGTTAACACCTGGTCTGGAAAGTATTCAGCATGCAAGTCAGAGACCAAGAGAGGTATGTAAACAATCTGGGATTGAACCGGATTAGTGACGAGGAGAAACGAGAAATGTAATTAACAGAATTTAACTGATGCAACATGCAAAGAAGATGCAGTCTCTAAATCACATGTCCTAAACAACAAACAGAGCTCTTAGGGAATGCACCAATCAGGTGAGATGAAGGTAGACTGAACCTGCTGCCATTTTGACACAAACATGCGCACCGTCTGAACAAGCCTAACTGAACCTGGTTTGGCACTGGATACGGGGATTCTCAGGTGTACACGGCTGGGGTTCGGACTCACAATGGACATTCAAAAATGGGTTAATAATGCCTTTTTATCCAATTCAAACATGAAGAATACATTATTTGTCTGTTGTTAAAGAGCGCATATTCCATTCCAGGTTTAATCATTAGCATTATTATTGATGTTTCATAATTAATAACCAAATAATGGTCTTATCTGCATACATGGTCTTTTGAAAAGTTACCAATCCAGACATTATTTTATTTTCACTATCTTATTATCAACTAAATATGTATTTATGCATATAGACAGGACTGAGTAGATCCATGTGGCCAATGCCTCTCTTCATTTACACCACAATCTCAAATATTCATACAATTCATAATGACCAACTTTATCGGGTATTTGTACTCTACTGTACTCTTAGTGTTCAATTCCTCAACACCAATCCAAATATTTTCGTTATCAAATAAACGTTATTGTTGAAGAAAGTCCCTCAATACATTAGATAAGGATATCAACACATTTCCTCTTTAATGTTTTGATCACACGGTTGATATGAAAGTAACCTCTGTGCTTGTGTTTGTTTGTTGAGGTGAGTGGGGGAAGAAAATGAAACATCTGATATGAAACTCCACCAAAACACTGTTATGTTGCAATATAACTGCCTTCCCGGTCTCCATGCACCTGCAGTATATTCTGCCTTTCTGTTCTTTTTGTTCAACTCACTGAGAGCAGTGAACACCTATTATCCAACCTAGTTTATGATTCAATTTCTAGACATCCCGAGAACACCTGACCTTTGACTTTATGCTCTTCCACATACTGCATGTGATTTTTAACCAAACAGCTCCTATATAATAACGAAGAGACATAACAGAAGGGCAGATAACCATATCAGGGAGCTGCACCACACCGGTCTTAATAAGAGGTTCTCCATTGTAGTGCTACAATAGAGAACCTCTTATTAAGATCGGTTCTCTGGAGTCTAATGGATGTCTCAAGAATATCCTGCACAAAAACAAACAAATAAACACACCAGATCCAAAATAAGCATATATCTTGTGTTGTGCTTTCTAATCCCTTGCCGTTTGTGTCACACCCTGTATGGTCGTAAACACTTATTGACTTGGAAATTGTACAAGACATGGCTATACTGTTTACTTCCTATTCATTATGTTAAGATAACTGTAAAGATTAACAATTGTTAATAACTAGCTAATTCATTAATCTGTCAAGTGTGATGCTGATTGGTTAATCTGTCAAGTGTGCTGCTGATTGGTTATTGTGTCAGGTGTTTCGTTGAGTGGTTAATATGTTAGGTGTGTTGATGATTGATTAATCTGTCAGGTGTGTTAGTAACTGGTTAAACAGTTGGGTTTATCTCTTAATCCTAATATGTAACCATTATCTCATAATATCTGTTATTCTGTGTTGAACAAGATCAAATGCTAGCAGGGTAAAAGCGTAAAATAATTTAGATATGTTTATGTTTCCATGTACAGTAATAGGCACATTTGGATTGAAAAATGTTGAGCAGGAAAAGTACACTGGATAAAATGACCACATTTTGTGTTGTGTTGACTTCATCTGTTTAGAAGTTAAATAAACATGACAACATCGGCCATTTAGTTATCTAGAAATTATGATTCAATATACAAAAATCCCAGATAAACAAACTCTATTTAGGCTAATTGGCGACTATACTGTTTGTTCAACCAGTAGTTAATTGCTTCTAAAATGTGCAAGTCAACACTAAAGGATCATTTTTATCTTTTCCTTTGCAATATGTAGTTAGGTCATTAGTTCATAGTTAACTCTTCCTCTGGGGAACAAAAACATTATAAAACACAATGTTTCAGTTGACATCAATGTTTGTATATGTTGTTACGGGATAAAGGTTGAGGAACTGAAGAAATTGTATACAAACATATAATGGACAGAATATTCAATAGCTAAATAATGGTTGTGCTATGATAGTCTGAATCATTACCTCTCGTAATTATATTATGAACAACAGCAACTTTCCTACCTTTTCATCCTGTATAATTGGTTAGTTATATTATAAATATAGCCGTCTAATGTATTCTGTCGAAATGCATGCTCTGTTCCTGTTTTAATACCTGAAGACCCATTCATAAAAAAGTGGCCCATCTATTGTTTATTGTGGTATTTGTTTCATAAAAAAAGCTTATGAATAAATTGACCTTTTGTGCTTTTTACCTGGACAGCATTTAGTGCATTCCATTTGTATAAATTGTATAAATAGTATAGATAGGACATAATGCCAGAAAATGAACATGGTTTTAGCATTTATAGCAAGTACTACACATGAAAACTGCAGTTTAAAAACAATGCTTCCTAAATCAAACACTCAATAGGCTTATCACATGCTTTATATTACAGTGTTAACCAAACAAAATATGGGAGGGCTTTCTTTTTCATAATTGGAAGATAAGAGATGGAAAAAATGACAAGGACAAATTATGACAATATGACAATATCCCCCTACCCTTACCCAGGACCCTGCCAATTCCCGCAAGAAATAATTTGGCTAACACCGCCAGTCTTAGTTCAACACACAGCAATTCCGCTAGGTATCATCTTCACAAACATGATACACACTGCACATTCTAACACATTTATGCCCTCAAAGAGGCGCTCTCTAAAGGGGTTTGGCTGATATCATTAAATCACCACGTTTGACAGCAAACAACTAAAAGACCTCTGGATATCCCCCCTCCCACCGCCCACCGGCTTCAGCACTTGCCTCCTTGGGCTAATACAAAAACAATGAATCTCCAGCAAAATCAGCCCGCCTCCAAATCGAAGAGGAGTCCCATCATTCTGTCGGGCCGGACGTTGATTCTTATTTACAGAGAGGGGGAGGACGTGATGGGGGGTCAACTTAAAGCACCTCCTGCCACTGCCACAGCAGAGGAGGTGTTCGAGGGGGGTTTGGAGGAGAAGGAGGAGGAGGAGGAGAAGAAGGATGCTTCCCCCAATCTCCTTGGCCCCGGCGGTGGGGGTGGGCGTGGCTTCAGATGGGGGTGGTCTGGGCATGGTCGTCCGGGGAGTAGGCTGGTGGGAGGGAGCATGGCTTGATACCCCGGCTCTTCATGTAGAGGATGAGCTGGTCGGGGATCTCGGCCAGCACGTCCTTGGCCAGCCGCGCCATGCTCAGCACATGGTTCCCCGTGCGGTCCATGTAGTCTCTGAATGGCACGAACTGGGAGTTTGGGACATCACACAAAGCTATTGGTGTTCATACTTGAGGAGAGACCTTCAATGGTTGCAATGGGAAGCGTGGAAACAGTGACAATGACTTTCAACCTCACGGTCAAGGCTAGCACAGCAGTATCTCAGATTTGATGTGTATCACTTCATAGTACTTTTTAATCAAGATAAATAGTGTCCTGGATGAAAGAAGGTTGATAAACGACTTAAGTTTGGCTTAACGACATTCTCTACAAATGAAGACGAATGGAGAAGGCTAGGATTTATGAATATTTAAATTGCAAATACACCCACAACCTAATCCCAGGCATAATTTACATAATTGGCCATGGACCATGAGAGGTTAATCTTGTTATGAATCTAAATCAGAACTTCGTTTTTATTCGTTGGTGTCCATCCCCAACTCTAAATATGTAGACAGAGCTGTTTTCCACAGTGGGACTACAAAGTCGTAGTAGTCTTAATAGCAACCGAGACAAGATCGGGGATCACTCATTCAAAATCAAGATCAACACCGAAGATCTAGATCAAGAAAAACGTCAAATTGGCCAAGTCGATAACTTGATAAATAAACAAAAACAACAAAAACAACCAAGGACTTTAAAAGGGGACTCAGCTAGAAAAAATTACTCTTTAATGTGAATCCTAAACAAATTGTTATGTCCCAGACATAACACATATATATTGCAATAATTACAGCTGCATATCTTACCTGCACAATGTCTCTCTCTGCTAGCTTCCCTCGGGAGGAGATCCTGATGTCATCACCATCCAACTCCACCATGGCTGCAGAGAGAAGCACCCATTCACTAAGTATTTTAGCAGTCCTGTTGTGCGCAAAAGGATGATCTTGCCTGTCAGGGAATTGCACCCTAGAGTAATTATCTGCAGTATCGTAGCCAGTGAGGACAAGCATACCACATAAACCTGCCTCAAACATGATTTTATTTGTTGATAATATTTGAATGCCATACAACAACCGTCCTACTTGCGTCTCTTTAATACATTGCAAATCTACGGACTGTGATTCCTTGTCAACAAAACATTCCCAACAGGCGCTATCTTAAAAGCCGCTACTGACAGTTCATTGAAAAGAAAGCCTCTCACCGTCAAACTCTGCTTGTCCAACTCCGACAATGATGATAGACATGGGGAGCTTAGCTGCCTGTCAGGAAGGAGACGACAAGAGGCACAGCCAAAGGTGACTATCAAGAGCGAGGTACATTCCATGGCACCGTTAAAGATATGGAGGGCTTGATTAAGTCAATAATTGCACAACATACATGAAGTCATCTGACATTATTTATTATAATTATGAAGCCTAATAAACTAAAGTCAACATCCAAGTGTGCCATATATTGAGGAACCACTTCGCATTTCCAGTTTCACAAACCGAGTGGTCCATCTGGGAGAAATGCCAGCATACCACATTAATTCTTTGTGTGATATATTATTGCACAGTGTGAGTTGGTTGCTGGTCTGGAGCGGAAGTGGTAGGGGTTACAAGTTGCAATGAGTGACATATGCTTGTGGTGGAAATTAATTTATAAAAGATATAAGTATTTCATATCATCGTTCCAGGAAGTCTCCCAAGGGGAAAGGCCTGCCATGGACAAGAGAAAGTACACTACAGAGGACCACACATTCTGGATCTCGCTCCCTCTTCCCTTCACTCTATGTCGCTCCCCCTCTCTTTCTTCTGTCTCACTCTCATGCTATTCATACATCCATTCATTCATATGTTCATCGATCCATACATCCATTCATCCCTACATACATACATACATTCATCATACATCCATTCATCCACACGTTCATACGTCCATTCATCCATATGTTCATCAATCCATACATCTATTCATCCATATGTTCATCGATCCATACATCCATTCATCCATATGTTCATAGATCCATACATCCATTCAGCCATCCATTCAGACATCCATACATGCATTTATTCATTCAGCCATTTCTTCATACATCCATACGTCCATACATCTAATCATCCATCCATTCATACAACCATTCATTCCACTGTCATTCCATTGACTAGATGTCATATCATTTTTCGTGCAAAAGGCTTCTCGGTGCGCTGTAGCAGTGCACAGCTACATTATTCATCCTACACCATTTGTCACTTTTGCCGTAGCACCAGAGTAACCCAAGGGAGATGACACTGGGGCCCACTGCTCCTCTACCCTCATGCTGAAACATCCCGCCGGGTACCTGCAGCTGCCATAACCATGTCCCATCCCCCAAAACCTTTAAATATTTACACAGCTTTTTACCCAGGGTCGCTCGCAGAGGGTTGAATTGTCGAACATTTGATACATGGGACAGCATCGTAGCACAGTAGAAAATGTATATATGTCATAAGAGGAACCATCTTCAAAACCTCCCAAATGAATTGATTCAGGTCAGTGGTCAACAGAGGATGGAAGGACCTAGAGAAATGATCGGGGAAATTAACATGCAGGAACATCTGAGTAGAGAGTCGGAGCAGGGTTTCTCATTCCCCACACGCTGTTTTGTTCACTAGTCACGAAGCAAACCCAGTGGTGTTCTACATTGGTCAAACACCATAGTAAACACAAAGCATGTCCCCCATGGTGTCGCAAGACGCATTCTAAGTCCCAGCTCAGTGAACACACTGCAGACGGCAGACGAAGCAGCGTTCACAGAGTGCAAGCGTGCACCTCACATTGTGTGACTTAATCCCGTCAAAAGTCCCAAACATCCAGCAATACATTATGTTGTTCAGACAGAGGTTGATGCCGGTGGGGGTGGGGCAGTTTACAGCAGCAGACAAGATCTTAAAAGGAAGGTGTGGCTGTTCTAATGATTTGACTAACAGTCGCAAATTCCCTTTAAACCCAGTCTGCTGGGGGGGGGGGGGTCCTCTCTCGACGAGTTGAGCCTCCGTCCGGTGTCACGCACGCACACATACGTGCACACACAGACACACACACATCTTGTTGGATTGTGGGATGCAAACCCACACTCAGACACACTGATGTTTTAACAAACACAAACACACACACACACATAATAAAAAACACATGCACTTTATATATATATATATATATATATAGTTTATGTTGTACAGTAAGGCGGTTTGAGTTCAGTGCGAACAGTTGGCTTTGACAGTGTTGGATAAGGCAATTACCCCAGATCCTGAAAGGAAGCCAGTTAATCTGTGATTGAATAGCATACTGTATGAGCAAGAAAATATATGAAAAAACATGACAGATAAAGTACCGGGTGGGGGGAGATGAAAATATTTCATCAACTTACAAAGCCCTCTGATGCAAAAAAGAAAAGTCAACTTGATTTAGACCGAAGGGATGGATAGTAGAACTATGCCACAACTCAGCAGGAAAAAAGAGGTACAGAGAGGGAGCGAGGGGAGAGAGACAAGGAGGGAGGGAGAGAGGGACAATTAGGGAGGAAGAGAGAGGGGGGAGAGAGGGAGAGACAGGGTGAGAGAGAGATTGAGAGATGGAGGAGAGAGAGATGGAATAAGTGGGAGAGAGAAGGAGAAAGTAGGAGAGGGGGTGAGAGAGAGAGAGAAAGTGTGAAAAGGGGGGGGAGAGAGTGTGAAACAGGGAGAGGGAGAGATCTTGAAACAGGTAGACAGAGGGAGAGAAAGTCAGGGACAGAGATAGAGAGGGTGAGAGAAGATATGACCGAGAACAGGTCCATTCTAGTTACAGTGAGAGCTACACTCACGTTCACAATGGCTTCCTTGGTCTGAGCCATGTCGGATATGACACCATCTGTGATGATGAGCAGGACAAAGTACTGGGAGCCATCCTGTACAGCATCTGCATACCTGCAGCACATACAAAGCACTCAAACGATGCAACACATGCAGAGCTAAGCCTCATTAAAACATAAACCAAGTCAGAAGCAGAACAGACATATGGTGTATGGCTATGTATAAATATAAAAAAGAAGAAAGATGACCTATAAAAGGAAGGGTTTGGTAAATTGCCAACGGATGCTGTGTTGGGATTACAGATACTAGACATTAAAAAAACATCTGTTTTGTTGACGGCCGGACGGTCCTCTCTGCAGAGAATTTGTTTTTTGTATTATGCAGATATAGAACCTGTGAGATATGTAAAGAAGTACACTTAACATTATAGATGGGTCTCTAAGGCCTATCTAGACACTATTATGAAATTCATCAGACTCCACAGTCAGTGTGGCCTAGATTATATTTCTCATACCACCATGAATAATTTACCAGTGTTTATTCAAGAAGCATGCTCATATTCTTTTAGAGAATTATTGATTGCCTTGCTATCGAGCGCACCAGACCAGCAAGTGAAAAGAGCAACAAAAAAACACACAAAAAACAGCAGATGATGGTTAAAGGTGATGACAGGTAGGTTGTATTGGCCTTTTGCTCCCTCTTTCAGTGCTGCGTTCCCACAGCACGGAGTTACTGTTTGAACCAAACGGCTGCATTGTTGTCAGCACTGTGAGCAATATCGGCTGGGAGATTGCACCGGCTGAGATGACGCTACATTAAGCGTCCAAGTCCTTGTCACGCCACACAAAAGGAAATGTCAAAGTTATGACGAAGGGTCGCACTTAAAATGCATTGCAGCAAACTACCCCTAAAAGTAGAGTTTGATCGGGTGTAGGGAGTACTTGTACAGTACTGTGTAAGTTTTACACTGCAGTCTCGCCCCTTTATGAAAAAAGATGGTCCATGATTTCAGGTCCATGATTTCATCCATGTCCAAATTTGTCTACGGTGATTTTCTTTCATTTAAAGAAATTTCACTGTATATTATTACTATAGTCTACAGCAGAGTATACCAAATAATTTGAAGTAATTTAATGGCAGTCCTATTTCTCTGTATCATGTTCATTAATGAGTCACTGTAATAAACCTATTACAAAAATAAGGAAAAAATTGCTCAGTATTATGCAGTCCCACTCACCCATATAGGCCAAATAAAAATAATCTGATGCACAGAACACTGGAAACCTGTTTAGTTAGTGTGCGGGTGAAATTAGCCGTGATGTATCTAGCAGAGCTGTAGCCTCCCCTGATGGCTGCCATTTAGTGAATCCTCCCATTTGAAGGGACAGCACAGGCCGCAGTGGTAGAAACGACTTTACATTCCACTCACCATAACGACTTCAGGACTTATGGGGTGGTGCAGGCAGATTTTCTCTAAAGAACTCAACACAACACTTGTGTGAATCCCTGGGGTGAAACGAAAAGAACTCCACCAATCGGATCCCAACCCTTTTGTCACACTCATCCTTCACACATTCCAGGGTATAATATTTACTGCGTGCAGCACTTGCACCTGGTAATACCTGGCATCTCAAACGCCTGATTGCCATTTCTATTAATCTCTTCCTTGGCAGCTCATTGTTTATTCTCCTCATTAGTTTGGCTTTGAATTTACGGTGTGGCGATCAGTCACTGTCCCACCACCCCGTCTGCTTGCTGAGGGATGTGGTTCACCTTCAATCAAACCACAGAGGATATTGTGAGGTGATTCGATGTGTGGATGTGTAGCTGTTCATGTGGTGGTGGTGGTTTGTGTGTGTGTTTGTGTGTGTGTGTGTGTGTGTGTGTGTGTGTGTGTGTGTGTGTGTGTGTGTGTGTGGACGTACCTGGCGACATGGTTGACAATGGGAGCAAAGTTGGTGGGCCCATACAGCTGAACGGTCTTAAGGCTCTGGTGGTAAGCTTCTAGAATGCCCTCCATGCCGTTGCAGTAGGGGTTCTCAATGTTGCCGTTCTGAAGGAAATCGGCAAGTCAAACACAATCCCTCACTACTATAATGAAAACCGCATTAACATTTTCTTATCCAAAGCTGTAGGAGAATTTTAGCTCTCGATGGATTCAAACGTTATTTTTAGGTTAAGCTACAGTACGAGAACGTGACCTAAAAACGACAGTGGGGATAAGAGGTGTGAGGATTCATTTCTTCCATGAGAAGGGCCTTGAAGGTGGTGTCGACTTTAATGAAAACTAGGAGGGGGTCAGAGCATATAGCTTCCTCATTAAGGTGCACGGAGCAGCAGCTGGATCCCTGTTCGAGACGGCAAATTGATTTGAGGCTCAAGGCTTACAAGACTAATTTGCACTATAAAAGCCAAATTGAATTCACTTTACCAGTTATGCAAGTGTATTTACGCAGCAAGTATTAAATACAAAACTTCCCATAATATATGCCTGAATAGTTGCGCATGACATGTCTTTGCCGACGAGGATGTGCAAAACTGGGACTTTTCTTTTCTATTGGTTGTTGTGTGTGGAGGTGGAAAGCATAGACATAGAACCGCAACACTTTGGGGTTCAACGACATTCACCTATGGCAGTCAACGTATATTTCCACCTGATGGTAAGGGATAGGGTCCAATCCCTCTTTTACACGTTCATAAATCAATACAAAATAATAATATTATATTATAACATTATATTAATAACATATTATAATAGTAATAAATACAAAATACAATAGAATCCAAAATAATATAATATATCATATACATATAATATAAAATATGTGATCAATTTTATTTACTTGTATTTAATACACTAATATAATTAGCCGGGTTATAATGCACATGCTCCCCCATCATTTACCCTCTTGCATGTTGGTTTGATCCAACTGTGAGTACAACAAAACAAACCCTGGGATTCTCTCAGAGATATTAACACTCACCAGGGGGAACTCGTGGGACACCCTGCCGTCGGGGGGCAGTTTGGCTCCAAAGCCCAGTGCCGGGAACATCTTATCACTGTCATAATCCTGGATGATCTCCCCCACGGCCTTCAGGGCCATGGCGTAGGCGTTCATCTGGTAGGGGTTCATGTAGTGGAGTGAAGTGGACTGTGAAGGGTTACCTGTGAGGACAATGGGGTCAGCCAGGCAGAAGGCCATTAAGACCAGGCCACACCCACCTTTAGTGGGACTAAGACTTAAACATAGGTAAATGGCCCATTAAACCGCACGAGGCGAGCTGGGATTGTGGTACCAATTACACAGTTTGCAACTGGGATGGAATACATCAGAGGGACATACTGTAACCGTTGGTGTTGGAGGTAATTTGTGATATATGAATTACTTTGTCAACCAATTCACCTGTGACTTTTATCATTGAGTACTTATGGACAGATTCATTTAGCCATTCTGAATGAGCGTTTCATTTGCACGTTGAAACGTGTGGCGCAGTGAATGTGATTGAGTGGCCACTTAAACTTTGGGTCCTGTATTAAGTAAGGAATAGGATGATAATGTGGCTGTGATGATGTAGAGGGGACTCACCGTTTGAAGCAGTGAAATCGATGGCAACGGTGAAGTGAATTTGAGTCCTGAAATAACAGAGAGAGAGAAACACTTTTATTTTGTCCCCGTGGGAAAATTTGTTTTTCAGCATAATCACAAGGCATTTCATCATATCACAAAAAAAACATGAATAGACATACTCATACACTATACTTTGCACATTGCAGTTAAGCTGGTGTAGAAAAAAGATCAAAGAAGGAAGAACAAGCTCTTCCCCAGACCAGCTGGGCATCATGTGACCAGGAAGAGGTGGACAAATTGCATGGGGGATAAGATGCTAGGGCTTTACCTGTGTAACAACTTTATACATTGTGGTACGAATGAGAACTTCGATAGATTTTTTGTAAATAGAGGGCCGCGATATCCAGTGCTGCTGCTGGCCATTTGGGCAATTGCTTTGTGGTATGTATATTTGTAGTTATTCCATTTGATGGTGAGTTTAGACTGTTCCTCCATGGGGCTGGCTTGTCATGCATGTAATAAAAAACTGACAGTTCATTCCAATTATTATTCTTTCCACTGTCTGCACACTCACACAATGCTGTGTTTGATTGTGTATTCTTGACAGCAAAGTATTTGATTTAATAGGGCATGATCATGGGAAGACACAGGCAGCAAATTACCAATCATCTTCAAAGAGACAATGGGTGTATATGATTCTTATAGGGAAACATTCACATCGTGGGCAGCAACAGCAAAGAAAACAAAGGTGAGGGGAGTGACCATCATGGAGAGTTAAGGATTGGCCACGACAGTGATGCAAGTGTCTCTGCTCTAGTTTTGTGTCTCCGACGCCTCACGATTTAACCCCAAAAAAAATGTATACCCCCCCCCCTCCCCCGGTCGCTTCGTCCTTGCACTTCGGCTCGCTTCAAGTCACAATCCTCGGCTCCTCCCAACTTCACATCCAGAGCCTTCTAACATTGGAAATACATTGGATTGCACCGCATGGGTGGCCAAGGCAAAAGCCTATTGTGAGCGCCCCTTGGCTTCGTTGTAGCCATAACCACAGGGAGAGGAGGGAGGGGCGCACCATTTTTCACCTGTTTTGGTCTAATTGTGTCTTTTGAAGTTGTGCTTGATCTTCTGTTTAAATAATTCATATGATTATCATTAGGCTTTTTTGGTGCCCCCTCCTGCACTTGATGCCCTACGCACAGCGCGTGCTGCGCGCATACGTAGCGGCGGCGCTTGCAATATCTTCAGCCTGATGGCAACAGTTCAAATGAGGAGGCAAGGGGGGGGCCTCTGGTCACCCACAATGTGGTTTTCCCTATTCCAAAGGGAACAACCCTAGATGCAACCCATACTCTGTAACATAATACCTAACAGTTTGTTGGCCGTTTTTTTTTATAGAAAGTGTGCAAACAAAAGAAACGCCGGTGAGCAGAAAAGAAGAGCCTTGTGAAGTAAACAGCAAACTGCAGACTTCAGCGCTGCACTTTAATGAGGGCTGAATGGATTGAGCTAGCATTCTCTCTCTCTCCCTCTCCCTCTCTCTCTCTCTCTCTCTCTCTCTCTCTCTCTCTCTCTCTCTCCCTTTATCACTCTCTCAGTCCCTCGCTGAAGGCCTGACCCAAAGTTGCTGTTATTATTATAGCTTTGGCTCACAGAGGCTATACACTCTGGACTGTGAGTCCAGAACAGTGGTGCAATTACTCAGGTTAGAGACTGCTTTCTGTTTTAAACGCTCACCTGGATTGCAGTGTGTGTACACACACACACACACACACACACACACACACACACACACACACACACACACACACACGTGTGCACACACATTTCTGAGAAACCATGATAAAAAATTTAATAATTTTCTTTGGATGTCAACTATCCCAAAGGATGCATGAAGCTCCTAAGCTGGGCATCTCCAATACCATGCATGGCCACAAATCCGGCTCTAGTTAACTCACAACCAACTCTTTGGACTGAGGAAATCCAACAACTTCAATTATAACATTTATTTTAGTTTGGTAAATGTTTAGCTTTTTTTGAACATTTCTTTCAGCTAGAAAGGCTTACAGTCATTCATGAGGCAAGCACATTGAATATTGAGTAAATTCAAGGAAAAATAAGGCAAAGAAAATGAGTCATTATCTATATATATCAACAATTGTGGTCAAAGTCATTTTGTTATAGACTTAAGAGTTTTTGTTCCTTTATGGACAGGAGAGTGAAGAGAGACAGGAAGTTGGGTTGAATTAGAGTGGGAAAGAAATGAAGCATAAATTCAGCCAATGAAGGCAAAAGGCAGCATCACAATATTTAGCTGCAGAACCTCTGGTTTCCATAGTAATGGTAAACAAGCAAATGTTTGCTAACAACAAACTCGCTATTGCTGGTAATATGTCCATACATACAGCAATCTATAAAGCAAACATGCTGAGCGATACACAGTAGTAGGAGATAAACTACACAGACCAGGGAACCATGCACTGTTTTCCTGAAATGTAATCAAATCAAAGCTTCCTTCTATGATGTTTCCTATGCTTCTGAATTAAGTGGGACACTTTAATGCCACCATACTCCCTAAAGTGCCCTCTATCTAGGATGTGTTCGTGGTAGAATTGGAGCACATACATGTTGAGATATCCTGTTGAGATAAGAGTCTTTGAGACAATTGATTGATTAAACCAGCAAGGGTTAATGAATGGTTTCAAAACGTTCATCATCAATGTTTATCCACATAACCTCAGTATTGTCACATTCATCACCGTTGTCATCGTCACTTCCCTGATTAACATATTTCCTGCTACATAAAGGAAATCAATGGGGAAAATATTTCCAATGCATTAACGATGGCAGAATTCTTTTTGCGACTTTGCAAATAGCTGAGCAAACACTACAAATCCATCTTTTATTCATGAGCTCAGAGACGATGAGCCCCGAGACCTTGAAAATAAACTAAACGCAATCCAACTGTTCTTTCCCCAATTTGGCTTTTCCCCCAGAGAGAGAGAGGGACAGAGAGGGAGAGCAAGAGAAAGAGAGAGTGAAAGTGACGAAATATGATGAAGTGGTGAAAGGGGATCCGACATCACTCTTTTCTTCATTTCATTTTTTTCTTGGGTTGTGATTAACACTGATTGCTTAGTCTGACTTTCTGACCAGAAATTAGGCCCAGCATTGTGTTTGAAATAATGACACATTTCTTGCGGTGGGGCCGCTGACCCCCAGCTCATTAATCAGCATTGAGTCGGACCGCTAGACTGACAAAGGAGAATTTTAACGGCCTGGAGCCCTCGTTTCTAGAAGCCTCCGCTGATTACCTTGGTGTGGTGCTGGGAATGTGGCAGGCTTGCTGGAGAAAGGACAGGTGGCGAGTTAGAGTTAGGGTGCCGGCTCCACACAATGGAAAGTTAGCTGTCAATCAAGGCAGCAATTAGATAATCACCGTGAAAGAAAAAAGGGAGACGTTCTTGTGACTAGTGTGTGGAGGTCTAATGTGTGGCGCTGTGTTCTGCAAGCCAGCTGAGTCCCCCAGTGAGGGAAAACCTGTCATGTTTAATACATGGGGGATCATGAATGATGGCTTCTGGAAGCAACCCCTCACCCCCAGAACAGCACATGCAGCGAACCACAGGCTCTCAGTCTATCTGCATTGTGCATTCCATTTTTGGAAAGCTGCCTATTTCCTGTAGAAATCTTTCCAGTAAGCCAGTTTATTCCCTCACTGTCTAACTGTTTCTTATTATCTAGCATTGTTTCAGATACCTTTGTCCAAAGCAACATACAGTGAATTGTATATATGTCATTAAGGAGCAGGTATGGTTTATACATCTTGCTATGTCCCCCCATCTCAATATGCAGCCCAGCTTTCTTACACCTTTCTTACATCACTTCTTACACGGAATTTCATTAGGACTTCTTGTTTTGTTGTTGTTGTTGTTTTGTTATTTTTATTAATTGTGACTGCTGACGATGTTTACTGGAGAGTGACTGATGACCCCCTCACGACTTACAAACACTATCGACTGGGTTTACTTTTTCACTGTGTTTGGTTGTTTTACTGAACTCTTGCACTGAAGATTAAACAGCAAAACATCACCTCCCCGGATAATATTGTCTTCTTCTATTGAATTCCCAGAGGACAATCGACACTCACATCTTGAATACAAGAATTCAGTTCTTATGCTAATCTTAATTTCAAAGCTAGGCGGTGAAACAGTTTGGTATTGGCTTTCTATGACCTCACCACTAAACCAAATTATTTTGGTGGGAATGTGTTTTCCTAAGCTCTAGCCATGAACCATCAGTTTATTTTAAACACACCAAAGCAGTGTTGGATTCTTCTTTGATGTATTGTTGAGCGATGTTCAGTACGTTGACATGCCTTACAGAATAGCAGAAAGAAATTAGCAACTCAAATCAGAACTCATTGAGGTTCCGGTGAGTGAGAGCAGCAGAGATGGGGCGGAGTTTTGTAACATATATATATACTTCTTTTTTTAACGCGCTGGGCATGAAAAACAAATCATCCTATCTTCCTACTCCAGATTCATACAGACATGTCCGTTATTCCGACATACAGTTGGCTGCACGGTTTTAAGGAGAGCCAACCAACAAACTAATTTTGAAGAACAAGTGCCACAACATGTACTCATATTCGTTCAATATGGCATTGCATTGCACTGACACATGATACAGAACCTGTTAAAATGTCACCTACTGTTAGCAAACAAAAGAACAGTTAGGACGTGAGAATTGCTTTCGCTAACCCACTGCAGGAGGTGTTTGTATTCTGCGAGGAAAACCATTAATCCTTAATAAAGACTCCATACAATAGAAGCGCAGACAGAAGATAAAAACATTACCCCAAGCTAATTCATTGAAGAATTAATTTCCAAAGGTATTTTCAGTGTGCCACGTGATGAAACATCTATCTTGCATTATCCCTGTGGTACGGCACATATGTGTTGAAGTATGTGCGGCTTTCCAGACATTAATGACCTCTATTATAATCCCCTGCCACTTTAACATTAATGAAAATCTAATTCACTCAGAGAGAGCCATCGGGGTGTGTCGGGAAAAATAAATCTTTTTTTTAACACTCTCCTGCGACATAGAATATAAAATTGAATGCGCTTCTGATCCCAACCTACCCTTTACACTATCACACACCGGCACACTCATGCGCACACAAGTACACACACACACACACACACACACACACACACAGAAAGACAGACATGCACACATGCACAGTTGTGAGCGTAACCACACATTTGAAACATATTTTCTTCTTCTATCATTCCCAAGCAGCATGTGTATGGATCCTGGGCTCCTGTCAATTACAAAAGACAAAGCAATAGACTGAATGTCATAAAAGTAGCATAATTAGTATTTTCACTGCTTCTTAGCAATGAAAACTAATATAATTCCTGAATGGGAACTTTAATTGGCAACTTAACGATAGCAGGGTCTACTATTGGCTACAGGGTCTACTATTGAATACCTGGTGATTAATTTGAGTTTAGTCAACTGAAATGAACTGAAATTCGTCAACAACTCAGAGAGCTAAAATATCCAACCTACGACTTGACTGTTGGTCATTTGACAGAGTGCGGCACAGGCAGTTAATGGTAAATACTCATCATACTCACAACAATGTTCCTTCAATACAATGTATCCTTGACATCATCTGTGCATGTAGAAGGTTTACACACAATGCTAAGCACCAGCTTCTCAGGTGCACACTCTCCGTCTTTATTTATCTGGACATCTCTCAAGCTATGGACTGGAATGTGTACGATATAAAGCGGAAATGTATATCTGGAATGGCGCAGCACTGTAAATGTCAAACACACATTCTCAAACACTGCTTTGTTTCAGGGCATGAACGTCTACCGACCACCACCATCACCACAACACAAACTCTTTCATTCAGTATGGACTTACATTGCACTGATACACAGCAATACTGAACCAACCTTTCAAAGGTTTGGTCAGAACAGGTCTGCCAGGCCTCCTGGATACAACAGATCTAAAGGAAATTCAGACATCCTACCTCTGGCATTTATTGAATGGCATTCCTCCTTATTCCGCCATCTCTTTTTCTTTTCTGCCAAACCTCTAGATGACGAGACCCACCCCCTGAGAGTCTGACAGTCAGTGGCACCGCAACTTCCTACTCTCGCATACACCGCATGTGTATGTGTGTGTGTGTGTGTGTGTGTGTGTATGTGTGTTGTATAGTTATAACCAGGGATGGACCTGCAGGACAGATCTAGGACAGTAGTAAAAGCCTTCACTGGCCAGGTAGTTAATTAGTAAGAACCAGGACAGACCCAGATCTATTAGGAACATTTCCACATGGGATAGGTTCATCCTCCGTTAATTAAGCACTAAAAGTCTCTGCATATTTTCGCATCTTCATTCATATTCCTTTACAGTAGTGTCTGGGGCCAAAATGGGGCCAGAGTACCCAGTTTGAAGGAGAACTCTCATTGCATGCTCAAAATACTATGCCATAGACTCCTTCCACTCTCGTGAATGTCGTTCATAGCCTAGGAGGGGAATGTGGGTTCTTAGTGCTGCTCTGTAAAACCAATGGAAGCAGCAGGGAGGACTGTGGAGTGAATGAGAGCTGGTAGCCAAAGGAATACCTTTCACAGCTCTGCCGTATCGGACACGGAGCTAGGCGGCTGTCTACTTTCCAGCGTAACTGCCACAATGTTTCTCCCCATTCAATCCGTCTGAATTATTCATTAGGGTTGCCTGCAAGGATCTCCCCCATTCAGACAGTTTGGTCCCTAGCGAATCGCAGTTTGAATGTAGCGGCGCGTCGAGGACTTAGGTAACACATGACATGGCGCCACTCACCCTCCCTTGATGTAGTCCAGGAAAGTGTGTTCCGATTCCACACTGAACGACAGCATGGACACCTAGGAAATGGAGTCCAGACAGATCATGTGATAGTTACCCAGCATCCTGGTAATCAAGGAATACATATTTGTACAAACCTATATGGCATGTATGGAGACTAATATATTGGCGAGATAAAGTTCCCATCCCATGCGTGTCCCTGAGGTTTTTGGCATTTGCCATAAAATGTAATGAACGCCTGTCCCCGTGTCTTTTATTTAATAGTTTGTCAGTCTAGACTAAAGATATAGCACTATACATAAAGCATTTGGCACAGACAACAAAACAACAACAACGTGATTAATCTAGGCAGAACCAGAGTTTTGACGCCGATAAACTAGCATATTAGCACTTTGATATCGCAATCAGAGGATATCTATCCAGTGGTGCGCTGATGGCCGCATGTGAAGGATGAATGCTCTTTGGTTTTAACTACGCACTGTTAATATAGAGCAGCCAAGGTGGGTGCTGAGGCAATAATAACACTTTGAATTTGGTCACAAACATCCGTCGGCCGTAGCGGGTTATAGCGCCCAGCTAGGAATCACTTTTGATGGATCATACTAGGCTCTAGGGTGGATGGGTGGTGGTGGTTGGAACGTCGGTGGTGGTAATGGTAGTGTTGGGTGTAATGGTATGAACCCAGCACAGACTGATGCACAGCTGTCCAACCTCTTATCTCCAAACTCACCGTCCCTGAGTTAATGTACCGCTTCTTCTTAATCTTCTTCTTGGCGTTCACCACCTAGTTTCAACATAGAGCACACAGAGCGAGACGGCCGCATAATAGTATAAAGTGTACACTTCCAGAACACTTTTCCCGCTTCCTGCCTTAGGCAAGTGGTAAAAAAAGAAACAACTTTATCCCACCTTATCTGTGCAGACTGGAAAAACTAGGGAGGCGGGAGATGGGGGGAGAATAAGGGAGCTTATAGGGACTGAATCCAATAACTGCGGTAGGTGTGAGAAAGATAACATTGATCATGCCTCCAGGGCTGTATTGTGATTTGACAGCGGAGGTTTTAATGGGAGTCTATGCTTGGCTGTGTATTAGACATGCATATGTGACCCAGTCTGATAGCAACAGCCATGCTCCTCGGTATCTCTGTGAGTTATCCCAGAATGTGTCTTTAACAGCACACACACACACACACATACACACACACACACACACACACACAAACAAAGCGAGATTGAGAGTGAGTGATGTATAACTAGAGGGCAGGAGAGAGCAGGCAAGCGAGAGACAAATTATATAGCCCCTAATGTGCATGCAACCAAACGGAAATGAAATGGAAAATTGAAATGGTACATTCCATTCATGATTGGAGCACAAAGTCACCAGGACAAAGGTACCAGGGCCGCAGGTCACCCAGCTCTGTGAATACTTCAATGGTCCATACACATGTACACACATTTTTTCCTTGGATTACATAGTGGAACATCTGTTTCCTTATGCCTGCCTTTTCTCCCCTGTTAGAAAATCTATCCTTGCTGGAGTTCCACAAAAGAAAATCTCTCTCATTCCCTCCTCTCCGCTCTCTCCCTCTCTCCCTCCTTCCTCTTTCCCTCCTCTTTTTTCCCTCTCCCTCCACTCTCCCTTTCCCCTCCCCCCTTCTCCTCAGAGCTAACTCTGTAGCATTGCGACCATCACTCACTACTGTCAGGGTAACACGCACATCATTCTCAATTACACCTAACCCTTTTAGCATCGCGCTCCTGTCTCCTTCAATATGTCTTAAGGCTCTTAGCTTAGCCTTCTCTGAGTATTACATCGGGAGGGGGGGAGGAGTGTACAGGAAGCTACAAATAGGAGCTGAATGAACGCATTGGGAATGAGAGAGAGAGACAGAGACAGCCAGAAAGAGAGAGAGAGCGAGAGAGAGAGAGAGAGAGAGAGAGAGAGAGAGAGAGAGAGAGAGAGAGAGCGAGAGCAAGAGTGAGAGAGACAGTGAGGGAGAAGTGTTTGCGAGGAAACTCTCAAATCTCTCCTTTGTCAGTGTCATGTGTCCATTCGGATTCTGAAGGTTAATGTATGCACTGGCATCTGCCTGGTCAGCAGAATAAAAGGCTAATTCTGTATGCCACTACTCACTCTCTCACTCACTCTCTCTCTCTGGCTCTGCATCTCTCTCTCCCCTTCTTCCCTACTTCACCGCTCTTTACTCCCCCCCCCCCCCCCCCCCCCCCCCCCCCCAACCTCCACATTTTTTTCTTAGCCTGGCTTATATCCGTTGGCCCTACTGTTACCACCTCTTTGACTCATTTGGGATGTAATGTAATGTGGCAAGTGTTTTAATGAGCAGGGACCAAAGCAAGCCCCCAGGGGCCTAAAAGTTAATATCCAATCTCTCCCAGAACAGCACTGTAAGGAGTGCGGCTCAAATTAGGAAAAAACATTACTTCTCTGGCATTACCTTTGAATGTTTGTAATAAAGAAGGAATCTATACATAAATAAATAAACAAATGTAAAGTGATTACCTCTTGAATACAATATTAGGTAGGTCTACAGAAGCACAGGAAGGAGGCATTTTTCCAAACAATCCTTTTTTTCTCCAACAGACCTTGCAGCAGCAAGCTTTGCAAGGTCATTGAGATGTTTTTTTGGATCATAGCTAGAATTACACATGTAACATGTGAAAAGAAAAATAAAGAAAAAATAGAAAGAAAGGCAAGTGAGATGGAAAAGTAAGAAATAATTTAAGAAAGCAGCAATGTCTCCCTTAAATTGTACCTCAAACCTCCAAAACAGGTCAAAAACGACAAGAGGGACTACTGCCCTTTTGACATTAGCCCCCCTCCGCCTATGCCTCTTGCAGAGAATAAAGGTTTCTTTTGAAAAATAACAACCTGCTCTCCCTCTACTCCTCCTTCTCTCTGTCAACTCACTTCGTAGACGTTGTGCTGGCTCTGCCCTCGACACAGCTCCTTGTAGCTGGTGGTGAATTCACCGATGAAGTCATGGCTGAAAGGCAAACACAGCACCCAGGCAGTTATCCGGCAGATACAATGGTCCTCTACGGTGGAGAAGTATGGTCGCTGAGGAACGCTAGACAGTCAATACTGTGGTGATGATGTAGGGAATGAATTGTTGTTTGGAAACGGAGTGATCTTAATGATGATGAAAATGGCTCTCCTAATGGGAGCGTTAAAAGGATGATGAGTATGCAGTACATTGACATCATGTATATTGAATGAACCTCTGTCGTGCTGTAAGTAAACACTCAAGACTGTAAACAGTGGCGTGTGTGTGTTTGTTAGCTTGTTCAAGTGTGTACGTGTGTATTTAAAAATATAATCTGCACCTCAGGATCTCTCAATCAAAACAATAACAAAATATGTAGTTTGATGACATTGTGAAGTAATGTGGGATCATGGGAGTTGTTGTCTTCACTACCATTGCCAGCTATACAAAAGTAAAAAGCAGCTAAAGAACTGTGTGGCCAATGCAGTTCCAGTGTGGATGTAGAGTATGTGTGAAATACTATTGATCACGGATGGCATTGCTCTCTCGGACGGATAATTCAAAATACTTAAAATAAGTCTGTGTGGGAAACACTGCTTTATCTTGGTGGCTGGCATGAGCCACTGGTCAAAGAAGCACATCGTAGTAAGCTAGATCGATATTGAAATATCATATCAATAAATTAGGTCTCTACTGGATTACTATTCTGCGTTTCCCCAGACGTTAAGGGGTAAAGGGCATATGATGCCATTTACATGTGACCTCACCAAATATAACGGATTGTTACCTCGAATAAAACAACGGATTTCTCTGCATTTGAATATTGTTAGGAACAATTAGGATAATGTCAGTACACAACTCAACAAAACATAGGTCTAGTCAGTGTGTGTGTGTGTGTGTGTGTGTGTGTGTGTGTGCGCGCGTGCGTGTGCGTGCATGTGTGTGTGCGTGTGCGTGTGTGTGTGTGTGTGTGTGTGCAGCAAACAATTACCTCCCATCCCTGTCCCAGTCATACACTTCCACCTTGATCGTCCTGCAAAAGGCCAAAGAAAGCAGAAGCATGAATATTTTTGTATGTGTGTGTTTGTGTTCGATCAAAGAAGTGAAAGAAGACATTACGCAGAGGGTGAGTGACCCTCACCACAACAGAACTTCCTAGAAAGGCCTTTGTAAAAGGACTGTGGTCCAATTCAAATCTGTTGAGGTGCTGTTGCTCTCTTGCTGAGTGGGTTAGTCCTGACAGAAAAAACAAGTACATGTATGAGTACTAGTCATAGGTGTTTTGTGGGAAAGAAAGAAAGAAATAATAAAATGACTTCCACTTAAACATCAGCTGTTATAGAAGCAATTAAAAGTGAGTTTGCAAATATATCACAAAAGTAGATAAAACAAAACGTACAGCTGACATTTAAAGCAATTATTTTCTACTTTCTGAGGATCTACTGAAACCAATTAGGTTGAGCCCATCGAGAGTCCCACAAAGCTGATCGGATTATAGCAACAATGTACTCATGTTAACTTGAAGATTGTCATGATTACCCCAGCGAAATATGTCTCTATTCTATCCCCACGAAGACTATATTCTCTTTTGCATTAAGCTGCAGAACAGAGCGTGTTATGCTGACTGAGAGATGAACACCAACCCCCTGCAGGGCCGGAAAGGCATCTAATTTTAGATTCCCCCAAAAAGTGATGGATAGACGATCCCTCACCAAAGGAGGAAAAGAGAGGGCTCTTCTTTTACTTCTGATGGGGAGATCAGTACCACCTAGAGCTGAACTCAATCTTTCTGCACTCATCGTTATACCATACTCAATATGCACAGCTTCATATAATAATAAACATACCATGTTGAGGAAATGGAGAGAAATATATCGTATATCATGTGTGAAAGTATCGAAGTAAACTTAATCGAGAGTTAATGAAACTAAAAGCAAGTGCATTTCTTTATTGGCAGTCTTGACTCAGCATGAAATAGAATATGTTGATAAAGCGAATCAGAGAGAAAATTTTATGAAATAGTCATTGCACTGCAGTCTAATTGAACTACGATGGCTGAGATGTGTCGAACAAACTGCAAAAACAAAACGCTTTGCAAATTTGAAAAACACAGGCACATTTAAGGAAAACACAAATCCAAAAGACACAAAACACAAAAGCCACAACAAAAATGCAAAAGCCACAACATAACGGAAGTGAGCTTCAACAGTTGGCCATTAAACAGGCCGACCATCGTTGCCAGCGGACTATTATTATATACTCATACAGTATCTTGGAAAATCAATCTTCACTTGTGCCAGGCTAATCAGCATCATACAGGAATTTGATGTTCTTGCCACACAAACTGCATAATGCAGTTTCAGAATGCAGGTTGAATCCACAAAAAGGACAACAGGCCTACATTGGTTCTGCAGGCATGACCAGCATGATTGTAGAACCAATCTTTTTATGGGTTTCTTCACTCGATAGAAACATACGCAAAAAGCGAAGGAACAATTCAGTCTGGCTATAAAAACCAGGGTTTTCTGAAAGTGAAGGATGTTGTGAAAGTGAATCATTTCATAAGAACAAAATCCATCCGGAGAGACACTAGGAGGCTCAGAATAGAAGGAGCCAGTCAAAACAAAGATTGAAAAGCAAATTGAATAACCTCCGGCAGTCCATCTGTGAAATCGGCAAGATATCAAAATAAATGTTTTGCCTTTTTTGGACAATAGGTCCCAATTAAAAATAGGCTGTTTCCTCGACACAGAAATGTCAGGATGAATTACTGACCTGCAACGCTCCATAACCTTTGTCACATCATTCTTTAATAAAAAAATGAAAAACATAGAATCATATGTTCCACAAAGCCTGGAGAGTGAATGTAGCACAGCAAAAACATTGCTCCAGATAAATAATAGATACCAGACTGAAACTGGTTGGGACACTTGTATTCCCACACATTTAGCTGTCACACATCCGGGAGGAAGAATAAGCAGGTGTTCAAGCTACCAGTCCATCTGTCTGACCCAGTTAGGTTCAGCGAGCAGGTAAGCACAGACAGTATCAGTACGGACAACCTGTGCTGATATCAAGAACCGCACCCCCAGTTGAAGCCGGGGTGAGGTGTGGGGGGGGGCTGTTTGAATACTTCTGCACTGCAAGCTCTCATGGCTTTTATATGCACATGAATGAAATCAGTTTTGTATGAACACCCACACACAGTGGTGTACTGGCCATCGGTGGGCTGGTGGGCCATCAAAAAATCTCTGACGTTTTTCCGGCCCCGTTCTGTCTCCTTACCAGCCCTCTCTGTGTGCCTGTCATGCGAGTGCGCATGAGATTGGGCTGAGAGTGTGTTCCGGGGCTGGGCTCACTGGCCAATCACAATTAAGTTAGTTAATGTGTGTTAACATTCTAGACTTATGCAAAAGTAATGCGCAGCAGTAAGGTAGCCAACCAAGCCGTGGACAAGAATGTTACTGACTGTTACTGTTGAATACATACCCAGGGTTCTTTCCCAGTACACCCCCTGCCCACACATATACAACTTGCCCAACTTCACCTGTCCATGTGTGCACTTCCAACACATGAACGTGCACTATACAGGGCGGACCTCTGATGTTATCTCAAATAACAATGTATGGACGATATACTGCTGGTCTTCCTCCTCCTCTTCCTCTCTCCCTGTCTGTCCTCTCTCTCGCTTGGGTTTATGGTGCTGCCAGGAGCTTTGCAGGTTGTCAGCAGTCCCACTTGGCCCCTTGCTCCGCTGAGATCCAGATAAGATAGCAGATTCCCCCCCTGAAAAGCTATTGCTAGTTGTGGACAAATCAATGAGCAGCCCGGCACGCCTGGCAGGTTCTCCAAAATAGGCCCGTAATAACTCTCTATTGGAGCGGCAGATAAAATAACGAGAGGAAAATCGATGATGTCTAAGTTTGCTGAGCCCATCCCATCTCGGCCTGATTACACCACATATCAAAACTCTCATGGGTCATGGGGGAACAATACTGTACCTGTGTGTGTGTGTGTGTGTGTGTGTGTGTGTGTGTGTGTGTGTGTGTGTGTGTGTGTGTGTGTGTGTGTGTGTGTGTGTGTGTGAGTGATTATACTGCATGTCCTACCGGTCATAGTCTCCATTGCAGAGTGCTCTAACAGGGATGGAGAAGGGCTGCCACAGTGGGTTCAGGGTGTTCTTCACAACCTCCGTCTTGTGGCAGATTGTAAACCTGGTGATGTGCCACAACAGTTTACTCAAACAAACCAACTACTAATTCTTCCCCAGTGTTCTCCCTAGGGTCTACAACAAGCAAGATATCCCAAACTACATATCTTATTGGCTTTTAAACAAAACATTAATTCTTGAGTTAATAAATGCACGATTTAGAGATTTAGACAAGAAGATGGAGAGCAAAGATAAACTCACGTCCCGTCTTCATTGCTCCTATAGAAGACCATGAAGGGGTCTGACTTGCCGAAGAAGTCCTTCTTGTCAAGCTTGTTGGCACAGAATTTCATTGTTGCACAATCCTTGAGTGGAGAGGGACAGGTAGAGAGACACAGATAGAGAGGCAGCGACAGAGGAAGAGAGAAAAAGGGAGAATGGGAGAAAATCTGAATTAGGGAAATTAATAGAATCAAAAAGGAGGCCATTTCAATTAGAGGAGATAAAGTGTTTTCTTTCATTGATTGTTTATTTTATCCACTCTTTATGCAAAGATATACATAGATATATAAACTAAAGGATTAAATAAAACAACTCTCACTGATCTAGACTGGAGCTCCTCTTCTCCACGCTGATTTCTCCCAAAAATCAGCACACAAATAATTAAATATAGAATTGAATCTATTATGCAGTAGCTCAGACAAGAGATATCAAATGTAAAGTACGCTGCATAATCATGAGTCGATATAATAACGAGCACAAAAGTCTCTGAATTAGATTGTGAAACCTCTCGTATGAGAGGAAAGAGGATGTGGAGGGTGTGTGAGGAGCTAATTATACATTATAAAGGCTGGCATTACCATAATTACACTCATTGGGTCTGCATTTCGCAGTGCACTGCCATTACAAGGACAATGAAGACCGAGACTTTATTGCTCTCTCTTTCGCTTGCTCTTCCCATCTCTGTCTCTCTCTATCCATCTATCTATCTATCTATCTATATATCTATCTATCTATTTATCTATCTATCTCTCTCTCTCCCTGTGGTCAAGGTGTTGGGATGTGTCAGAGAGTACAGAGACAGGGAGAGAGAGAGGGGAAAGCATTGTTGATTCATTGCTCACCATTAGAGTACAGATAAACATCTGCACCAGAGGAAGACTCAGCAGGGAATTCAATATGGCCCACCCCTACTCCTACTCCTCCTCTCCTATTCTATTACTACTTTGTGAAGAAGTACACTGTATCTGAATACACAGAGCACACAAGAACATGTAAGGGGGGGAGGGGGGGGGGGTTTACTGGGAGTCTGCCTGGCATTGTGTATTGAAATGGAGAGGTGTTTAGTCAGAGGGCATGCGGTTGGATCGGCCGACATGCGTGGAGGAAAGAGCTGCGTTATTTTTCTCCTCTCTTGTGAGTCCCTTGCGTTTTCACACCGAGGACCAAAGCTTATGCTGAATCTAAATTAAGAGTGAATCTGGAGTGGGCTGGTGGAGTTTAAATGCAGAGCCACCACTTTGATTGCGGTGACCCCAGCGATCTCGTTTGCAGATCGTTCTTCTAACCTTCATCTCTCCACCCCCCCAGCCCCCCCTCACCCCCCCCCCCCCCCCCCCCCCCCCCATTGTCTACCATCTCTGAAGACATCAACACCAGGCAACTTGCAGATTTAAGTGTCAAGTACATACGGAGCGGGTGTGATTTAATGGTGGTATCCAATCAAAATAATTGTCATCAGGAGAAAAACTAAGTGGGGAGTTGATTGAAAACAGTGAGCTCTGGTTAAATGGGGCAGGGCATGTTGTTTGTCAGGTTTCATTTTCCAACGACACAAGGCTGTTATGTGTGATTTCAACCACCAAATAATACTGTTCCTTCTTTACAGTGGAGAACAATAGATGGATGTGACACAATTGATGCAATATAGCTATAGACTGGAAGCCCAAATACATAGAGCCGTGACCAACCAAGACCAACCTATGTAAAGTGTAGCACAAAATGTTTACTGCCTACTCCCTTGATGTGCTCCCATAACCATGTTATTTTGGCTGTACTCTACCCCAAATCCTTGTGTGGTTTATTTTATGAATTCAGAAAATACCAAGGAAAATTACAACAAATTTGATATGTAAACTGCACAAACCTCAGTAAAATCAGTTCCCCACACCGTCTGTCTTTGTTTTCACACAGACTGTACAATTCACTCCATTAGGCACATGTACCACATCCTCACTTCACTGCTTCACATCGCTCTCTCTTGCTATCTCTCTCTCTCCCTTTCTCTCTCTCCCCCCTCTCACTCTCTATCCCTCTCTCTCTCTCTCTCTTTAGCTCTCTCTCTCTCTCTCTCTCTCTCTCTCTCTCTCTCTCTCTCTCTCTCTCTCTCTCTCTCTCTCTCTCTCTCTCTCTCTCTCGATATACAGTATATATATTATTATTTTTTATATATATGTACTGTATATATAAATATACATCCTAGGAATGGTGAAGTAGGATGAGCAATAATCGTCCCACTTGGGATGATGGGTGTTCCACTCCACCTCCGCCAGTGGGGATTCTGCACCCCTGCAGATAGGGCTGCTTAGGGGGCCCAAGGGGACCATCAGGACTGGGGGGAATGGAGCAATTGAACAGGAAAAACATGAGACTTTCACATGGCAATGTCATAAATAGTTCATTCTGTGTGTTAATGGTAAATTATGGGAAAGAAGTAAATGAGTGCCACGACAGTGGGTGATCTATAAATGTATTATTTTTTTACCTATTAAATAGACTTCCTAATGGAGACAAAGATAATTTCCTCTTCTCTACTGAAGTGGCAAACTGAGCACTCGCCAAAGTCAGCTGTTCCTACATTAGCAGTCATCTTAATGCTGAGTAATGCAAAGTCCCCAGCCACGCCACCAAACCACTGTAAATTCAGATGATAAATGTGAATAACAATGATCCTGTTACTGCACTTGAGTCCATAGCACCTGAGTGCATTTATATCAATAGGGAAATTGTTGCTATTGACTTTTTACACCCATGTCTGCTATTGCTGACCATATGCATTTCCCCTTCTATCTAGGCAGCAGGTATGCCAGATGCTTGGCCAGGCAGCCACTGCACTGAATGCATAACCAGACAGGGGATGAAGTCCCCTGTGTTTCCCCTGCTGTCATGCGAACACTGCTGCACACTCTGCTTGGATTTGAATCCATAGACGAGTACCAGTCAGCCAGCCAGCAGGCCAACCAGCCAGCCAGCCACTGAAGCCTAGTGCACACGGCCTGCTGTATACGTGCCAGAGATAACGACAGCCAAGAGGGTGGCTTTGATCCACCCTGGAGCTGGAGCTGGAGTTGGAGCTGGGGCATCTCCTGCTGTCTAATAATACGTAGCAAATCCTCCTCTAAGGTGAAGGACCCATATACTGGCCTGTTTTTCAGCAGCTTCTGAACGAGAATACCTGTGTTTATCTTCGGGAAAGGCAGGTCCCACAGATACCTTACAGATATAAATATATCCCAAAGGACGATAGCATCTCCGAACATACAAGTCACTGAAATGTTACTTTTACCGACAGCTTTTCTTTTCTTTTTTCTTCCTTTTTTTCCTTTCATAAAGCCATCTTTTGGGTCCCATTCTGGATACAAGTGCCATTTTAAAGGTTGGGGAGAGAGGAAATGATCACTTCTGGCCATAATACAATATTTGCAGTTTCATATTGAAGTTGTGCTTTGCAGTGATTGGTGCCAACTCTGTGTGTCATAGACTGGTGACACTCAGCAGCCCTTCATTACACACACGCTGTCTGTAAGCAAAAACACCTAAACTGAAGTACAGCTGCCATTAATTATCAATAAAGGCTAATAGTGGAGCCATCGTTAGCTGTGTGCCACGTCTATTTTAGTGTTGCAGAACAACAATGTAAAGTCACGATTGATCCAATTGGTTGCCATGCTTCAGATAAAAACGGTATAAAAAATGTCGGACAACAAAATGCAGTGATTATAAAAAGATGTTGACTCATATAGAAATGCAATATGTGATCAAGCTTTGATGTGTGTGGGGGGGGGCTTTCGGATACCATAAAACATTAATGCAGCCGTTGCAGCTCAATGGCTTGCTTTACAGCCCCTGAGGGAGACCAATTGTTCTGGCCAATAAGTCTTCCTTCCTTCCCCATGCTCTGGTGAAAGCACCGTAATGTGATTATTTACTGCCTTCATTTAGGAGCACACAGAAGAAGCCGATGGGAGTCGGTGTGCACGAGGCTATTAACACTGATTCATGGATAAAACAAACACAACACAGCAGAGAATGTGTCTGATTCAGTGGTTGGGGTGAAAGTGGGTGTCCGTTTAAAAACTCCTAGCGTGTCCACTTCCAACAACAGACACAATTATATTTTGAGAAGATGTAATCAGTACAACAGCTTCATACATACAAGGGGGAAACATTTTTGAGCGTGGAAAATAAAGCCTTTAAGTGGCTCATTTCAGCTGGCTAGTCAAGAGATCACTGGCGTGTATTATATAATATAAGAGGGTGAAAGCGTGTGTTGCAATGCACTGCGATGAAAGTTAGACCGCAAACGGCTGACACTTACTCTACAGTTTCCCAGCTCCTCCGCTGACAAGATAATGGTTCCACATGTTTTGCCAGGTATGCCCCTACAAGAAAAATAAAAACATCAAAACGTCAACTCATTGGGACATTGTTAACTGAGCAGCAAGACTGCAACCGGGTTTCATTATGCAATGTTAGCAGCTATTTTTATTCTCCTCACCACAGGTAGAAGGAAAGAAGTTTTAAGTGTCATACAATTTTGAGTTGTTTGCTAACAAATTGAATGAATAGCTGTTCAATACGGCAGGATCTGCAGATAGAAAACAACTTTGACAGCTTTCAGAGAAGCGTTGAGTGCTTTTTATATCTTTAACTTTTGCAACTGACTAAGTCTTCCACTCTTTTATTCTCACTTTTTGTTGTAATCTGGTCATTGAACGTGCAATAAATCATAGAAATCTTAACTAATAACAATGAGACACTTTCTGTTTTAATTTGGTCTGAATACACTTGCTATCACAATGGCAATGTTTTAAAAGTATTTGTTTATTAAATAAAAACTATTTTCTGTTGCATTACAATTTTTGTTTAATTAAAGCACAGAAGAGAGACAAAATCGTGGATACATTTACAAAACATCTATCTATCTGTGATAGCGTATTAAGTGCAGCTAGGAATGCTGCATAATTGGACTAGGTTCTAAATCAAACTATGTTAATGTGTTTTCCCATGTTCTTCAGACCCCCACAAAATCTGCATTTCCAAATAGTAATCAAGTGGACAGCGTAGTTTTTACAAATGAGTTAATCCCTAGCAACAACTTCAGCCTTAGAAAGAGACCTCAAAAACACACTTTGCGAACATAATATTGCCTGTGTCCCTTGTTGTTGTTGGATTTCCTGTACCCTGTCCTGCCCTCAATATCCAGCCACCCCGCCCACCCCTGCCATCTGCTCCCATCCCTCATCTTGTCCCATGCCGTAACTCAACAAACAGATCACAAAGAGAGACACCACGCTATACAGAGAGGCTCCTAAATGTTATTCTACATTCTTTGAGGGGCGGAACAATTCAATCTCTGTACTTCTGCTACAGCCTATTTTGCAGACCAGACTTGCTCCATGTCAGCCTTGAGCAGAGGATATCTACTTCCAAATCATAGGCGAGCTGTCCAGTTGTTGTCAGCCCTGTGTCATATCTGGGAGATCAAAGAGGAAATGCCATGGACTTAGCGGGAGAGCATAGTGATTAGTAGGTCAGCCATGCTGCTGACTGTGCCTCCAGCTGCAACCACGGATCCTACTGACTCTACTGTGAGGATCACTGAGCCCCATGCCATCACTTACTAATGGGGAGGCGGTGCTGCACTTAAAGATCAAGTAGTGGAATATCAGAGCAATTCAATATGTATGTGCGTGTGTGTGTGTGGGTGTACGTGTGTGTGTTTTCTAATCAACACTGATTAAATTGAA
This sequence comes from Lota lota, assembly GCA_026745465.1. Lineage (NCBI taxonomy): Eukaryota > Metazoa > Chordata > Actinopteri > Gadiformes > Lotidae > Lota > Lota lota. The sequence goes on along the minus strand of JACYXH010000175.1, from coordinate 1,345,098 downwards.
GCACCATAAGTGATGGTCTCTTCATTAAGTTTGGCTTTATATCCCTCAGGTGACACCAGTCCTTTAGTTAAAGTGGAAAAACTCAAGGACAAAGCAAATTTAGCTTTCAATACACCTGTTGAATGAGTGTGCATGATCAATACTCAATCGAAACCCAACTGTACTATTAATCTCATGATGCCTGTGAGAATACAACTCAATACGGGAAAAGTACACTACGTGGTGGTATGGTCTGGTATGGTATATTATATAAGGGCCATAAGTGGTTTTAAGACTGACAGGGATTCTTCATTCTCTAATTATCCTCATGCACCTTGGAGAGCAATTTTATGGTGAATTAATTATCCTTGAAATATTGATGTCTTTCCCCCAGACACCTCCACCAATGGCCCAGAATGATTAAAGCTCAAAAGGACCAAAGGATCCCTTAACCTTCGGGGACAGTAGATGGTGCCCATCCCAGGGTCAAGTCATCTTCGTGGGGTCACCAGAGGGCCTTAGAACCATTACCTACCCGGATATGGACCAGAGACGATTGGCAGGTCGATCTCATCCACAGACAAGTTCACATCACCTGACTCATTTGCCTTTTCCTCTCAAAGAGAAGATAGGTTGGTTTGACTTCTAGTGGATCATTTTGGATTCCAACATGCATTATTAATATATGGTGGTTTAAGTTATTTGTAGATGCTGACTGAGAAAGTTATTCAGCCCCCCCCCCCCCCCCCCCCCACCCCACCCCATTCACTCATACACACACACACACACACACACACACACACACACACACACACACACACATTCACACACACTTTTACGAAATGCAGGAACACATTTAATTTGAACACTGCCAGGGCTGCAGCAACTCAAGCACAGAGAGGTGGGAGTGGATCTGGATTTTCTCTCCATATCGAGGGTCCCTTCTCCACAGTCCCATTCGTAGATAGAGGCCTCACTGGGAAATACTTTGATGATGAAAGCCTATGAAATGGGCTGCCACTTCCTCCTATCCATTATGTACAAGGCCACTCAGCTCCACCATACCACGCTTGTTGTGATGGAATGAACCAGTAGCGAGTCGCAAGTTACTGAGTCCCAACCTCAATCAATTGGTCAAGTGTGCCCTATTTCCACACACTGAACCACAACTTGTGTCACATACAACCCACTGACTTACACAAACAGCAATAGCAATGGCTGGAGCACACTGTTTTTGGGGGGGGCTGTTATACAGCTGATACACATCATTACTTCTGCAAAGTTTAACTGTGCCCATTATGTCTGTCTGTGTGAAAAGTACGATATTAATTATGTAACCCTTATATGGCAATTTGGAACGTACGGAATAATATCACACTGAATAATCAACTGCTATATCTCAAAGTTGTCAAATACTCCACACTTTTGGAGTATTTTAACACTTGATATGTGATGGCAGCCGGCACCACCAGAGGAAAAAGCATCATTATGCAGCAGCCCTAATGGCTTGTCGTTTCAGGGAGTTAAGTGCATGGAATTGAATTGCTTTTTGATGAGGTGCTCTTGTTGAAGGAGACTGATAACTGCCAGTCGTCACCCGTTGGTTTGTAGGCTTCCAGGGAAAATGCTAACATGTCCACCGTCAGGTCCTTAGGAACACACAGGTGCTGCAATGAAAGCCATTACAACACAGTATGCTACACGCTGCGATAGGTAGCACTGTTCTGAAAGTGCTTCATAATTAATACAGCCACCAGGGCCTTCCCTGGCCTGCAACGCATGCTACGCCATATGGCGCTAACCAGATGAGCGCCAACCAGATGAGCGCCAGTAGATGTCCATAAAGTCCTGTTGGAAGTCTCGCATTGGCTTTTTGTTTGCAGATTAGAATTATGTCTGTCCAGCTAGCTCCCTCGCTGCTGTAGCACAGAATCCCTTAGCATCAAAAAACATCAGTAGAATAAACAAGAAAAGGATGGAGGCTAAATATAGCATGATGAGCTGTTATGGCCAGAAGAGGAGAGGAAAGTCCTTTTAAGAAAACAGCAGGCATACTCTGTAGTATAATGTAACATATTGCAGGCAATCAGGTATGGCGATTATCACCACGTATGTTCATAACTGAGTTGATTGTTGCTTGTAAGCACCTGGGGATTGTCATTCAGGGATATAGTGGTTTTATTACATTCATAATTGGACTATTACTTTCATTGAGTATGGATAGTTTATCTTTATTTAGATTAGGTTTTGAAAACAGAGTAGGCTTTATTTTTTATAGCAGAAAGCCAATTCAAACCTAAATTATTCAAGCTCTTCTTCAGCAGTGCCAAACCCAGCTACAATCTTAATGTCTTCGTATTATAATATAGTACAATATGGATATTACGACCTCTAGATGTATGTCCTCTATAGATTGAGATCTGTGGGGAGTTGTGATAACAATGAAATAACAATTCTGAATTCCTCCTATTCCTCCATTACCTGCCAATGGGGAGGGTTGAATGGAAGCGAAATGAAGGCGAGGAGAGAAATAATAGGGCAATTGTTGGAGCTGGACGCATTATGTCATTAGGATGTGGAATGCTGTTGATATTTGGAACCCCCGGTAGGCCAGTAAGTAGAATGCAGCATATTCCTGTTAATTTAGATGTTTGCGTTCTTATTGGTTGTTTAAAGTCACATTGTTGTTAGTCTCTTGATCAGTTCAGAGGTTAACCTGTAAAGAAAGCTAGGTTCAAGATCTCTGTTCATCTGGCTCCATCTGCCTGTGTAAGCCTTGGAAAAGCTTTGTTTGTGAGTACATTAGTTCATCTATGTTTATAGAAATGATTTCTGATCATATTTCATTGTATTTCATAACATTTATTTATATTATTTCATAGTCATTTTACATTGGTTTATTTACAGTTTCACACTATCAGAAACAACTTGACCATAACAAAATGCTGTATCTTCAATAAATGGACGTACAAGTGCTTGTTGACAACGGACTTTCTGCTGCCTCGTCATTGGAGCTACCTAGTGCTACTTCAGTCAAGTTATAGTGTTTAGCTATCTGGTGATGGGTGCCTCCCTACGCGCTTAGGTGCCTGAATATTCAATGTGTCAGGCAAATTAATGCAGCGCCCGCTCGCTAATATGAATGCCATCCACGCTTTTTTGGTTTGAAAAGGTTTTTCTTTTTCTGAACAGATTGCGGCCAATTATTTTTGTTTAACGATGCCTTTGACCACTACAAGGTAATACGTCTAAAATGATTACTAATATCTGTTCATTTTTTATATATAGCAGCTTTTATCTTATCAAAGGTTGATGAAAGCTTTTTATTTCAGCCCATTAGTTTTTGAAGCAGGTCAGCAAATCCACCAAACCTTTGCAACCGACTGGAGTGCAACAGAGGTTTAGAGTAGGCAGACAACATGGCTGTGGGCCAGCGTAAACTAAACAATCATCCGGCAGATCTTTGTTAAACAGATTAGACAAGGCTGCCAAAACTCTGTGGGGCTTGATATCAGGCTCCCTTGATCTTCATACACGAATAAAAGCATTCGCAATGCATGCAGGTGCCAAACACAGCCAGGTGACAAAACAGCTATAACCAACTAACTCAACTATAATACCACCCAAAGAGGAAGAAAAAGATGGCTGTCACCGCGGTGCCACTGAGAGAGGAGAAGATATGTTCATGTGGTATGTGGCCACAGGCAGGCTCTTCTCAGATTGATGAAGCTTGTCTATATTGCACTGAAAATGTGAAAAAGTAAAGCAAACAATCTGGTGTGAAAAAATGCAGATAGTGAAAAAGATAATTGTTTGCGTGATAAAACAGTAAAGACAGAGTGAGGCAGTAAAATATGCAGATTTTTCACCAGTGCTTTCAGCACCCGGGGGGAACTGAATATAGGGATATTTCTCAGTCCAAATTGTCAATTTAATAATACATTTCAACATTTCCGTGTTTTACTATGATGAGATAATATTAAAGCAATGATTCTCACTGCGTTTCATATTCCAATATTGCACTGCTATCTAGGATGTCCTCAATGTGGGCAACAAGCCCTGTTTTGTTTTGTTTTAGTGTTTCACATTTTCTGCTCATTTAGTCTAATAATGTTTTGTTTTAGATTAGGAAAATATGTCATTACATTAAATGATCATATTGCTTTATTGAGCATGTTAATGATGTGTGGTTTTCTACTCATCCAAATAAACAAGGGGCTCATCAGCCACCTGCGGCTATTGAAAAACATTCTACAGCGAGAATGAGATGCTAAACAATAACGCATAGCCCTTTCCCTTCGATTTCTCCAAAGCACTGAAATTATACAAAGTCATCAAGGTTCCCTAATTTCTGTCTTACTCTCTCTAGCCATCAAATGAAATGTAACTTTTAAAGTACGTAACAAGCTTCCCCCTTAAGACAATTTAAAAGTCACTCTGTAAGAACAGAACATTTTATCTTTAGTGCAAGCCAAGAGCCATGGCCATCTTGACACCAGTACATCGTTATTACCCCTGCAGTGTTAAGTAGCAAGTTAGACATATTTTCCTCTCTGGATACATAACATACGATCTCCAATCACAGCCTGAAGTCTGTTCTCCCTCATCTACTCACAGTGTCAGGATAGGAAGCCATGCGGGAGTGGGCAGGGGGTAACGGCGTTAGGGGCGGGGAGGGTCTCCTCACTTGGTCCCCGCTGAGGCTGTGAGTGATGGAATTCATATCTGTGATCTCGTTAGAGACAGTGTTGCCTTGACCTCCTCTGCTCTAGCAGTTAGGCCTGGTGATAGATCACAGTGTTTCTTTGAAACAATCCGTTCTGAGCTGCTGGCCGAAATAGCACAGAGGGTGACAGGGTGCAACAGGGTGAGATCATGTGGTTAAGTTGTGGGGTTATTAAGCTAGAACGGTAGCAATATCATGGTTGTATAAAATTCTGAGGGTGTCCATACTAATACCGTCCCAAAATAAGTATATCGTTATGACCACTTGTTTAATTTTGTTCACATTTATTCATATTTATCTCAGCCATTGATCTGGGGTCGTACTTGATTCATTTGAGGCTAGAGAATTTGAATTGACGTCAGCCAATCCAGTGGGATGGGCTTGAGCATGAGGCACGAGCCTATGATAGCGAAAGCGCTAAAATGGCAGCTAGCACTATCACCGCGAGATGGTGACCGACTAAAATCTGATTGCAGACGTTGAGAGTAGAATAAGATTAAGGTTAGAAAATTTGCCCTATTCTCCGACACAGAGAGTGTGTCTGGAAGATTTTTTATTTTCCCCAAAATTAGCCCTACCTCTATGGCTTTATTGTCAATATGTGCCCAGAGATTAGGCTATTAAATATTGATGAACGCGAGGTATAAAGAGTTGGTAGATATCTTTCTTACTTCAATCACCTTAGATGAGCACAATTGGGTATGGTAAAATGATGTCTCACACTATATCGTCATACATGCAGAAAACATGAAATACGATGCTCATGCTGTTCTCAAGTTGGACGGCCACGTTGCTCCAACTCCCGGTGAAACTGCTTGTCCAAATCACCACCCTGTGGCAGAACAGAGTGCAGCAGCTCTTGGCACATTAGAAACAGATGTTATAAGGTGCATCCTCGCTTAATTTTAAGAGTTGCTGTTTTGACAGTTGAACCATAAACCTTGACGTTTTGGGGAGAGGTTTGGACAGTTTTTAAAAAATGGATATTGCCCATCCCTACTGAGTTGTTCTGGTGGGCTGGGAAGCCTTTTGTGGGACGCAGGGGAGACCTAGCCCAACCTTGGATGGTGATAGTCGCCCTAGACCTCATGACAGCATGATGACTGAACGCTGTCTGCCCGAGGTGCATAACAAATCAACTATGGTTATCTGCTGCATGAAAGCCTGTCCTTGGTGGTGCTACTGCAGCCCAACCCACTATTATAATGTTTTTTCAGTGTTATCTGTCTGAGGTGGCTCCAATGCATTACCCTGCATACATTGTAAGCTGTATCTACCAACAGGTAGATAGTTCTTCTGGTGCCCGGAGGTTTTGTGTGGAGGCAAAATCTCCCAAGAGTGAAATAATAAAAACATTTAGTCACTGCATTGTGAAGAGGCGAAGCGGGAGATTTGCTCACCCATGAGGGGGGTTGCTGGTTTGTAGGGTGGTTAGTTTGCTTTGTGGGCAGTGTTGGCAAAAGCTGTCTCATTTGCATGTTTCGGAATCAAAAGGGATTCTAACATCCCCTTGCATTGAATAGGGATTATTATAGTGCTCCCAGCAAGGTTTTCCGTTAGCTAAGCACAGCGCATATTATGAGTCAAAGATTCTTGGTGTTGGCCTCGGAGTCTAAATTGACATTAAGCAAGGCAGCAGAATGCTGTAATTGCATGACGTCCAGAGGGAAAAGAATGCTAATAACTGTAGGCTCCATGAAATGTTCTGAGTACGATTTTACCACCAAACACCCGCAACAAACCAAATATCACATCGAGACATTGGGGGATGTATTCTCTTCTCATCAAAATAACCTTGGAAAGAAAAAATCCTGTCTGGGCATAATTATTAATTTTTACCATCTTTAGAGTAAGATAACAACAATAACAACTTTTAACTAATGGTTAGTGACTGAAATCAGCACTCACTGCTCCACTTTCCTCTGAATAAACCTCCGGTGAGCCATTCAGCTCTGCTCACCGGAATGACTGGAGACTCCTGTGTTAAGTAAGGGCTTTAATGTCATAATACCCCCAGCCTTACACAGTACCTACTACACACAGGGTAATAGGGCTTGCGATCAATTAAATTGCACAAGATGCTAGATTGCATGGGAATTGCATGATACATGATCTCCCAAAGGCCCCCATGGTTCAAAGAGACTTGGGCAGGTTGTTTGTGTAGTGCGGGGGTATCGGTAAAGCCCCCAGGTCTATTTCAAGTGTCTATCCGAAGAAACCAATCAACTGAGTCTGACATGCCGTGAGAGTCGCAGAGCGGAAGTCATCAAGAGTGCGAGAAATAGATTGAACTCCACTGAAGAATATCTGATTGCACTTCAGTTAAGTGAACGCCTTATTCCACCAATATACATAGTGTAACCCCCTAGTATTTCGAACGCTGTTTTTACGTTATTTTGCAATGAAGTGAAATTGTTCCACTTCAGCACAGTGCTAGTCACTTGCACCGCTGATGTCAAACCAACATGAATGTAATTTATAGTCCATGTACATCAGCCAGCCGTATCGTTCATGTTATATGTCCTGTATTTCAATTAACCCTATACCTATTGGCCGGTGGTGGTCGTAGCAGCAATGCCACCCCGGTGGTATTGACTGTGGTTTCACTTGTGGCCTATCGCCTGCCTCAGAAAACCAAGAAGAAGGACACATTACGGGTAATGGCTTTGACATGCTAATGTTACATCGCTCTGTTGTGCTCCGATGTGTGCTGTAATATCCTCTTTACGTCCATGGGAAAGGTTACTGCGATCAGTGAAATGAACCCTGTTCTCATCCTACCTACACAGCCTTATTATTTTCACTCCACCCCACAGGCCATAAACATATCAGTTGAGTTGCAATTAGCATTCCCTTTCTAATGTAAAAATGTCTTCCGCATACATGTTATGTTGCACATATATCTTCTTCAGGTAGCAATGTCAGTGACATATATGTCTAATTATGTTCTGAAACACATGCTACATGTACAGCCCACCCCTGGGACAACATTTCCTTTGCTATGTGTTTATTATTCTCACTTTATCAACCACAAGAAATCCAAGCCATGACATTTATCTCAATTACACAAAACAAACTGTCTTCCGTTCATCAGTGGGAACTGCAATTATAGGAAATAAACGCCTTTGCGTGTGTGTCCGTGCATGCGTGTGCGTGTGTATGTGTGCTTATGCTGTATGTGTGTGAGGACATAAGTGCACATTAAGAGCACATCAATAATTTGAAGAAGCCTAGAGAATACAGGAAGAAAAGCAGGTCAAGTGGGGAGGGCATACCTAATTTAGGTATGAGAGAGAGGATCAATGGCAGACATGCCATAAAGAGAGGCTCTGTTTTGCTTCTTAAACAGGTCATTGGATGCAGGTTAAAGCTTGACTTGGACTCATTTAGCCGTGGCTAACACGTTTCCACGGTGGCTCGGTGCCTCCATAGCCCCAGTTCAGAGGATATACTGTAATGGCAGGTTGTCATGGGCACAGAGAATAATGTGGACCCCATAGCTGTTAGACAGCTACAGATCAATCAGCCATGATATAAATATATATATAAAAGGGAGAGGGGGGAAAACTCCATTACCCATGAAGGGCGATGGTGAAACACATTGACAGCTGTAACTCTGCAGCATTTTGTACTTTATTGGTTTTTCTACTTAATGAGATGTGATGTAAATATCTTTCAAATTTCATAGTTGTTCATAAAACAGTATCATTTAATTTTAATTTTAATTTTGTATGCTGTTTTGTACTGCAGATAAAAAAAAGGCTATGAAAGACGATGAAAAGGATCTTTTGGGCCCTTAGAAACCGCTGCACTACAGTTTAATATGACAGGTGTTTATATTTGTCTGTTCGTGTATTCATCTATAAATCGTACATTTTCTGGGGGTAAATATTTTTCTACAGACTGAAACTGGTGTCATTTTGCCATTATTGGAGAATCCCTCTTGGATGAAGACTCCGAGCATACCCTAATAAAGTGTGTGGATTTTAGTGTTTGTCAATATATCTTATCTTATTCTCATGAAAATATGTGGAGAAAAACTCGCAAGCTGAAGATACACATTTGCAAAAACGTAGAAGTCGGTTAATGTTTGCTAAATTACTTAACTACTCCACAACAACAGATTTAAGTAACGCATTGTGGTGCAATGTCTTCCACTCGATCTGCATTCCATTGGCCAAGGCATCTTGTGCTCTGTTTGAATGGACGTTTTAAGAACGAATGCCAACCCAGACTCAGCCATACACCATGGTATTCAACTTCATGTCAGCTATACAGCAACACACGCAACCATTTGTCAAATAATCTCTAATACCGACAATAAGCTGAAAGAACTGTGGTGTGGTCATTTTAGGCGAGGGTCACCTTCATGTGGTGCATGGAAAACATCAATTTTGGCTCTTAAGCCTTCTCCTGCCATGGAGAGACTTCAGAGAGTCTGCAGCATTGTGTCTTTAGCCTCTCGTCCTCTGCATCCTCCTATTCAACACTGAAGGGCGCCCAGCTATACAAACCACCGTCCCTATGAGTGTCCCTGGCAGGCCCCACAGACACAGTGCCAGAAAAACACTTCTGTTCAGCTGTACTGCAGTGAAAAAAGAGTGACGTACACAGAGCTTCACAGTTCCACAGTTGTGTTATGCATGTCTCCATGCTAACTTTCTTAGAACATACACACACACACGCATGCACGCAACTACCCAAGCATCCACCTCCACTTCCACACACACACACACACACACACCCGCTCTGCTATCTTTCTGCATGTAATGTTAAGTAATGAAAAACCAACATAGTGTATATGAAGAAACAAGTACTGTATTTGGATAGTGCATTGTCGACAAGGGTGTTTGACTCCCAACCGAAAGGTACCTAGGTTCAATGTCCACAGCCTAACTGCGTGCATCCTTGACACACACACACACACACACACAATCAAAAATGCACATTCTCTCAGTTGTTCTTCTTTTACCCTGTCTGTTGAGATTCATAAGCTACTGTAATCATACAAATCTCAGAAAGTAGCACATTACTTTGGGCTGGCTGCAGGGCTCAGTATGGTGTTATGGCGGTGCTGAGTTCTATCAACTTCCCGTGGTAGAGTGCCTCTCTAATGACAGAAATTGCATTGAGGAAGCCCTCAATGCATGTTCATGTTCAATTACCCTCTCTCAACCACTACAAACAAGCCTAATCTCACACACCCAATGCAGCACATAGATGGCTGTTTATCACGGGCTTACCGCCCAAACAAATACAATCTACAGTGGTGAAAACATGGAATGTTTCAGCGAGTCACATAAAGGAAAAGATTTGGAGGATTGTCAAAGTGTTGTTGTTTTTTCTCCCCCATTTCACAATAAAACCTCATTGGTGGATCTCATGTTTTGGGAGTAAGTTCAGCCATGATTATTTGGCCTCAGAGCTACCAATCCTCTCCCAGGGTACCAACTGTATTTTACTCTATATGGAACACTTCTCTGGAAGGTCTCATGGAGCAAAATCTTTATTCTAGACAGTAAGGTGTGGGAGAGAGACATGAAGACATGAAGCAAAGGACCACGGGCAGGAATCGAAACCGGGTCGCTAAGGACTAAGCCTTAATGGTACGCGCTCTACCCGGTGAGCCACCGGGGAACCCCCATGGAGCAAATTAGACATGGAAACAAGACGAAGTCCAACTTACCCCAGAGGTTTTTCCAGGCGACTGGCAGGGGAGCCCACGATCTCCCCCAGTGTACAGTATACCTGTCCCAGGAAGTCCTGTTGTTTTGGACGGTCGGAGGGAATGAATGATATGGAGGTGGGATGGGGAATTAGGGAAAGAGGATCAGGCGCAATTGCAGGAGAGCAACAAGGATAGCAAGTCGATGAGGAGTTTAAAGCATTGTCTGTATGCATTTGTACCAAAGTAAAAAAATAAAATAATGAAGACTTCTGAAGCAGACACGTACGTTAAGGTCAGCCGACTTCCGAGGTAGAGGAGGAGGAAGAGGAGGAGGTAGAAAGGAGGAGGAGGAGGAGGAAGAGAAAGACACCAGGCAGCAGAATTGACACAACAAGTGGAACAGAAGGCACAAGACTCAAATACCGGCCGTCATCAAAAAACAAGTGCAAGAGTGAGAGAGAGAAAGAGAGCCGTCAGATGGGGATGGTGGCACAAGAGGATTGGGAGTTATAAAGACAGGAAGAAAGAAAATGATGAGAGAGATTGGGATTCATATGGAACTGCAATGGAGAGAGTGTGTGTGTGGAAGTTTGAAACACCAAGGTGATTAAAGAGCAATGTTTGCCCCACGGTATGAATAGTGAGATAATGGTGAATTTTATGCTGGTATGCAAACCAAGGGTATCAAATATATTCTTGGCGTGCATCTGTGTTTCGGGAGTATGAGGAGGAAGGTTGGTTGGTTTATTATCAAAGCTTTTACTGTAAAAGATATATACAATACTTCCATCAGTATTACCTATGAACCTGAACACATTGGACTGGCTATGCCCACACACTGGCTTCATGCAGTACATTGTCACAATGTCAGTATATTTTATTGTCATATATTTCCCATTGGATAAGCTGTCTAAATATATGCTGGGGAAATGGTAATTTTAAATAACGGCATTATTGCCATCAGCATACAGAGGGTTTTCTGAAAAGCTTTGATAAGAATGTGATAAGGTGGCTTCATTCCTTATTAAAAATGAGGTCACAGGGGAATGCATAAACCTGCTATTCAGGTTGAGAATTTGTCACACAAGGAAGGTGAACGGTGCATAGGTAGAATATACATTTTGGCAGATGATTCGTTACCACTCTTATTAAAAAAATATATTTGAACATTTGGATGTGGCAAATTTTGGTTTGCATAAAACAACAAAGCCATGCACAAACAGGTCATCCATAGGCCCATGCTAGTCAATCGTTTTTATATATATATATATATATATATATATATATATATATTTATATATATATATATATATATTGTATATAAACATATCATATATATGTACTGTGCATGTATACTGTATATACATAGACATATATAGTATATCTCAAATAGAAGACATCCTCTACTTACATGCTTTGCCAGATCTGGGCTTTTGGAATCAATATCGTACCTGAGATCACAAAGGAGAAGACACAACAGGTAGAGCACAGAACACAGAGGTAAAACACATGAGAGATCGCAAACAAGTCTTCACGAGACTGCAAAGAAATGGCCTGAACTGTTGAACTGAACGGGGCCAGCTGGGTCATGAAACAGGTCAGCTGAACAGGAAATAAATGCGATGAATTGCTCATTTAGTTAGACCATTATTCAGTATTTAGTATATTGTGTGTTTTGAGTATAATTAAAGTGAGTGTAATGTCAGAGCATCTGCCCTTCAAAGTTAGCATAGCAGTAATTAAAGTTCAGTGTGTCCCTCCTCCCAGCTTGGTGATCAAAGAGACATGTAAATGAGGACGGAAACTAATTGTGAGGGAATGTACCTCCACTACTGCTGCTGCCACACAGTTGCATCATGGCAGACTCAGAAACAAGAATTAATGAAGAGTCTTAAAAAACTTCCCCAGAGTCCTTCTCGACAAGATCTGAGTGTATATATACCGGGGGGGGGGGGGGGGGGGGGGGGATGGGGCTTTGTCCTCACTGGACTCAGCATTAGACGTTTGCTTGGCTTACCGACAGGAGAGAGATAGAGGCTAAAACTTTGCATGAAATATTGCTTGCTATCTTTCCCCAACACTTGACAATCAAGGTATTGTGGAGATGAATATGTGCTTGGTGTTGAGAGAGAGAGAGAGAGACAGCGAGAGAGAGACAGCGAGAGAGAGACAGTGAGAGAGAGAGCTGAGGTAGTATCAAAGGAGTGAATTTGTGGAGAACTGAAAGAGAGAGTGATACAGAAAAAGGCAAAATAGAGAGAGAAATAGTGATAGAGATGCTAAGCCTGTGGGAAAAAGGGGAAAGTGGAGAAATTGAGTAGAGGGTTGGTGTAGGTTGTGGTGGTGGGAACGCTCGCGTGAGAAATATACACACCACCTCGTGCATCCTCAAAGGATCGGTTTCAAACAGAATCACTCACACGTCAAAGCGCAGGTTCTGCTTCTCCTCAAAGAAGTAGTCCAGGATGTACTTTCTGATAAAGTCCGGGTTTAGCGTGTTGTCTATCACCTCCGTCCTCCCGAACTGGATCAGAACCGAGGGAGAGAGAAAGACATGAAGAGAGAGAGAGAGAGAGATTGAGGGAGAGATGAAGAGTGAGGGAGAGAGAGAGATGAAGGGAGAGGGAGCAAGAGAGAGGGAGCATAAGGAAAGATGGAAAATAAGAGTTGGAGAAGTAAGACGAGAGTTGGGAGGTGCGACATCACACCCTGTGCCGCTCCGTTGTTACCTCATCCTCGAGCTTATCCCTCCCCCGCCCACGACCCTGTGAGGTGACACAATTGGAGTAAAACTTAATGATCACACCCATGCCAGCCCCTCGTAACCCCCCAAGCTTCCTCCTTATTGTTTACGTGATGGAAAAACCTGGAGCCACACCACTATATGTACTCTAATTACGCAGGATTCATTAATAACTTAGTCGTCCATTTACGGTGACATTGAAACACTCCTTTAACACCGATCAAGCAAATGGAGGGGCTGAACGTTTCAGCACGACAGGGAGGGGCGATGACTTGGCCACGTCGAAAACCCTGAGTTGCTTTTATCGCATTACGGACGCACCCTGTCAGGCCACATGGGAGCTAGCACTACACGCTACACAAGCAGATGACAAACCACCTTGCGTGTGGCGGCATGAAAGGAAGAAAGAGCAAAGGTGGGGGGCAGGGGGAGCACGGGCTCTGTGCTGTCACGGGCTGAGACCTTGGGAAGATGTGATGTGCAGATAGACTAAATCAATAGGGAAATGGTGAACTCGCCACCCAACCCGGACACATATTGACTTACATGCGCACACACACACACACACACACACACACACACACACACACACAATCAGACACACACACACTGACACACACAATTAGACACACACAAACACATACACATACACATACACACACACACACACACACACAGGCACACGCTCAATGTGTCCAGATTATGAATAATTCATCTTGGGAGGGCTGACTTTGAGCTGCATAAATAAATGATTCCAAGTAGAAAGTGGTACAGAAAACTGACACAGTGAATAAATAATAGTGGAGTTAAGGCTTAATGAGGAGGCGGAACAGCGGGATTATGGTGGCATCAGATCTGTGTAAGAGGCACACACACATAAACCCACACAGAAGATCACTCACACATTCTTGAATATTAGCTAGAGACAGGTTAATGCGCAGGTGTTCAAAATGCATTCGCGCATGTACAAATGACAAAATGTGGGCATGGGGGTTTATGGAGATATGAAACAAGCACCTAATCTTAAATTAAGTCCAAGTTGTGGGACACTCTGCTTCCTCCTTTATCCCAGTGTCCTTCTTTTGAAAGCCAACATTTTCATTTGGCAGGTAGGAGGAGTAGAGCCGAGAATCTCTGGGTCTGGAGCCCCGTCAGTGGCTGAGAGCCAAACTCATATCCAGTGCCTTCTGAGGCCCATTTTAGCAGCGAAAGGAGAAGAGTCAGCACTGGAACTAAGAATTGCCACCCGAGGAAATAACGCACGCCCTCCCCCGCCACTTACTTGTGCTTACTTTATAACTCGCGCAGCAGAATAACTAGGCCAGCGAAGCCGCACAACATGATGAGCTGTCAGATCAAAGCTTTCTGCAGGGAATACGCCGTATACAAGGCCTTGCCATCCATTATTATTAACAAGTATACATTGCGGCTTAATAAGTGGATAGAAATATTAAATTATTAGTACAGGTGTTGTGCCTGTTAATGGAGGTTAGGAATGATGGTGTGGTTTCTCTTGCCAAAACCAACTTATATACAGTGGTTATTATAAGGGGTGTGAATCTCTTGATTCGATCTCTGAACAATGATTGTTTACATTGTGCAATGTTAGGATATGATGATTCCTGACAAAGTGTCGATAGACTAGCTACTGGAAGACAGAAAATGATGCAGTTGATAACCATAACATCAATGCATCACAATATGCCAGTAACCAGTGTTGACTTGCATAATATGGAAACGAAATATAGAGAATATTTATAGATTAAAGACAGCACCAAGGCTTGAGAACCTAACCTCCACGACATTATGATGCTTTGCATTGTGTTCTGTTTGGATTGGTGGCAAACATTTTGTATGTGTTGTTTGAGGGTGTTCAAAATAACCAAGAACTAAAGTAAAAATAACACAGTTCTCATGCAGGAGGGTGAATGACAGGTATTGGATAGGAACCCCCCCCCACACACACACACACACACACACACACACACACACACACACACATATACACACACACACATACACACACACACTCACACATACACACACACACACACACTCACACATACAGTAGTGGAGGACAATTGTATTACAGTCGGTCGGTGGAACAGTGAGCCGGGCCAAGACCAGCCATATCGCCTCTGTGGGGGGAGAGGTTCCAAACACATTACGTGTGTCAGAGAAAAGCAACAAGATGCTCAATCCGCACACCGAGCCACCCCACCACCATGCCTCTCTCTCCTCATTCACAGTGTCGTATCTCCGCTAGGGTGAGAGACCCCCAGACGGCCTCCTTCACAGACTGTGAGGTACCCGTCGGGGGACACTGGATGAGCTAGCAGTCTGCTAGCATGTGTTGGCCGACCCCCAGAATGAGATCAAGCAGCCATGAGGAGGTGTGGTGTGCGGGGGCTCTGTCTGTACCGGGATGGACAGGAAAAGGGAGTGGCCCTTATTAGTAGACAGGTGAATTTATGGCAGGTGTTTCAAAGCTTCAACAGCTGGAGGAAGGGGAAAGGAGTTAAATGAGCGGAAGGATTGTTTTTTTGGACGGCTGGATTTAAGTTTGCTTAACACATTTCTGCACATACAATAATAAACTGCACGTTGTCCTTTATTCAACCCTTTGTCTTTGTGCTCCTTCACAGTGCGCCTTTTGGTTGACACCAAGTTCCCCGATAATGACGGGCAGGGGTGTGATTACTATGCCATAGGTGTGTTTGTCTGAGCGAAAGCCTCCCTGCTGACAAGCCGAGGCAAAAGGTCACATGGCGCAAGTATCCTCTGCATGATAATCAGCCCAGCGGTGCCCGGCTGCACCACTAGGGAGAATTATCACCTTGGATCGTCCTCATCATCCAGTATATGGTTGGGGGGGGTTAGTGTTTACCAAAGATAATCTTAGTGTGAATCATCAAACACTTGATGCCCTAGAAGTTAAAGTTATTTCGAGTTATGCCAAATGTCAAAGACTCACCCAGACAGTTTAACATGGTGGAATAAATGGTGGCCGGGCCAAGCAACTCATGAATATTCATAGGGTTGATCAATGGTGAGTGATTGCCAGTGTTGGGGGAATGCAGGGCGTTGGGGGGAGGGTTGTGCTGTCAGATTCTAGGTCAGGTGAGGGGAGAAGAGAGAGTCTGGCTGATGGAGCCGGCAGAGAAAAAGGCTGTCATGACTTACCTCTCTCCACTGTTTGGACTCCACTCCCTGGGTATACAGTACGACCACTGAGGGAGAGACACAGAGATTGAGTCAGCGAGAGACAGAGTGAGAGACAGAGAGATAGAAAGAGATAGAAAGAGATAGAAAGAGATAGAAAGAGATAGAAAGAGATAGAGAGAGTAAGAGGGAAATCATTTAATAATAAACATAGCCCTTTCCTAGAACATACAGTGCAGTTCACAGACCATCAAGTCCAGTTTTCAGCGGCATTCATATTTCACAGATGATAAAAGAGTTACCAGCTGTAAAATATTAATGCACGGTTACCATGTTAAAAGACAAGATTTGCTTTGTTTACATTGTTTTTATTTACCTCTCATCATGAATTCCCCCACAATACACCCTGTTGCCTTGACATCCTGACGTAGTGTGGAAGTGGATGTGATACTGGCACATGTCAAGCCCTAGGCGTGATCTCCACAGGTTAACAAGGAACAGCCGGTTATGGTGGAAGTCATGCAATGCAACGCAATTAAAACAGTTCCTTAACAGGGGGGTCCACCCGGCTTCTATGGCTCCTGTGACTTGTAAAGTTGGGGGATGGAGTGGGGGAAAGGGTGCGTACAAGGGCAACATGACCTGTCACACATCCTGCTGGTGCCTCTACGCCTACGCAAGAATACAAATCAGTTCCAGGGAGGTATTTATCCCCTGGTTGCTATTTACCTCCAAAATAAAGGTAAGGAGATGATTCCTGTGTTCGCCCTCTCTCAGGAAGCATGTACGGTAATGGCTTAACGGGAATAACCCCGGGAGACCGCGAGATGGTGGTTCGGCGTCTTATACCTATACTTTTTATACCCTGCATGCATTATGGTACTTTTGGTGTCTCTCGTAAGCACGGGGCCTGTAACGTTATTGTGCAAATGGAATGAGGTTATTGAAAGAACACTTTAAATAGTGGCGGTAAACTGAATCTCAGTTAAGCTTGCTGAAAGAGAAATTGAAGATCTGTGTGACATGAAAGGGCTGTTAATGTGTCACATTCTCAGTGAACCCGCTCACTTGCGAAGAGGTAATGAGAGGTGAGATGCCTTTCCGTCACTTCACTCCTGAATGCTCGCAAAAGTTTTCTATTCAACTATTTTACACAGTCGGTGTTGGATATGGATATCATGAAGTTAATGTTCATGTTGGTGACTTACGTGGGTCCGATTTGGAGAATGTGTCTCTGTCCAAAAGATTCCTGCAAGAGAAGAAATAACAGAGAGGATGATGTCAGAGATTACATTCAATCTTAGGAGCTGGTAAATTGTGTCTATTATGCATTAAGTAATTTTAATAAAATGATTAGGGTTATTAGTGCCATACTTTCTTAAAAGCTCTTTTGAAAATCATCTTCTGGGCGGTTTATTTATACCTCAGGACAAATCTTAACCCTAATGTCTTCAAAGAAGAACATAGGGGATTTTCCAGGAATAAGAAAATCTGGACTGCAGATTTTGTGAAGGTTTTTCCATGCAGCGTGAGTGTAGCTTGCAGCTAGTAAACAAAGCAGAAAGGAGGTGCACTCTAACTCTGGTTTCTACCTTACTCATCCTCCCTTTTAATGCCACTACAGTTACGTACTGGTCAAAATGTATATCAATTTTGAATGAATGGTGTGATATATAGCATCGATGCAATCAAACAATTTAATCCTGGTTCCATCGAGAGGCAGAGGAGAAGAATACAACTTCAGCAATAAAATAGGGGAATCATACGACTGATACACCAATAAATCTGCCATGTTTCCAATGCAGAGTTCTGCACAGCGTTGATAAATAACCGCGCAGCGGCGAATCGCTGTCTCTTTGGCGGCAAGCAGAAGAACTGTGATGAATATGTATGACATTGTAAAACTAAATTCAAGCAGCCCGATCATCACTTATTGAAACATAATTCTGTCACGCCAGAATCAGAACCCGCTCTCACATGGTATACTTTAACAAAGACATCAGAGACAGCTTAATTTGGGTCACAGAGTTAGTCAGAGGCTGACCTGACCACAGTTGGTACATTGTCACTGTAATTATCGCAGAGGAAAAATAAAGTCGGACCCCACTAGCGGCCTTTATGTCTGACCCACCTGTGTGTTGTCTGGCATCCTTTCCACTCATCCAATTAGCCTGTCCATCACCTTCAGTCAATGTACTCACACGGAACAGAGGGGAGGGATGATTGCCAATGCCATTTCAACCAACGCAGATAATTAACCTAAAGACAACAACAGGCTCTTATATTTGGCTGTACAATGTTGTCGCCATCAATCGTAATTCCGTCTAACTGAGTTCATAGCTATTTGTATTTCATTAATATTATAATATATAATATTAATTGTGTATATATATTATATTATATTCTATTATATATACATATATATATATATATGTATATAATTGTGTTGTGACACCCTGCGATTAATAGAGCATACATTATCTTATCTTATCTTGACTATATCATCCTATAGTTAGACGACACCAGAGGTAGAAGTAACAACGTGCAAATACTTCATAACTGTACTTAAGTACAGTTGTCAGGTATCTGTACTTTACTTGAGTATTTCTATTTCTAGATCGAAACCACTTATTCCCAGTAATGTAAACTACATTAATCTCACAGACTAAAACACGTTCACCCTTTCCAGACTATAGGTCCATCTTCTGATATAAATATGTATGTAACGTATTTGATATTTTGATATTAGACTACTGCCTTGTAGCCTACTCTAATTATAACACCAGAATGTCTCACATCATTGGTATATATGTAGGCTATGAATAAAACAACATTGCACATTATTATTGTTATAGAAAAACTTTGTTACTTTTGTTTTTATTGGTAAGCAAAAATAAATAATAAATAAATAAAATTAAAGTAAAAAAAAACATAGTGGGGCAAAGATCTTTAGTCAAGTCTTTTGATCTTTAGATGAATCCCAAGAAGGTCATACTTGATTCGACTGAATTTGCAATGCTTACTACTGAGAACCGTGATGACAGTACTTGATTGTTATGGTTTTTTTGTTGCATTTTCCACAGCCACCTCGCTTACATCAATGGCATAGCTCTAACTAGTTTAATCTTGAAATTGTCGGTCAACTGAGATTAACTATAGCCTAACTATAGGCTACTTCAAACTGAACCATAGATTTGGTTTATTTCATTTTTTTGTAACCAAAAAGCCAATTGATAGTTGATCCCAACCCTAAAACTAACCAAGTAGTTGTGTTGCCTAAACCTAACCAAATAGTTGAAAACCAAAACTAATAAGTCAACTAACTCAAAAAATAACACGGGACAGGAACCCCGGTCTCCTGAATATAAGTCCTGCCCTTTACTAGAGGTGGGAAGTAACAAAGTAACAAACTTTTACTTTTACTCCCTACATTTTAACAAAAATATCTGTACTTTTCTTTTCTTTTGCATCATTGCGCTCTTTCCCAACCTCAAGTCCGATTTCATCCTAAATGGATGGGACAATAACACATGCAAAAGAAGATCCCTTGGTGTATCTCTCGGTGCATATCACGCAATCCACCAAGGGGAAATGGCGTCCATGGGAGAACTAGTAGCGTATATTTATTCACACGTACACACATCAGCGTGCATCTTGTGCATATTAAATAATTCAGGAACTACTTCCGTTCTGCTCTGATACAATGTAATAATGTTGCTGTTATTTATTTGAACTCTAAAGGGCCATAGATCTCATTGTTGTTCCATTGGCTTAACAGTGGACAGTGTGGTGTGATTATTTTCTGTAGTACATTAGGTTGAGTTTGTACATCTTCATCTCTTCTTTTTAAATGTGCAGCAAGTATGCTATACTTTGTTTCCAACATGGAAGATTGAGTGTGAAAATTGTAAATGTGTGATTGACTTTCTGATTCAATCAAATAATTTCTGTCTCTGCCCATGCATCCAATAGAGATTAAATCAAGACTGACCTTATGCATCAAAAATCGCATTTTGAAATGTTTTCCCTCACTTTTCCCTCACTTTCCTCATAGAAACCTCTAAGCAAAAGAGCAAACCATATAAAGTTTGAGACCCTTCACACCCCCGTAGACATTTTGATGGTTGCCCTCATTTGGAAACATATTTTTGGAATACAAACCAATTTTAAATTCCCGAATACACTTCACTTAGTCATCCGTTTTTGTGCTTGGTTATTAATGATTTATGACAGGTCTACTATATATAGGCTTAGTTAGTCTCTCTGAGAAATGTCAAAATCCAAATTGTTAGGAAAGAGAGCTCCTTCATAGTGGAGATAATTCACCTGAATATGATTGGGCATTACAATGTTCTCATTCACTGGTTCCTAAAAAGGACAGAACTTATCAGTTAAGGCTGAGTATATCACTGCATTAACAAACGCACATTTAGCATAGCTCTGTAATCTGAGATAAAAGATCAAGGCAAGGATGGCTTCCCACTTTCTCATTAGGCACTCTTTTGTTTTGTTTATTTTCCAAAACAACCATTTTCTCTCCACTAAAGGCAACTTCTGCATCCAAAGACCCGTGAAGATCCAGAGACCGTAAACGGGCCTTTTGTCGGTTGATGACAGAGCTTTGCAATGCGTCCTCCCTCTTTGTGGAGGAAGTAATCACGGATTGGTCGAGGGGGGAACGGGCGTAGTGTTTTGTTTTCGACAGCCGGAGACAAAAATATAATGATTGCAAAATCAAAACACTGTATTTACAGTTGGTTGTGATACACCAACATGTGTAGACATGTGAAACATGGAGACATGTGAAAATGATGTTGCAAAACTGTATTGCTTTTCGAAAATATAATCAATGGAGCAGACTCAGATTCAGTTTTCCGGATTTGCTCGTCAGTTGATGGACATTTGGGGTTGGAAACCCCCTTGTGAGTACGATAACGTGACATCGGGGTACAAATGCAGGCAGTTCTGCAAAGATGTTTGCATAGCATTGTGTGCAAAGATCTGTGTCACAGTCAGACACGACGTGGATGTTCACAAACGTACTGAGTACAGAACTGTGGGTTCAGCTTCAGACACCTCAGGGTGAGAGGGGCTACATTTTGCCCATTAAAGTAGACCCATTTGTGTAGCAAAAACCTAAACAGCTAGTACTGCCTAAAATGCATACAGGTTTTCTTTGTAAAACTCTTTTTCCATACAAGAGAAACCATATTGGAGAAAATAACCTATTCCTAAAAGCATTACTGCAAGGCTAATTGGATTTTGTTTATCTAGCACCAGCGTGATGGGGATGCATGATCATGCAGATAGCTGTTACTGTTACATTCATCCCCCAGGCCTTTCCACCATTACACCCAGGATATTCAGACATTCTGGTGTCTTTATTAGCCACGGATACATCTGCTAACCTTCACCGTGATGGCAGCAGAAGTCTCCTTCACCTCCATCTGCTTAATTATTATGGTGGGGTCCCTCCAGGTCTACACTATCCAAAGCAGAACAATCCCTTAACGGCCATCTCACATATAAAAACCCAACAACCCTTTACTGGTCCAGTAAATGTGGACACGCGTATACGCTCCGATGCGTGCACCGTGCCGATTCCCTGAGGCTACGTAACTGTGTCTGCTTAATGTTTGGACCGGGAATAATATCCTTGCTAATTGCGTGCTGTGACAGCCCAGGGTCTGTGTGGTGATAGCTGGCATCTGAGAGTTAGTGGGGAAGATTTGAATGTAGATCCTATGACACTGGAAGGGTACTTTCCACAAAGCTTAGTGTAAATGCATTCCAATTACACCTCATCCTGTCTGTTCGTGTGAAAATGCCTGAGCTGTCAATCTGTTTGCATAAATCCATATGCACAATTATGCATATGGATTTAAGTACATACACCATATTTGCATATGCATACATACACACTAACACTACAGATAAACTAACACATACACTAACACATACACACACACATACACAGACTCACACACTTGCATACCGAGTGGATGGCACTTAATTTACTAACTAGAGAGTCAAGCCCAGTTAAGCTTCCAAAGCGCATGCAGCATTTGGCTTTTTGAACTAACACTGATTGAGGCTATAGAAGAGATGGTGGGGTGGGGAGGGGGTGGGGGTGGGGGAGGATGGGCAGTGAACAACATGTGGAAGAAGCAGAGAGGAGGAAGTGTGTAATTGGTGGTGACACGGCGTAGGCCTGCAATGAGCTAAGTTTGGTGACAAAAACACAATAGGAGATGGCTGAAGCACTGTAATTAGCATGACTCGCTGACTACTAGAATTGTACGAAGCATGCATTTCAACTATACCAATCAAATGATAATGCGATCACCACACTTAATATCTTGCGCACAGCCCCCACAAGAACAACCCATCAACAAATCAACACACACAACGAACGAGGTGCTGAATATGACAGCTCTCCAAGCACTGAAACGTTGACAGGTGTGAGTGTAACCTGAGAAGAATAGACCTGCTTAGCCCTGTGCTCCCTCCACCTGTCAGCCAATCAGGAAGCATTCATCATCGGTGTCATAACGTGGTGAAATCGTCTTTGAAACAAAACCTCAGCTGTAAAAACCAAGCACAGACCTTGCATCAGCTGCTCCACACCCCAGAGCCAAACAAGTAGTGGTGTAAGGTCAAGCAACCCCCCCCCCCCCCCCCCCCCCCCCCCCTTTCCCCCGGGGTACAGAAAGCCAATCACAACACCCTCCAACTATTCTGGAAGCTCCCTGGAAATAACAGGAAAAAGTACTTGTTTAAATTGATAAGCGCCGTAATTCTTTGCCTGGAGTTATTTGAACTGAACTGTGTGCAATATGTACATGTTACCCCCAACCAAATCAACACTCGAAGATGGCACCGGGGAACCTGCAGAGTGTCATAAATCACTGGCACGGCACCACCATCTCGCCAGGGGTAGCCCCCCATGCCTCCCCCAGCCACCGTTCCATATGCCTTTCATCCTAAATGAGAATATATTAATAACATAGACACTGCCACGGGCCAACTGCCTGTGCTCCAAACTCATTTTCACTGTGTCACGGGTTCATGCATAATTATTCACTCCATCGACCTGTGAGACTCGCCGACTGCAATCTTTACATCGTCAAAATTGGTAAAAGAGCTTCCCCCGTGTGTTGACATGGACCGATCCCCTCGCTGCTCCGCCGCCATAAAAACACCGGTGGAGTGTCGAGGAGTGCCATTACTAAACATGAAAGCTTGACACTCTCAGGTGTGTCCCCCCCACCCCTACACACGCTTCACGCTACATTGCAGTTTGGAAATCGTATTCTGATTCAGAGCGCTCTTCAATTCATATGTCATTCTCTGGTGATAAAACACAAAACCAATTCATTTCAACTTAGGGTTTTCTTTATAGTCACGAACCACAAGAGGGTGTTCCTTCCAAGAAATCAGGCCACAAAGTTTGATTTGAATAATTACACCAGACTATAGAGAGCAAATACGCGTAATCTGAAGCTCAATGTAGCGAGCAAAGACTGCAGATGAATGTCGTAAAGGAGGCAAGACAAAATACACCGAAATAAACATTGGGTTAGTTACTCAGATCGAATTCCCATTCCTGCACACCAACAATTGTTTATGACAGATCGAGCCGTGAAGTCACATGTCCTAATCACCCTGGTGGTTTCATTACAGCACCACATTGATTCCCTGTGGGTACGTGTGTGTGTGTGTGTGTGTGTGTGTGTGTGTGTGTGTGTGTGTGTGTGTGTGTGTGTGTGTGTGTGTGTGTGTGTGTGTGTGTGTGTGTGTGTGTGCGTACGAGTGTGTGACCCATTATATTAAACACAGAACAAAACCTAGAATCTAATCTTCCGACGCTTCGGCCACGTGATTGGACAACCGCCATTCAGTGAGTCCTGGCGAACCATACGGACTCGTGGTGAATTAATTTCCTGGTTTTAAGAACTTCCATCGACAACGTGGTAAACTCCCACAAGCAGCAACTAGAGAGGGTGAGGGGCGGTGCCACACATTGTCAAAAAGGAGATCAAGTGTTTGGTGGGGCCGGCCCATGAGTGGAGCTGAAACCCAGTGACTTACTCCAAACAGCGCTTACATGATATTTAGGCTACCAGGTAGAGTACAGTGCACTGCAGCCGATTAAGTTAATCTAGAGATAACGTGCTGATAATTATTTATATTTTTATTTTCATCGACCAATCAATTGGTTGTAGAGTTGGTCGAATTTCAGTCCAAAGAACGACAGCCCTAGTGTGTATGTGTGTGTGTGTTTTTGACCGACCCTGGAGAATATAGCAATCAGCCGCCTTCCACACACATTGGGGGAGGGGGGGTTGGGGGTCTTTCCCTGGCTGGCGTTTACCAGTGGATGGTCTAAATAATGTGACCTCCGTGATCTTGTGTTTTGGTAGGTAATGAATCCCTGGGGACCAGAGTGGCCCGGTCGCATTAAATCCTCCCAGCTATGGAATACATTGATTGGTGCAGTGCTCCTCGAACCAATCCATCCTGGAAAATGAAAGGCTATGCTGGAGCACGGAGGCAACATAGGAAAACATTAGTGAACGTGGTGACATTAGTGTGACCGGGAACAGAAAATGTTTTGTGTAAGCCGTAAACACCATATTAGTCCTGCAGACAGGCGCCTGAGGTGTTCACCGTGGTCGGGTTTGGCTACTGAAAGGCTCGTTGCTTTAGTGTTTTTGACCTGGTGAACTAGTGCAGTATACTGTTCAATCCAGGCAGTTCTTCAGCTTCCTTAATTATAACTGATTTGAATTTGTTACACTTAGGACTGCAACTAAGGGCTATTTTAAGAGTGGATGATTTGAGTGAGTTAAAAAACTATAAATGTGTTAATTATTTTCACAAATTATGGAAGGAGACATGGCCTATAATGGGCAGGCAAGATAATGCTGTATTCTCATTATATGTTATAAGTTATGTGCACTGTACAGTCTTGCCATCTAAACTGGTGTTTAGATTGAATTAATTGTGGTGTGTATTAAGATAAAACAAAAATGTGGGGTTTATTTGGCCAAACTAAATCCTTGAATCCCATTGTTCATCCATGTTATTTCAGATTGTGACACTAGAAGTTAGTTAGTTTACATTTTGTCACAATCTGTTACCCCATAAAGGGAAAATTCACAACTATTCCACGATACCGTAGAACCGTACTAGACAAATCCCGCTTATCAATACTTGAGAGAGTTAAGTGAAATGTATTACGCCATATTGCCACATCTCACAAGCCACACACACACACACACACACACACACACACACACACACACACACACACACACACACACACACACAAAGGGAACCCTCTTGAGTCTCCTGTAGTCATTTCATCTTCATGTTAGAAAACGAACCCTCCCAAATGAAGTAGCTCTGGGTCCACTCTGTGAGCTGACCTATATGAGAGAAACCAGCAAGAGAGACAGAGCGAGGAAAAACACTGTGCTATCGCTGTGTTATCAACTGAGTTTAGATCAACTGGAAAGTGGGTGTTTTTTCAATGCCTCCGGTTTGTCAGCCTGCACAACTGCAGTGGGGGTCTGAAGGGGTGCCGGGGAGAGGTGAGAGATGCAGTGCAATTCTCTGTTTCACCGCAATCTCAGAGCCCTCACAGCCGTGCTGAATCAATTACACAGTGTTGTGGTGCTGTTTGCTCTCCTCTACGGAGTGGGCTTCTTTCTCTTTGTTGTAATGTTTTGATTATTTGGTCCATGTGCAGGTATTTCAGGAGGTTAATAATTCAATTGGGTTGGTTTGCTTTTTCATCCGTTTTTTAAATGTCGTTAATATTTTAAAATCATATTTTGCATTCAAACATTATAAAAAATGCTATATGAAGCAAAAAAGGAGAATAATCATATTATTAATAAGGATATTTCAAGAACATGAAAACAGTTTTTCTCTGTAATAATGAGGTGCCCTGGAGCAAGGCAGCAGGGAATTGCAGATCACCATAGCCAGAGAGCTCTCACACAGGAGCCCACAGGAGCATAATGAGCACACAAATAAATATCCAAGTTTCATAAACAATGTGCAACACACGTCGTGCACACACACACACACACACACACACACACACACACACACACACACAAATCGATACATAACAATCCAAAACACAGTCACATAGGTTAAGACATATGTATAATATGTGCACACACCCACTCTCAACACAACTCAACACATGTTCACCCACTCTTGCTCCAGAAGTGCACGTTATGAAGCATTGTGTGTTATATGCACAGTATATGCCAAATTCTACTCTGGCATGAGTCCCACTGTGTTTTGTGGTATTTAGACTCATCCATTATATTGTATGAAAAATCCATCTGTTTTATTCAAGATGTAAACGCCAAGATGTGTCATATGGGTTATGATATATAACTTTAACTAAAGATAATAACCATGGTTCTGCAAAACCAAGTTTAATTTATATTCTCTTCAATCTATTTGCTTCATTCATATATATCAAGTAAAGATTTGATGAATGTTTATTAAATAAAATATGGTAAATGTGGCAAATGACTCAAGCTTATTTAACCAACGCTGATAAACCAATGAATTGCAACAGACATTGCAACATAGAAATTAACAAATAGAAAAGTGTAAATTGGAGTGCATAACTTAGATTGAATACTCTAATGGGGTTGCCTCCAGTGAGAATAAAAGGTTGCTATTGAACCGTGTGAGAAATAAATACATATGTAACGATGTCTAAAATCCTGTCAATGTGTATTGATTATGCTCTCTTTATAACGTTGTATTCACAGATGAAGCAACCCATTTTACGGTGTAGTAAATAAGCAATGTTGCTGTATGAAGCAGTTGCAGCTTGATTTTAAAAGCGTTCACAGCGCCCATTGCACCACACCCAATTTAAGAATGTCAAGCGCCTTATGAAGTAATGACAAACTACAGATAATATTAAATAGCCTACTGAAGTGCTATAGGGCATGTTTATAACACGTTAATATTGGTAATTTAGGGTACAAATCAAAATTCACATTTGCATGCACTTTGCCTCGAGGGAGACACTAGACAACTAACTCTCAACGGTCGATGTGGCACGCGACTCTTGAGGCGGGAAACACTGACTACAGGCAACAAAGAAATGCGTTGGATGATACTTCCATTTGAACGTTAAACATGTTGAAATGTAACCTCTGCCCAAGTTTTACACTGCTAAGACACTAGCAAGAGGGCGTCGAAACACCCCCCCCCCCCCCCCCCTCCCCAGAAATTGGTTTGCAAATGTTTTGTGCAGTTTTAATGGTTATATTATAATAAGTTGTAAGTATTTATAAGCCTTCCATAGTTACTACACGGCTTCCTCCAAGTGCTGAATCCCTCTCGTTAACGCTTACAAAAGGCATGGACCTATACCCAAAGTCTGATGCAGAGGCACGGCGACATTACTGACTCACCTGCATGACACAGTGATTTCCACTTTGGTGGCCGGGATGCTGCCCGCTATGGGATCGAAGTCACAGACGGTGGCCATGGCCTCCAATTTGTCCATAACGTCTCCCTCCATGTGTGCGGGAGACCCGGGACTGCTCCCCGGTTCGCACAGCCTCGCCACAAGTGTGTTTCCACGAGAGCCGAGAGTGATGAACAGAGTGGAGAAAAGGCGCGGAGAGAGTGCAGTCAGATATTTAAAGTCATCTCCACCGGAGTGTGATCACCATTCACTTGGAACCAGCAACAATCAGCCAATTGACTTCTTCTTCAGACTGCAGGTCTGTGTGTGAACTTCGCAGTTTTCAGGCAAGGACTGGTCTCTCCTGGCAATGGAGCGTTTTGAAACTATCCCCCCTCCCTCCCCCCCTCCCCCAGAACTCCACCCACCCTCTGCATTCTTTCACATGCGGCGGTCCACTTCTACTTAAGAATGATTGGCATAGAATATCGCTATGCGAGACCTAAGAAAAGCTTGCCTTTTCGGGAAAGCATTTACATTGTTGTTGTTTTTTTACAAGTGTACGACTAAATAAATATGGATAAAACAATAGCGGTTTAAAACTAATTTGCTGTCCGTGCACAATCAGAACCTGGACAGCTCCGCACGAGCGGTGCTTTTACTGTGAAGTTGTCCTATGGAGTCGTATCAATTGAAATGTCATATCCTGGTTATGTGTCTACGGTATATTATGACACCCGTTGTAACCTGTTTCGTTCCTCTAACTAGTTCTTGGTTAACTAAAGCGGAAGTGGAGTCTCCATTTGCCTCGTTGTTTTTAACGCCAAAGGCATGATGGGTCCCATGTGGATGTTTAGACATATCTGAAACATGTATGTGGACACGGATCTGCTTTTACAGCGCAGTAATGCACTTCTCCCATTACATCAGACAATAACATTCCTCTGGACTTTCTCTTTCTGGGATTTTGCATATAATGAGATTTTGTTTAACATAAACAGTGCAAACACTGTATCCCCTCAGTGATGCAAACACCGTTATACTCAAATGGAAATAATAATAAATGAACCACTCACATCATCTATTTACGACATCACCTTATACATCATTTTTGTCACTCATGAAAATGCAGCCGTGAACTTAGTTACTGCATGCTTTGCCCATTGAAAAACGCCTACATGAAATGAGGAAAAGGTACACACACCTGCATATTCACACACACACACACACACACACTTTCATAAATAAGCGCACACATAAGCAAATCAGGCCCTTTCCGTTAAACCACGAGTTCCCCAGGCAATCCATCACACTCCAGGTCGCCCGGTGAGCCTCGGCAGGCATTGTGGGAGGGCTGAACAGGGTGGAAATGCACCACTTACCTTGCACATGAGACCCGTGTGTGCATGCTGATTGGGAGGTCAGCACTGCTCACGGATCCTGGATGCACACACACACACACACACACACTGCTCCATGATATCCTGCATAATTAGGACCCTAGGTGCCATCGAGAAACCTACTATTCAAAGCTCCCATTAAACACCCAACCCCCACCACAGCCAAAAACGCTCCTCTCGTTTTCTCTCTTCCCAGATCACACCAAGGCGGAGCTGAGACCAACTAGCCGTTGGCACTATACAAGACCAGCTGATGGATAAAACTCCCAGACCCTCTGGATGAAGTATTAATAGCCTTTAAACCTTACCATGGGAATAGAATGTACCAGGAACGGGAACCTCACCACTCACTTTCTGGTTTGAGATTCAGAATGACTGAATGGACTGACTAAATGATTAACTGATTGGTAGAGGCACTGAAGGGCAAAAAAATGAATGAATTAAAAATTATATATATTTTATATACTAATAGCAGTAACTTATCTCTCTAAAACAATACGTTCTACATTGCCTCTTCAATCGTCAGTTCAATGTATCCAGTGAACACTGTATTGCCTGAAATAGTCTGACACATTTCTGTTCAGGTTTCACAGTCCAGTGGAGTCATACCTTTATCCCCCATTCCAGGTCCAGAAACCTCAGGCTAAAGAATGAAATACAGAAACCAAGAGAGCATGGATGTGAGGTGAGCCTTAACCCAAAGACCTCTCCCTACTGAAGTGGAAAACAGAGAGAGAGAAAGAAAGGGAGAAAATGAGTCTCCTCTGCTGGTATCGGTAAAGTAGAAGAGTAGCATCGACAAAGAATTCTCTTCAACTCACGCATTGATACATTTAATACAAAACAACTACATTGAAGAATATGTTCTTCCTTGTTTTACGTTATGAATTGATAAGGACCCTTTGCATTTGGAAACATGAAACCTATTTATTTTCTCTACACTTAGCGCTAATCCCTCCAGCACGATGATACTCCATGCACTTCTTTACAGAACAGTAGTCTGCGATATGCACATTACATGACGCAGTGCCGGAGGCAGTATATATGGGCCCATAATCCAGATAGTTTGAGAAGTATCGGGAGCCTCACTACACGATATGCTTAACTGCTCCATTGCTCTGTTGTATTTCCTGGTTTAGTGACATGAAAAAAACGAAGACCAATGGACCATCCACATACTCTAAGGAAGGCAAAGCCGGGCTCTGGCTCATTCATCTTGCAATTGACAGAGAAACAACTGGTTGTCAACCACACAGCTTTAAGGAAAGCATCAAAGCATCAGAGGAGGGGGTGACAGGATGTGTGTGTGTGTGTTTGTTTGTGTGTGCGCATGTGTATGTGTGCATGTGTGCATTTGTATGTGTATGTGTTTGTGTGTGTGTGTGTGTGTGTGTGTGTGTGTGTGTGTGTGTGTGTGTGCGTGTGTGTGAGTGCGTGTACGTGTGTGTGAATGTGTGACAGTGCTCATCATTCAGACCCTGTAACAGAGAGTTAATCCCTCTCTCTGATTGAGCAGTAGTAGTGTGCACAGCCCCTACTCCTGTCATGGGAGCAGCATGGGAGCGTTCATGTTGGCAGCAGAAAATAGCCGTGTTTCACTGTATTAACACAGCTCTGTATCACTGTCCTACTGTGAGTCCACTGAATGTGTTACATATGTGACTCACTTGTGTGCAACGGACAATTGACTGTCAGTGAATGTCAAGGGATTAATCAAGTGTTGCTGGGGAATTACACCAAAGACTGCAAACAAAAAATCTTTAAGAATCATATTTAGACTGATTTAGTGCATGCTAGTATTGCCTTATAGACTACAATATTTCGATGTTGAGGTTTGCAATTAAATATTAAATGTTGCTACATAGATGTATGGGATTTTCTTGGGACAGGATAAGTCATTCTAATCACTTTTCGATAAATAAAATCGGTGTGTTTATTGAATGCTGTCATGCATGTGGAAAGCAGAAGCTTGTGATTGCAGAAATGTGATTGCAGAAATGCCTCTACATTTTAATAAAAGAAAATAATATTGTAGGCACATCTCATATCCTCTAACGGATTCACAGGCTAGCCATATGTGACAGCTGGGAGAATTCAGCAGAGGAGCCCGCCGACTGGAACGACCGCGTGATTGGTTCAGAAATGACAGGCACCTTAATTCTAAATCTGCAGCACACAGGTGCCTCAACTTTGAACCCTGCTAGTCTAAGTCTACTGAAGGGTACCAAGGGTGAAGTCAAGCAAGACAAAGAGCACTCCACCAACCCGGACAATGACAACTCCAAACCAAGATTTAACCAAGACTGACAATGTTGCGGCCATGTGTATACCCAGTAGATGCAGGTTTAAATGGCAACCAACCACAGATTTCCCATAAAAGCAATTAACTGGATGTGATCTGTGAAATCAGCCGGTGATGCAGTTGGTTGGTAGAAATGAATGGGCGGAGATGATGTTACTAAAGAAATCCAATTTCTTGGTAGAGGAATAAATGGAGAGCAGCTGCAGGCGTAGCACCTCATTGCACTCTGCACATCCGTTTGCTCCAATGAGACCAACAAATGGTCAACAACAGGTTGTGATACATGGCTCCTGGTGCATTTTGGTCAGACCGGAGGGTTTCCAGGTAATTTGATTGCAGGTAAAAAAAAAAAAATTCTAACTGTGATGTTTCATATTTGAAGTTTGGTGATGTAGAACTAACTCTGGTCAGCCTTAGATGACGCACACATTCATGTCTGGAGGAAACACAGACAAATCACCCCCTCCAGCCCGTCTCTTCCATCTTCTTTCTCTGCAACCTTTCTTAGCAGCCACTATGTTGAACTCCTGCGCGCCAAGTGCAGCGCTTGGAGCACTCAGTGAGTTCAATTACTTCATTTAAATGCCAAGATGTCAGCAGCAACCCATCCAAAAAGAAGAGCCCTCATCAATGTTCCCTCCAGTGGAGGAAGAGGAGGCTTGTATGTACTGGATAATGACAACAGAACAGCTTGTAAGCACATGGGGTGGAGTAATCAGGAAGGGGTTGAGGTAAATATTATTTTTGTGAGGGTTTTATTCTGAAACAAAAGTGGCATTGCAACAGCCTCTCCCCTCCTAACTTCCACGCCGCAGCCTGACCCATATCCAGCCATTCCTGAACACATCGTCATCATCATCATCATCATCATCATCTATATATTCACACGGTTCACTCATCACCACGAGATCCTCGAGTTATCTAGCTATAAATCTGTAATTAGGAAAGTTCTACAGCACTCTTTCATCATTTTGTAAATTATGATTATGACAGAGGCAAAAGTTGTCTAATATAACGGCAGTGCTCTTTAAACATTTTGCCTAAACAATTGCCAAATTGCATCTTTGACATAATGGTGAACAAATATTTTTTCTAGGATCTTGTCTCAGTTATTTTACTTTGATGGACAAAAACATAATAAAGTAAAGTAATAAAAACACAGAAGATTCACCGAAAACACAGACAGCATAAAAATAGGAAAGTAACAAGAAGACCTATCCAATATTGTGTCCTCTAAATCTGGGCCATTATCGTGATGAATTTGTAATCATTAACCGGCTGGTTTTTATAAAGCATTTAGCTACCAGATATCACTAATTGTTCTTCCCCTGGAGGACAGCTATTTCAATTAAACGATTTAATCTGTTAATTAAAACCCAGAATTCCAATTATTATACCATAGTTCAGATAATTAACATCTACAATAAATAGTACACAAATCCCTTTTTTATCAGGCACTTTTTATAGATAACAACTGAAGCTGAACTTGATAACGGAAACTAAAGGATCTCTATCGCAATCATTAATCCCATAAAATCTATTTGGATTCCTCCCATTGAGCCTTGCTGCTCCTGTGACGTATATTGGACCAACCTAGGGGAAGTATAGAAGGAAGAGACAAGCCAGAGACTTGTATCCACTGAGCACCTCACCCTTTCATCCACGAAGGGAAGGGAGTTGCATCTTTCAGCTGTTTTTTTTTCTTTTCTCAGCTATATCCACCCAAATCATTGTTATCCCCCTGCACGCTCTCTCTCTCTCTCTCTTTCTCTCTCTCTCTCTCTCTCTTTCTCTCTCTCTCTCTCTCTTTCTCTCTCTCTCTCTCCCTCTCTCTCTCTCTCTCTCTCTTTCTCTCTCTCTCTCTCTCTCTCTCTCTCTCTCTCCCTCCCACTCTCTCTAAATGTCTCTCTCTCAATCCCTCTCTCTTTCTCACTCTCTCCCTCTCTCTCTTTTTCCATCATTTGAATTGGAAAGTAAACAGAGACAGTAATGTTTGAACATTACCACAGCAAACCGCACTAAAGTAGACAAAAAAGAATGTCACCTATAGCTCACAGAGGAGAGGCCACGGATCGCGACCGCCTGCCTACCAAGAAGACTCACACTGGTAAGGCAAACTGCTATGGTACCACCATGGAGAAATAACCCCACTAATACACCCCTCCACCCAATCAAATAATATCAACCCCCATCCTGTTGCATAACCGTCCTCTATGCGCACGGCAGAGCGGGGTGTTCTTAATTGGTGGTTGTATAACGAGGAACAGTATCACGTGTCATGTGCTCTGAACCCCTCTCTCTCTCTCTCTCTCTCTCTCTCTCTCTCTCTCTCTCTCTCTCTCTCTCTCTCTCTCTCTCTCTCTCTCTCTCTGGAGCCATCCATATGAATATGTATATCGATATATCTATACGTAGATATATATATACCTACATTACATCGCCATACATGCCATGCACATGACATGACCGTGTGATGTATGTACCTGTGAACCCAGAGCCCTTTTTAACCCTCTTGGCGGCCATCCCTGGATAATGAAGTAGTTCTGCTCCTCAGCAGCGCGAGCCTCCCCACGGTCTGTGCCCGTGCCCCTTGGTGGCAGAGCAATGTTTGTGGTCTGGAGGGTGCTCCCAGCTGCAATGGCCGTTAGGGGCTTGCTCATTACAAAGACAGCAGGACCTGGTGTTTTAATGGGCCGACGTGTACTCATGGGGAGCCCATGGATGTCATCATTGCATAGAAGCTCATCAGCAGCCGCGATGATGAGGAAGAGCGCCCTTCAGCGCCCGTTGGATCGCCGCAGGCAAGAAGAACCATGGCCGGTCAATCTCCATTCTAATGACAGTTCATGCATTTTTACACATGCCGTGTAGGTTATGAATAGATTTAGTGGTGGTGATGGTGGTTGGGCGGGTGCTGGTGTTGGTGGTTGAGTGGGCGATGGTGGTGGTGGTTGGGTGGGTGGTGATGGATGTGGTGGTTGGGTGGGTGGTGGCGCTTGGGTGTGGGGGGGAAGGTGGTTACGGTAAGCCGTTAAGTCACCAATAATGTGTTTGGCGCAGAAAATCCACCTTCTGTTACTTTAAAGATCTGCCAAGAGATTGTTTGGTTAATAAGCGCAGAACCTTTCCAATGTCTACTCTTAAAGGACAAACATGGCATGGTTATTTTATTTCATTATCACTTAAACCCCCCAATTTAATGACAAAAAGCGGCCATGTATTTTCTGCTGCTCTCAAGCACCAACTGTCAAGGGAACAGCAGAGACGCCTCAGTGTTTTTGGAATTCCATTGTTGCCCGAAGGTACTTTAAAACACAGTCCCAGATCTGTTCTGGTGCTTTGGAAAAATACATCAAATTTTGCCCAAGATGGCCCTAAAATATCTATGTTGAGCCACATCCGGTCAGAGGAAAAGGAAAATTGTATTGGACTTTTGGATTAAATGACAAAATGATACATGATTTTCCACAAGTGTTCCACTTGTGTTTGTTAAGAGAAAAACTGAACTATGTGTGTTGGGTGTGTTGTCCTTTAAACACACCCTGATGAAATTAGTACTTTATGGCTTCTTGCTCGGGTGACATTTCCAAGTTCAGAAAAGAAAAGCCAGTCAGTGAGTCAACCGTCTAGATTTGGTAATCAGCACCAACCCAAAGACACAACTGTTCAAGTGAATCAGCTGAGCTCAACAAACATGGCCTCAACAACTTTCCACTTACATGAACCAGGGATTTCTCCCCTCCACTAATTACTAATCACCTTTTGGTATTGTTACCTGTGTTTGGATTCATGACCTCGACGAGTACCGCAAGGACTGAGCTCAGAAAACATGATGTATTATTCAATCATGACTGGGAATCGCAATAATCTACGCATAAATAAACAAGTGTATTGCAAGAAATACACACATCTTAACAATACGCTAGATGAGTAATCATTAAGCCATCGAGGAACCAATATCACCGTTCGCCAAGCTAATGTATTGCTGCAGTTAAAGCTTTGTGTGATGAAGGGCCTCTCATTTGCGGGTGAAATGGGGCAATTATTTGCCAAACAACCGGTGTGGCATTGTGTGATCGGGAGCACAGATTATTTCTTTTCCTGTTAAATCCATTCTTCTTGCACATTAGCAGTTATGATGAATCATCTCAGTATGAGCAAATACAAAGCATTAATCCTTTAGTAGCTGGTGGGAAAAACTAATTTACAATGCATGTACAATTTAAAATGTTTTCTTCACCGCAATAGAACCTTGTAATCAGTTGAAGGGATCATTTCTTAGCTGGCCCGGCAGTTTTGCAAGAAGCGTTGTCAAACCGTTCCCTACTCGGATCTGGCTGTGGCTTCTCGCTGTGACATCACCATCAATCACCGTATTGATGGCGTGATTTCTTTTCTCCTTTGCACTGCACTTTCTGTCTTCATAAACAAAATGCATGTGTGTGTGTGTGTGTGTGTGTGTGTCTGTGTGCGTCTTGGCATCTAAAGAAAAATATAAGTGAGAAATAAATAAATAAATGACTTTTTTATGACAAAATGAGATATGATAGTGAAAGGGGTTAGAGGGGATTAAATCCCATCCAAGTTGGGAACTTGGATCACAGTCAGCATGAACTGATGGCAGGATTCTGGGGCTCACAATCCAATTTAGAGCAGAACTTCCCCTCAGTAGTGTCAATGTCGCCTCATCACTTTTTTCCTTCTTCCCATTGTATTGTCTACTGCAATGTTACATAACTGTCAGAGGTTCTGCCTCTCTCTCACACACACACACACACACACACACACACACAAATACGGGCACGCATGAACACAGACACACACACAGGCGTATTTGCGCATAGATATTACCTCAATGATAACCTAATGCAGGATTGGCCGGTTAACCTGCCAGCAATGATGAAGTAATTATGTCCCAGTGCTCATCCTAAGGAAAAACTGAGAAACACACACTCAAAGTTGTATGTCAGGTTGCACAGGATGCGCCACAACCATATTGATGATTATGGCATTTCAAAAGGGCATCAGCAATCATGATTGAGAAGACCTGTGAGATCAGATGAAAGCTTGCTAAAGGGGGGGATACGTCGATCAAAATTCAGAGCCTCAGCAGTTTGTATGCCACAGGGTATACAAGTGAAGGCAGGCCAGGAAGGAATAATGGCCGCTTTCTACCAACACGATGAATAGCTGTCTTTTCCTGGCTGTTTATTCTCAGAGATTAAGTGTGACAACACAACCGAAGGATGCACACTATATCATGCTTATTATCTGTAATAGGCACGTCCATACTGATGCAGTCACAGGTTTGTATACACTTGGGAGTGCATACCTGCATATGCACATACACACACACACATACACACATATGCACACACACACACACACACACTCACACACACACACACATACAAACGCTCACAAACACACTCACACACACACACACACACACACCCAATAGGCTTCTTTCCCAGATCTTTATTACTACTGGCACAGGTGCCAGACCATCAAGTTACAATAGCGGAAGATTGAGATTTAGGAGTTTGAATATGAAACACAATGCCAAGAATGAATTGGTTGATTCATCCACCCATGATGCAGGCCTACCCAAAAGCAATGAGAGGCCAGATCTATTCAAAGCATTTTGCCCCACTAAACATTTATAGTACAAATGTTATATATTTTATATGAACTATCCTTGCGTCACTGCCGACATCAAAGCCATAACCGCCCTCAGATAAAAGTAACTTAAAAGTACTCATCCGAGTGTGCAGTCGTCTTGATATCTACCCTCTTTCTGTAAGTATACATCATGGTAAGGTTAAGAAGCGCGCTAAACTGTCAGACACCAACTCAAATTGGTGTCTGCCGTTTTATTTGTTTCACCGTTTATTCATCCTCTGTGTCCGATCCATCACAGTGTTTCTAATGAGCGGACAGACTTCCTCACTCAACACGCTTAATAGCATACTGCCCCCTTTTGGCAATCACGGACTTGAAAAGGAAAATATTAATCGAAACCAACAGTGTACACGCTTACAAAGAGAAGCCCGCTGATGTATTTGCCATGTTCTCATTTACTCCGCAAGTGAAATCCCTCTAACGAATAACTTCCCATATTGCAAGACATATCTTCATTTGCAGATGTCCTGATGTCCCAGAGCTGTCACTGGCTGAGGACAGTGCTCTCCCATTGTGCCCTATTGTACTCTCTCCTGGATCTGAAAATAACAAGATGTGCTGGCCTGCTCCACCGTCTTTGTCCCTGCTTGGTCTCTCAGTGTGTGTGTGTGTGTATGTGTGTGTGTGTGTGTGTGCATGTGTTCATTTGTGTGTGTGTGTGTGTGTGTGTGTGTGTGTGTTTTTGCGCATGTGTGTATGTATGTACATGTGTGTGTGTCTGTGCATGTGCGTGTGTGTGCTTGCATGTGTTTTTGTGTGTGTGTGTATGGCTCGCTGACTGGCTGGCCGGAACGGGCACAAGCTGAAGCCACACAGCTGTCATGAAGAGGCTGTGAAGGTCAAGCATCAGGAAAATATGAGCTGTTGAGAGTGACATGGAGATGTTGGGAGAACAGCTTGGATACCTCTATTTGCTTAGCCCCTCTCCATCCCGCCAGACCATAATACTAAGTCATTATGTTGAATGCTTTATCCAAAGCAATTTGCTGTGAATACTGATACTGATCATTAAGGAGCAGGGGTTAAATGCCTGCATGCTCACTCTAGATTCTTGCATACAGACCGTTGACCTTGGGGATCAAACCCTGATCCTATAGGCTAGGACTCACACCCTAGCCATGTCAATCTGATTCTCCAGACTTGGAGGCTATGTTGATTTCA
The DNA here is from genome assembly GCA_026745465.1 of Lota lota. NCBI lineage: Eukaryota > Metazoa > Chordata > Actinopteri > Gadiformes > Lotidae > Lota > Lota lota. The sequence goes on along the minus strand of JACYXH010000175.1, from coordinate 1,306,820 downwards.
GACACGGCCCAAGGATATAACCTATGTCAAATACACACCGATGGGTTCCACTTTTGACGGGATTAATTCTGTTGCTGGGATCTCCACCCCAGGTGAGCAGCCTCCTGCATTCTTGAGTCAAGCGGTCAATTGAACAGAATGCCATTGGGCCATATTAACTTAACTTAGACTGTTTCTGCTCAAATGAGCTATACTTTCCTCTGAGGAAATCATAATCTATCGCAGTATTTCCCAACCTTTTTGTCTTCTGTACCCCCACAGCTCCATCAGTACTGCTCAAATACCCCTTCATTGACACCAACTACAAATGTTTTCCATAAAGCTGGTATAATCCTGCTTTTACAATTTAGCGAGTGTATTTAGTGCCATAACATAATTAATCAGCAAAAATCTATATATACAATATTTAACTAATTGAGCCAATATTACAATTTCAGAGCAACATTTTTGTTTGGTAGGTATAACAAGTCAAAACCGCAACCTTCCCTTAAACCTGGACCATGTAAGTGTTCCCATTGGCAGCCTCTAGTGGCAGAGGTTGTAGCTACAGTTACAGCTATAGGAGTTATAGCCTTTACAGCCATATCATTTTGACGCATCTGAACGACATCAAGACTCGCGTTATTTACTAGGGAGAGCAAGGCAACTGAGTTTTCCGAGGATGTCTTCCAGCAGATAGTCATGGAATGTATTAATCATGACCACATTAAAATCCTGGATGGATTTGACTTGTGGATGGGCGCGTTTCATTCTTAAGAAATGTTCTAGTTCTGATATCTTTGAATGGAGTAAATAGCTGCAGTAGTAAAGTTAAATAGTGCAGGTTTAAGTACCCACTGGAACTTGCTCACATACTCCCTAGGGGTAATGGGTACCCTTGGTTGGGAATCCCTGGAATACAGCACTACTCCATCTGCAGGAATTATGATTAGCAGACGTAGTGCCACTCTCAGCAACACAATAACCCCACGCTTTTGCTAAAACAAACATTTAAAGAGGGTCGTTGTGTTCAGAAGCAAGTGATCAAACCCACATCTTTCTACAGCCCAACACAATGATAAATTAGGTTAATACAATATTGTAGTCCACACTCAAATGATTTACGGATATTTTGCAACACATAACAATGTCTTACCTGCAAGATGCCACGGTTATTATACGACTGCCAGGGGCCATTCTCCAGTCACTCAAACATCCAATTATAGAGAGACCCCCATGACATCCAAGAAAGTAGACCTCACACATTTAAATGGGTTAGGGGAAGTTTATGGCCCCTGATTGAGTCCATTCATAAGCATTAATGCCAACACCAATGACACATCCACTTGACCTTCCTATCACTCAGGATAGGAAGTCTCCTTAAGTGATGGACAGAAGGAACCGTTGGTTCTTCAAGTGGCTACTGTTAGGTGAATACATCAATACATATTGCAAGATGTGCCTTGGCCCTTAGTACAACGCCACACTGTATGGTGCAAGGAAAACACTGACGGTACTTTAATGTAGCAAAACAATCCGTTTTGCCCATTACATGCAACTTTGCATCAATGTGTGTTTATGCAGATAACGCTTTAATGACAATGAGAAACAACAATGGGTTTTCTCTTCTTAACATCTCCCGAATATCTCCAAACTGTCAGTGTGTGGGTGAAAACAGTTCCTTGTTGGTATGAATGCCACCGCAGATACACAAGCATGTCACACCCACACGCTTCCCTGAGTTTGGTTTATTGCTCTACCTTGTGCTGTGTGATTTATGGCGCCTTGGAGAATAGGTTGTGTCCTGTAATACTCCTCTTCAATTTTGTTGCGCTGGCTTCATGCCATAGCTTGCAGAAGTCATAAAGAAAATAAAGTAAAGATTTCTTGTTGCTGCCTCTTTGAGCAGCAGTTTAGTGCAGGCATCACTGAAATAAGTGAGTAGCAAGAACCGTACGATAAATTAGTAAAGCATGGAAGGAGGATTGAACTAGAAAATTAGGCTTGAATTAAATTAAGAGCAAGATGGAGTAGATGCAGTCAATATGGTCGCTATACATACACAGACTGGGATAAGTCTATTTGTTACCTCTAAACTGCCCAATGTCATGCTGTTTTTTAATCATAGCAATTGGTGAATTGATCTACTAAATTATGCAACAATGCTCTAAGTGTGGCTGGGATAAAGCATCAGAGCAGGGGATAAATACATAAATAAATAAATAAATAAATACCTGAAGTAATAAAAGCCAAGCCAATGTGCTATATTCTAGGGTGTGTGGCACTGGCTGGTGATTCAAGTCGTTTTATGTTCTCCTGTGGGTCCCCACTGAAACGTATATGAGATAAAATTCCCTCCTTGATCATTGTGAATTATTCTGAGTGGACAGGAGGTAGATAGAGATATAACATTTGTATTTCATGGGGATTCAGGAATTGAATCAGCGGTTTGCTATGTGCATAGAAATACATTTCTTCAGACGCCAACATATGTTTCACTGCCAAAGATACATGGAAACATCTCATCTCCAAGCCATCACGTACCAGAGCTCCTTTCTGTGTGAGTGTGATCCCCCCTTGCGGTATTGCTAAGCCAGACCACTCCTTTTTCTCTCATTCATGTTTTAGTCATATCCTGTTAACCCCCAACCACCACCCACCCTCTTGTGGTCCACAGGCCCTCTTAGCCCTCCAAGCTTTGGGGATGCTGTGTCTTGACTGCCTGGTCCTTTCCTGAGTAACCGAGGGCCAACTTGGGCTTTTTAACCAGCAACACAACCTAGATGCCCCCTCACCTCATATGCACTGAGGCCCAGGTTGCCACTGTTAAACACTATTTGATGAACTGAGTGAATGGTGAAGGGTACAAATGGGCCACATGGCCTATTAGCCCTCTCCTGGTAAAGCGATGGCCTGGCTGGCATCGTAGATACTAACGATGAGTTCCCACAGAGGAATACAAAGAGAGTTCATGCCTGAGTTGTAACTTAAAGAAATCAATACTGTTATTAAGGCTTTCAATCATCTCCTTCATTCTTCTGACAGCCCCAAGCCCATCGTTATACTGTTGACCAAAGTACACAGCTAGTAATTCAATCAAATCTAAAGCCCAGAAAAATCCATCATCACAATTTTAGCAGTGATGATTATTTATAGCGACGTTCGTTTTTTTAGGACTGCCAGTGAAATATGAAAAACTAACAATGTAGTAAAGTCACTCTGATATTATTCATAGAAAGAGAGATAGAGGTTTGCCATCCTATGCAGGGTGGCAAACCGGTCAGTGGTCGAATCACATACAAATACAAGTAGATCTATACAAACTTTGTAACAACAACAGCAGGTGCAGAGTTAACAAACACTAATGAATATTGCGGTTCTCATAAAGCACTCAGCCATAGTGTTTATGAAGCGTCTGTTGCAACCTGTTCTGTGTGATGGGAGCACACTCAAAATGTAAAAGGCTATACATCAGTGTCCGGATAACTACTTTCGAAGCGGACTCCAAATAAAAAGAAAAAAACAACAACCCTGTTATTGATGGCTCTCCCATTATCTCCCATCCCAAGAGACTGTACATCTACGTCAGTATGCACATATCCAAATGAACCATCCAATGAGCTTTTTCAAGCCGTGGCCATCGCTGCTGATTAAAGGTAATCAAACAAAAGAAACCAGTAAATGTTTGCCAGTGAAAGGTTTCCAGATTGTAAAAAGAAAATAAACGAAAAGAAAAGACAAATATATTTGTTTTCACTTTATCTACTGCTGGCATTGCTGTTACAGTTTGCACTGCGGCCAGCTGTCTTTAAATCAATTGATGCTTCCTCAATTAATCACAATTAGTAAACATGGTGAAAAACACGTTATATATCCGTTCTTAATATAGCCAATATAACACACAAGACTTTGCAGTTTAGCAGGGGGCTTTTTTTTTCTGTCAGCTCCACTGTCAAAGTGACACTTAGACCGCATAACATTTTCAGATGAGAGAAAATATCGAGCTTATTCAATCTAGAGGGTTTCTATTTTTGTACTGATGGAGATGCCTTAATTGTATTTTTTAAGCACTTATTATTATAACCAATGGCTTGGACCTTCTTCGTATCAAGTTGCCAGACGGTGAACTGCTAGCCTGGCATCGACCAGGGGATTCCTCGTCAGTCAGGTCATCGTCGAGAGGGAGAGGCGAGAGGACTGTCCGTGGTCCTGAAGCTGTTAGGACGACGTCCTGCAGACAGGGGTCACATGCGGGGGGAAACTCAGTGAAGTAGGTTACACTACTACTCTTGTCTGACTAGATTTACCTCTTTTTTTTAACGAGGTGAAGAAACTTTTGCTGTAAAAAGTTCGGTTGGTGTTCATAGTCGAAGTTTTTGGATCGTCTTTTGTTTATTTATTTATTACATTTAGCCTACTCTCTTGATTTAGGACCTACAGTTATCCTAAGATGCAAAACCTATTGCCGGCCCAGGAGGCTGCTAAAATCTACCACACCAATTACGTGAGGAATTCCCGTGCCATCGGCGTCATGTGGGCGATCTTCACGATCTGCTTCTCCATTATCATCATGGTGGTTTTCATCCAGCCTTATTGGATAGGCGATAGTGTGAACACGCCACAAGCGGGTTACTTCGGCCTCTTCCACTACTGCATCGGCAACGCTCTGACCTCGGAGCTCATCTGTAAAGGATCGGTCTTCGACTTCGGCTCCATTCCCTCCGCAGCCTTCCGAACCGCCATGTTCTTCATTGGAATCTCCATGCTGCTGATTGTCGGGACCATCGTGTGCTTCAGTTTGTTCTTCTTCTGCAATGCTGGGAATGTCTACAAGATATGTGCCTGGATGCAGCTCGCCTCGGGTAGGGCAACAGAAAACAACTAGGCCTAAACTGTGATTTTAGGTTGGGGTCATCAATTGCATGACCATATTGTGCATGATCAATTTTGAAATGTTTAATAATTTAGTGTGAATGAGCACTGAGATTATGACAAATGGAGTTTTTACTCAATAAGTATTCTATCTTTATCCAAAACGAATCCACTCTTACATGTTTCTGCCAAAGACACATTGGCCTTGATGCTATGTCTCTTATTGTACTTTTCCACAGCAGTAGGTTATTTTAGGTTACAGTAATAATAATACTTTTTATTTCAAGTACTTTTTCAGGTTCAAGCCACTTTACATACATTGTAAACTAGAACTAGAACATGTTTCACTATCACATAATTTCATGAAATCAACATGTTTAATCCTCCGTTGGTATGAAGATGTTTGATGTGATTGCGATACTAATCTTGGATGTGAAATGTCTTTAGGCCAATCTACTTGTCTCTAATTTCAAGAGTGCATTACCCGGGTAGAGTGTAGCGTGTTGTTGCACTAGGTGACAACAACACTGTGGAAGACAAATTATCCAGTTCCAGCAGTGACTCTTGACACCTCCGAGGAGGGATTGATTACATGGAGAACGATCAGGTGTTAGCTGCTGGAGTCTGCTGCAATCTATAATTAATGCATAATGCAAACAGGTGTGACACCATCCAACGCAACAAGACTCTGAAGGTAGCCAGTTAGAACGGTGGGCCTGGAAAATTGTGATGTGCAACAGTAATACCAAATCAGGAACTATGAGAACAATCATGCAGAATTACTGACCGATCAGCTGATTACAGCCTAAAATTGTCAACACACTGTCAATGTTTAACAATGGAAGCCTTGAGCAAATAGCTGCTGCTTGCCTTCACATATTTTATTTCTTGCCTACAAGCCGCGTTATTGGTGATGGGCTGCATGATCTATCCGGACGGCTGGGACGCCGCGGAGGTGAGGAGGATGTGCGGCCTGCAGACAGACAAGTACACGCTGGGGAACTGCACCGTGCGCTGGGCCTACATCCTGGCCATCATCAGCATCCTTGACGCCCTGATGCTGTCCTTCCTGGCCTTTACCCTGGGGAACCGACAGGACAAGCTGCTGCCCGACAGCTTTGAGGTGGAGGGCCAAGGTGAGGTGGAGAACAGAGAAACTAGGGGAGGTGGAGGGACACGGTGAGGTGGAGAACAGGGAAACTAGGGGAGGTGGAGGGACACGGTGAGGTGGAGAACAGGGAAACTAGGGGAGGTGGAGGGACACGGTGAGGTGGAGAACAAGGAAACTAGGGGATGTAGAGGGACATGGTGAGGTGGAGAACAGGGAAACTAGGGGAGGTGGAGGGACACGGTGAGGTGGAGAACAGGGAAACTAGGGGAGGTGGAGGGACACGGTGAGGTGGAGAACAGGGAAACTAGGGGAGGTGGAGGGACACGGTGAGGTGGAGAACAAGGAAACTAGGGGATGTAGAGGGACATGGTGAGGTGGAGAACAGGGAAACTAGGGGAGGTGGAGGGACACGGTGAGGTGGAGAACAGGGAAACTAGGGGAGGTGGAGGGACACGGTGAGGTGGAGAACAGGGAAACTAGGGGAGGTGGAGGGACACGGTGAGGTGGAGAACAGGGAAACTAGGGGATGTAGAGAGACACGGTGAGGTGGAGAACAGGGAAACTAGGGGAGGTGGAGGGACACGGTGAGGTGGAGAACAGGGAAACTAGGGGAGGTGGAGGGACACGGTGAGGCTGAGAGCAGGGAAACTAGGGTGGGGGATCCATTGAATATACACTACATAATCTGGAGCTATTGGTTTGATATAGACAGACAGACAGACCTATAGATAATTTTCCAATAGTGACTAAGTATTAAAATATTATATTCTAATATCGATGTATTATTTTTGGTCAACACTAGACAAATCAGTATGATAACAAATTGAAGTTTGTTGAATTGCTGAGGTAACCGTAAGCAATGTTGTTGAATTGAAAAAACAATGTCTCATCTCATTTTGTTAATGTGTTTGCCATTTTTTACAGATAAAGCATAATTTGTACGGACCTTCAAACCCAAGGAGGACAAAGAAATTGCTGATGCCTTTGATCTCTTATTAAAATGATGAACTCTGAAATCTGAAACTGATTACAAAGGTAAAGAAGAATGACCAATGGCCATATATCTTCTTCCCATCTTAGTTTTCTTCTAAATCTGCAGTAAACAGCTATTTTTTACCATGTCCTAGTTTGTATTTTTTATATTAAGGCATATTACTTGATTTTGAATGAGTTAATAAATGTAAACTTAAAGTGGGTGACAACAGAATTCCATAAATTGTGTTATTAAGGCTTAACAAGCTGTGCATTGAGCCTCAGAAAATGATGTTCTCTGCAATCTCATGAAATGTCAGTCGTGGCTATGTAGACAATTAAGGCTAAGTAGCCAGGTGGGTGACCAATTACTGTACACTCGCGTGGCCAAGCCAGTGACCATTTACTGGCAGTGCAGCTGAACCTGGCCTATCGGATTTACAAACCACACAAAACCGTGAGGTGTGGATTCAGACCACGCACCCATAATCCCGAGTCTTTCCAACACTTTATTAGCACACTTGAGATGTGTATTAATCTACCTTTCCCTGACAAGATATTCGGTAGGTGTGTAGCAGGTACATCACCCTGGGATGTTGTTTTTAGATCTCTTTAGATTCATTGCATGGTGTGTTGCACATACAAATTGACATTAAACAAGTCTATATGCCAGCTTAAAATTGTGTTGATAATAAAATGAATTATTAGAAACTGGGTCTATAGAGTCTTTGTAGAATTGTTTAATTGAGAACATTGTTATTTCAAGTTTGACCATTTCTATGGGGAGAAGACATTATGGAACAGTTGGCCATACATACAAATGAGCTTGGACAGTTCTTCCAAATGCTTTATTAAAACAATACTACCTAGCTAAAGTACTTTAGCTAAGACATAGTGCGATCTGTTAAAAACTGTACACAGCTGTAATATACATAACAAGGCAAACTCTTTGGTACAGGTATATACAGACAGTTTATTTTTAACTTGTTTTTTTTTCCTTTTACTTTATATTGGGCTTCTTAACATGCCATCTTATTGAAACCTTCCCAAACATATTGCTGAAATGTTATAAATGTATGAGAATGCCAGCCTCCCATGAGAATGAAGTATTTCATTACCACCAACCACACTATGTCAGGTGATAGATTTAGCTAAGCCTAAATATGACCTACGGCAACAGATGTTAATGTAACTAAAAACAAGTGATTATGATTGGAAAATAATCTCTGCATATCGTTACGGCGTATCATGTAAAAATGGTCAGCCTGTCGCTCAATGTCCATACACTACTCTAACAAATACAAAAAAATTGTCATTGAATACAAGATAAAACATGTCATAAAGGAGAAAACACGACATTAATGAAACTGTAAGAGAAATACGTTGAGTCCTTTTTTTTGTCAATGGAGGAGAGGGGCAGGTTAAACAGAGCTATTAGTCTACATATCCTTGAGGTTTTAAGTTTGTTTGTTTTTTTAGTGCAGAATGAAAACCAACCAAGGATGACTAGACTAGAATTACAGGGAAACAGCTAAATGATATACATGGGAGGTGTGGGGGGGGGGGGGTTACGCAGCATGAACCAATCACAAGCATGAAGTAACAAAGTCACTGGGATCCCCACAGCATCAATACAAAGGGAGAGATGAACGGACACACAGAAAGTAAAACGTACATATGAACAATACCCCAATGATAAGAACAAGGTAACAAAAAAACAAAAAGAAAAGAAATAAATATTTATCAGATATGCCCAAACTGGAAAGTGATCTGTTGCAGTCTCTGGAGAATGAGAGGAGGAGAAGGGAGAGGGAGGTGCAATGGTGGGAGGGCGCCACTAGATGGCGAGCCAGGGGTGGCGTAGGCATTCGGCCGCCGTGGCCCTCTTCTCAGGGACCAGGTCCAGCATGGGGAGCAGGAAGTCGGCGAAGCAATCGGCCTCCTCGCGGGGCCACTCGTACTTGTCCACCAGCACCTCCAGCAGCCCCCATGGCTTCAGCTTGGTAATGTGCTTCAGGTCACCTAGGAGACCAGGCTCAGGTCAGCGCCTCAGACCCCAACACAGCCAATAACATGCAAGCAGCATCTCCTTAAAGTCACAATGTGAAAGATTGAGACCCTCCCAGTTAATAGACGGGAGACTTAAAAAAAATAAAATAAAAAAACTAACTGATCTGTGCACTTTAACTGGCTATGCAGCTAGCTAGCATAGCTCGGCTGGAGACTGGTAGACCTTAGGGCTGGCAAGCATTTTTTATTTGTAGAATATATGAGGTTATAGGATGTGATTTTATTGATATCACTATCAATCCGCATTGACAACAGATATGTCCAGGTTATTTTAAGTTATGAGCTAGCTGAAATGTTACACATTGCTACTTTAACTACTCAACTAACGGTTTATTTAGTAAGAATAATAGTTTTTTTGGACGGTCAACATCTACCATCTATTCTGTCGTATCACTAATGTACTACCTTTCCCTCTGCGGCAGGTTCAGTCCCTATTCTGCCTGCATACTTCACTAACCCAATTAATTAGTAATTAATAGCCATGTTACGCTAGTACATCCATCGTTTTATGATTTGTTCTGCAAAAAATGTAAACTTGCAGTATGTAACTTTGTCACTGAAGCCATCACTTTTGTTAGAAATGATTTAAACTTTCCCAACCACCCACGACAAAAATCAGCCGGGGAACTTTGATCTTTAAATATCTGGTCTGCAAAAAAAATAAGGCGGTGGTGACAAAGATACATAGTGCAGGTTTTGAGTTAAAAGGGGAGGGAGACAGAAGGAGAATAGGTTCTTCGATGAAAGCCACTCTGCCGACACTTTACCTTTCTTGGTGAAAAAGTCCTTGGAATGTTTTCCCGCCAAAACGAGTTTGCGCGGGACAATCCCCAGCAGCTCAATGATCAACGCTATATGGTCTACACAGAGCCAGCCAAGGGGCCGTCACACAGATGAGGAAGAGGAGGAGGATAAGGGAGTGGTTGGAGGGGGCAGGGGAAGAGGGGGGAGACAGACAAACAAACAGACAGATTCATCATACAGTGTTCCAGTCAGTGGCCCGCTCTGGGTGAGGATGAGGAGGGTAGAGGAGCAGCGAGGTCTGGCTGGCAGGACACCAACAGCATCTTTTTTCATTAAACCCACCAGAGATGAATGTGCCCCTTTAACTCAGCTTTCACACGTTTGACAGGTTTAAAGCCCTATGATCAACACGAATGGTTAAGCCTTGGGTGACAGACCAATTGGATTACTGATGACTAACCTCTGGCCTATATGACCGCAACCATTAATCAACAACTACCGAGACATGCTGATGTTCTCGGTAACAGTCACTGATCATTTAATTCAAGGGTGAATAAGCTTTAAAGAAAAACCTGCTTTGGACTGAACACAGAGCAATAAAACATATAGCTCATCTGTATTAGGTATGAGTCCATTTGCTTGACTCCTGCATCATGGTTATCCTGCAGGCCTTCCCAGGCACAGACAACCTTGGCGGGTCATCAAAACCGTGCTGCCAGGGACCCATGGCCCCTCTGCCTCCCTTCCCTCGGCCCACCGCCGCCCCCCCCAGGGCTGGGCTTGCATACACAGGCTGGCGTACCTCTCTTGGTGAAGTATTCCTGTGAGAATTTCCCACTCAGGGCAAGGTGGCGTGGGATTTGACCCAGCAACTCTATTACGAGAGCAAGGTGGTCTGGAGATGAGGGGCGTCGGAGGAAGGGCACCGAGAATGTAGGAGAGCGAAGGTGGAGGGGTAGGGGGTAAGGGAAAGCAGAAAAAAAAAAAACAGCAGCGAGATGGAGGATAAGAGTTTAAACATGGCACAGCAAACAAGGCAGATGGAATGTATAAGATGATTAAGAATGATGATAAACAAAAACAAGTACGACACAAAGAGCATTGAAGACACAATTAAGTTGCTAGTTAAATTAAACAATACCATTATGTATATGAAAAATAAAAGGCACACACACGGCAAAATCTTCAAATTATGATACATTTTAGGCATTAAAACATTTGACTGGTGCAAAAAGCAATGGACAATGATGAGTTGCTTAGCTGTGGGGCCACTAGAGACAAAGGAAGCGCAGCCAAAGAATAATATCATGCCAAGAGGAAAAGGTGCAGTGCATTCTATACACCAGAGCATCACAGTTCATAGCTGTGCAAGGAGTGCCAATTAGCTGAAAGCTACAACTAAACACTATAAGTCAGGACAGACACTTCATGCTAAGCATCAGGGTTGGGTTCAACATGAACGGAGAAGCAGGAGCAGGATGATGAGGATGGGTGAGAGGTGGAGGAGTGAAGTCATGGAGCTGGGTGTTTGTGGTGGTAACTAAATCGTTGAGCTTGAGAGTTAGCTCAGAGCTTCTTCTCTTTTAAATCATGCATGTGGAGATGTGCGTTGTGTGTAACCTCAGTGGTTGACAGGGATGGTTCACTTTGATGTTAGAGAGGAAATGGTCACAGGAATGCAGGTACTCAACATTACACAATGGGCATTTTCTTACAGATCTAGTCTTACACAGACAACTTTTAAAGTAAATGTAATTAAAGCAGAGAGCTATTATAAATTCAAATGACAGCGTGTAATGGTATAACATGGAGGCATGCCACTAGCAACACATTTGTTCCAATAGGCCCATCAGAAAGGAACCTTGGACATGGGACAACACACAGGAAGTGAAGTCGTAGGAATATTATTGAATCAAGTTGTGTGATTGATGGCTGGCTTAAGTAGCCTTTCCCATCTGCACAATTATTACTCAACTCTTTGTGAATAGATCACCAAACACAAGCACTGGCTTATAATACGACATCAGTACTAGTGGTGCATTTCACAAAAGGCACCTTTTATTTACCTTAATCCAATGTAATAACAGAGAGAAAAGGTACTTTGTGATTAAAATTAGCTTTGACATGGAGGGGATAACATTGAAGGAACAATACCTTCGTCCCTGGAATAATCTTCCCCAGAATGTGGTTCGAATAAGTAGTCCCCGGTGGCCAGCTCAAAGGCCTGAGAAGAGAGAGAGGGGAGGAAGCATTACACCACCAGATAAACTGCAGCCCAAAAACTCAAGAAATGCATGTATTGAAGCTACAAAATATTAAGTTTTGTCCTTTAATTAGAGGTTTCCATTTATACATGTAACTTACTTGTATACTTATTCTATATTCTACATTTGGCCAATAAGGTGAGGAATTAAAGAAAATTTGACTTCTCCATGATCCAAAGGTGCATGAAATGAATATGTTAACCTGAGTGTACAATTACTTTACCCTCCCCCTATGTTGAGTACCCCACTGGACCCCAGGATGAGAAGACATCAGCCCTGTGAGGGTAAGCTTGGCGCTACGAGTCTGTTCATTCACACAGTATGTTGGCCGTGCAAACGGTAGCCGGGCCACTCACCATGCAGGCCGTGCTCCAGATATCTGCCGGTGTGCTGTAGCCAGCGCCGATGAGCACCTCCAGGGAGCGGTACTGCCGGGTCTGGATGTCTTCTGTAAAGTGCTTGTGCTGTTGAGGGAGAGTGAGAAGGGAGAAAGCGAGAGGAGCACAGGGATGGATTAAAGACATCGTCCCCCGAGACTCAAACCACATGGATGATATAGGAGACCCCTCCTGCACGCCATTTAACCACCACGATACTAGCCTAAAATAATGCTACAAGTACACAAAATACAGTAGATTCCTCCACATAGCACGGCCAACACAACATAAACATTGAGAAAAACTATAATTCTTAGGCTTTCCCAATTAAACTAAGGATTATATAAATTACGAATGCATCCACATTCCATACTATGGCCCAAGCTGAAAACCCAGGAACAGACATTCCCAATGGATCATTTCTTTTGAAGGGGGGGCCAGCAGGAGACACCCTGAGCTTGGCTTCCCCCACAGGAAGTCCCCGATGTCATTAGCAGCATACTCACCACCCAGCAGGCGTTGCCCAGGTCTGCGATCTTCACCTTGATCTTGTCTGCGTTCACGGGCTCCAAAGGGTTGACTAGCAGGGCGCCTGCTGAAAGCTTGCCTGCTTACCGGAATAGCATGGAGGGGGAGATAGAGCATAAGGACAGTATGTAGAGTGAGAGAGAGAGAGAGACAAAGAGCAAGGAGAGAGATGCTAAATTCACCATCTCACTCCATTATTAGGATACCTCTTAATTAGCTCAGGCATGCAAACCGTGGAAACAAAACCTCCACACAGATGAAAAATAAATACACGTTTGTAGCGATCAAAGGCTTAGAAACCATGATATAAGCATCTATATAAAACTTAAAATCGAATCTAAATCTACATTATATGAATTTCCCAAAAAGGCTTCAAAATACTATTGTACTTATGCTCAATTCACTTTTGTCCAGATAACAATGAGACGAACACAAAAAAATTACCTAGAGGGATTTCCATCGTCTCTGATAGGCCGTCATATTTCCAATTATCGATATCGGCATTTTCATGCTGATATTAATCACATTTATATAGCGCTTTTCAAGGTACCCAAATCGCTTTACATAGTGAGTGAGTGAGGGGTTATGACACCTGATCCACTATACACCCACTTTGGTGATGCACAGCTGCCAGTATATGCCAGAACGCTCACCACACACTGGCTGTCACAATGGAGAGGTGAGGAATGATGACACTATCCAATTAGTGACTTGGGGATGATTAGGGGGCCATGTTGGTACAACAGACAGGTTGGGAATTTGACCCGGACAACGGGGTTAGCACCCCTACTCTTGCGATGAGTGTTGTGGGATCTTAAGTGACCACTGGGAGTCAGGATCTCAGTTTCAAGAAAAACGGTATTCTTGAATTGGCTTTAATACATAGGCCAGAGGGATGAGTACCCCCTACTGGCCATCCAACACCTCCACCAGCACAACTCTCCCATCCAAGTATGTACCAGACTAGCCGTGCTTAGGTTCCAGAGAAGCCAGTATTGCTAGGCAGGTAGCCATGGTGCTGGCTAGGATAAACACAAGTCATGTAACACAACAAATAATTAATCGTATAGTCGCCAAAATGCTTTGTTACTGGACTATGGAAAACTCATTCAAGAGTACTTATTTTCTCTCCCACCATGGCAGCATTTCTGCTTCTCACATACCTTTGTTTGCTCATACACACATTCTGTATCTCTATTTTTGTGTTCACATTCGCATCCCACCCCATAATGTCAAATAAATCTTTGCAATGTCTTTGTGAGGAGTACCACTAGCCTGTCCTTGAATGTTCTAGAAGGTGAATGTTGTAGAATAGTTTTTTACTGGTCATTTTTACTTGTTTGCAATGTTTTTATTCATTTATATTATTTACTTTAATAAATATCGGCCCCAAATATCAGCTAGCGGTTTCTGTGATGACTAATAATTGATATCGGCCTCGAAATAAAAGAAATCGGTCGCCCTCCAGTTTTTGCACCACAAACAAAAAAACTAAAATGAGTACTGACCGTTTCTCAGGCTCTCCTGGGTTCCATACTGACAGCGAGCCCTCTCCTCGGCCTCCACCTCTTGCTGCTGCTGCTGCTGCTCCTCCTCCTCCTCCTCCTCTTGAGTACGACTCTGCTCCAGCTCGTCCTCCTCCAGTCCGCCACTGGAGGTCGCCCTCCTCGCCCCCTTGCTGCAATGGGCTCCTCCGTCCTCGGTGGCTGCTTCCACTCGTTCGCCGGCCAGTGCTCCGTTGCAGACGGGCCGCTGCCTCTTGCCTCCGTCCCGGGCAGCGCGTTGCTCCGTGTTGCCGTTGTGCTGGTCTTCCTCCCTGCCCCCCAGCTGCCTCGACTCCTCCCTGCCCTCCTCCTCCTCCACCACCACCTCCACCTCAGTGCAACAGGTGAGGCCGTTGCAGTTCTTCTCTGGCCCTGTTCCGTCTGGTCCCAGCCTGGTTACATCTGCAGTCACACTGCACTCTGAGAACACAAGAGAAGCACAAGCCCAGAGGGCAACAGTGTTCAGTCACACCGTGAAATATAAGGGTAGTCTAGTCACTGACTGGTTTGACTCCCAGACTAAAGATTCTGGGTTCGGACCCCCCGATGTCCGCAGCCTACCTGTATGAATCCCTGAGCAATAGGTCTTACCCCTTTCTGCTCATTCATCACCACTTTGGACAAATGACTAAATAGTACATTTAAAATCTTTGTATGATGTTTTTGTCAATCAAGCCAACCCTACCTGCCGTTTCCTCCTCTCCTATGTCCCGTAGAGAAACCTGTCGGAGGGGAGCGCAGGCCCGCGCCTTTGGAGACTGGGGGTCTTCGTCGTCGTCATCGTCCTCCTCCTCCTCCACCTTCTCCATCTCCTCCAGGTCCATGATGCACTTCTCCAGCAGCGCCGCCTGCCGTTTCTGCTTCTTCTTTAGCTTCTTCTTCTTGTTCTTGGACATCTTGAGCGTCTGAACACACACGACCCCATAGAAAGCGAGAAATGGGTTATGGGAACATTTCTGTAAAAGTTATACACAGGAGTAAATTCTAATAAAACATGCAAAACTGACTGGAAGAAGGGGGTGGGGACTTACTTGTTTTGGCACCGGCGCTGTGCTTACTGAAACGACAATATGTTAAAAATCAGTGTTATTCAGCGCTGCTTAGTCAACACTATTCAGTACCTAAGCGCAATAGCACCGATCATGTGGATTAAATATGCGTGTGACATACTTGCGGAGCCGGAGGGGGGCGGGGCTCCAGCTCGCTGCCACTCGGTGGCCTCGGCCGCCAGCCTCCTGATGTAGGGCTCGTCCACGCTCATCAGGATGTTCTCCGGCTTGATGTCCGTGTGGATGATCTGACACTTGGTGTGCAGGTAGTCCAGGCCCTGCAGAACCTGGAGTATTTATACACTGGTGATGTGGAAGTTATTTTCAAAATGTATTATATTACTCATTACTTCCATTTTACTTCCTGATTTACAAGCTGAACATAACCCTATGTTACAATTCCTTTTTTGATTCAAAACGGCAAAAACTGTAAAGCTTTTCACATTTGGGATCCATTTATTTTCGTTAAGCTAACTTATTCAATAGCAGCAGCAGGGTAAAATAAAAAAGCTGAATCTTATACCACACATGATTCTTTTTAATTAATAGATCAGCCACAAAAAGATGCGCTCCTGATCGGTTTTTACAAACACACACTTATAAATGCATAAAAACAACACTTGATACCATATGGTAACTAGTTACTTGACATAGTAGCTTAGAAAGTGTGAAACGGTGTAGCGCCGAACAATTGTTTTATTAATGCATTGATTATGCTTTCGATAATCAGTTTCACTTTAGCAATTGATCAAGTGAGAATACATTATTTGCTTCTTATAATTTCAGAGGTAGAATTATTGAGATCTTGGAACATGTGATGGGTCTTTTCCATTATATCGACAAAATGATGAATCAATTAATAAAATAAATGTGAATCCACAATAAATATAATCTTTTTTAGCAGCATAAGATGGAGGCGAAAATCATGTAAACACTAAACTTCCAAGTGTTTCTAGAGTACTTGCTTACCGCCCACTTTTCAATTCCAGGTAGGGGAGAAGAGTACCCTACATTATTGAAGTGTGAGCGGAGGTGGTGTTGGGTTACCTGCCGTATGATGCTCTTGACACAGGGCAGCGGCAGGCCCTGGTAGTTTGACTTAATGATCCACTTCAGCAGGTGATGTCCCAGGACCTCGAACACCATGCACACATCTGACACACAGCAGTTAAGGGCTGCTTTACACTGTTCAAAACAACTATATATTGCCAAATAACTACATTATTATGTATATTTTTTATGTGCCATGATTTTCACGCGAGGAAGTTGAAAGAGCCGAGTATAGCAGCGACCTCTACTGTAACTCCTCCCGCTGTAATATGTGAAAGCGGGGAGCATAAATCTCAAGTTTGAACCCAAACGAAATGCAAAATTAATTCGTAATTATTCGGATACCTATTTGATCGGATTCAGGGCCCCTAGTACTAATTTGGGTTCTCAGTGTAGAGAGATTTATATCTCCCTATATCTTTAAATACATTTTAAAGAAGTCACATCTTCTAAGCTTGCTTTGGTGATGTATATAACCTACATTTCATTAAGCAGCATTTATTTAAAACATTCTTGCAGAGGGCAAGAAATACATCGTGTTGTATCAAGCGGTGTCATATTACAGCACTACATTCGGGTTTTTGGGGCAGGGACAGCGTCAATGGCCCAATGGTCTCGCCCTTAGCAACCCGACCTCGCACGGTCACTCACAGGTTAGCTGATAGGAGGGTCTGTTTGGGACACATGGGGCTCCATTCAGCGGGGCAGTCACCTGTTGTTTACAATGTCACCGGCACGTCGGCTTCCAGCTAAATATGACACCAGTGTGGAGGACTTATCCTTTGGCTGACAAAGTACTTTCCAAAAGGGATTAGCAGAGTCCAGCCGCGCCAGTTGGGGCACCAGTGAGAACAATGGATCACATCCATTAGTCTCACGGAAGCTCGGGAACGGCTGGGAGACGCTGGGCAGAGTAACAAAAAGGATACGAGTTCCGTTAACGCCGGAGATCTTGAAGTCGTCTAGCAGCTGGACCACCATCTCCCTGTTGGGGTCGCCGGGGTCAGAGTTCCGTACCTAGTGGGGGAAACAATTTACTTTTTTAAAAGAAGAAAATCAGTCATGCCCTCAGTCCTATTTATATAAAACACATGGATGACATAGTTGGATTACAATGCTCAAAATATAAATATTAATTACCCTATATTATAAAAGCAGGCCTACCCATCTGTCATCAATTCATGTCCATTCACACAATTAAAAATTACAATTCAATGAGTAAATATTTATACTCACAGATCTGAGGAGTTTGATCTCGTCCACTGCTGTTTCTGTATAGTGCTCTGCGCTTTTCACTACTTTCATTGCCACAAAATGTTTCACCCTGCAAACCAAAATGACAAGTACCACTCACACCAGGAAGTGCCATCAATGACAATCAAATGCAAAGAAATTACAGTGTAATCCACTGAAAAAATAAAATAAAAGAGTAGCTGAAGGAGTGTTCTTACTGGATGTCCCACGCCAGCCACACTGTGGAGAAGTGTCCCCATCCCAGCTTTCTAATGACATGGTACTTCCCGTTGAAAAGGTCTCCTATCTTCACATGGTGATAGCCACCTGGGTAAGAGAGGAGAAGCAGCAACAAGCTAAAAACAC
Organism: Lota lota; assembly: GCA_026745465.1. Lineage (NCBI taxonomy): Eukaryota > Metazoa > Chordata > Actinopteri > Gadiformes > Lotidae > Lota > Lota lota. The sequence goes on along the minus strand of JACYXH010000175.1, from coordinate 1,288,661 downwards.
GGATCCTACAGAGAAGATACTCTTAAAAGTGCAGTTTGTAGAATTTAGTGCTAGCTACTGGTGAGATTGCAAATGGCAACCATGTGAATTCCCCTGCCCCTCACCTCTACCTTTCCAACGTCGTAGAAGAAGCTACGGTGGCCTGTACGGGCATGTAAGGTGCCAGTAGGTATTCCAAAATGATGACATTGTCTACGACAGCATCAAGTCAAGTGTCAACTGGTGAGGTTCCTTGATAGATTTACAATTTGTATTTAGCTATTTAGTCTGTAAAACGATAAGTACTGACTGACAAGTAAGATAGCTATTATGATTGTTAATTAAAAACGCATCCTCTCTAGAGTCGTTTGTCTGTTCTGGGCTACTGCAGAAACATGGCAGTGCAACATGGTGGGCTCTGTGGAAGAGGACCCACTCTCTATGTAGATATAAAGGGCTAATCCTGAAGTAATGAATACTTATTTTCATGAGGTTATACACTAATTAAAAACATACTCATGAAAATTATATTCCATTTCTGCCAAGTCCATTTCGCTGGACGTCACTAAATTCAACACACAGCACCTTTAAGCATCAGGCCGGGTGAGACAGAGTGGGGAGGGGGTGGAGGCGGAGGGAGGCGTACCCTTGCAGTAGTCGTTGGGATCCTCCTGCTCCTCATCGTCAGAGCCCAGGATCTCCTCCTCGGGCTCCTGTGGAGAGGCTTCTGGCTGCGGTTGGGGCAGAGCTCTGGGGTGAGCCGGCTGTCTGTGAGACACACATGGATACAGTGGTCACTCAAGTCCCAAGAGAGGTTTAGAGTGGAGGCCCTTGTCCACACAGCTGTGCTCAGTAAAAGCAAGCGTCGAGGTACAGCCTGATCCACCACAGACTTTGGGAAAACGTGATTCACAAAAAAAATAACAATAAGGATGAGTAACTGATACATGGATTTAAGAGTCTCCCTACACGCTTTCGCTTCTGAAAAGGCAATCCCACTCCTACCTTCAAGTCACTCACAATCCGCTAACATTGTGTGTCATCTGATTGTGCACAGATATTAGTTGACAGATTGCAGGGGCACAGTCTAGTGGTTATGGTGATTTAAATCCCAACCCGAAAGATTCTGGGTTCGATTCCCATTTCCCATGTCTACCTCAGTACTTGAGCAAGCACCTAAACCCTACTCGCCTTCCTTAATGACAATGAAATGTGGATCGCTTTGGATAAAGGACTGCTGAATAATTATATGCACATCTTGATTTGACTCAAGTCTGCAAATTAATCCTGTGGCCTGGGCGTTTCCAACTCATCGAACATCTAATTTAGTTTAGGCACTAACACTAAGACCTCCTGAGGAGCTCCAACCGCTGTTGTAGAAGCATCATCTCAGCGTTAGCTGAATTACAGAGTGGATCCTCTGGTCTACTGCTTGGTACTGGAATATTCATTAACATCTCTTCAGCAAAATCTCTTAAATATCTTCAAATTAAATTATTTAATAATACAGCCATTTTGCCTCAGACTAAAGAAAAAAAAAAGAATAATAATTATCAATCCATTCCGATCTTTAAAAGGCAAAACCAGATTCTACTTTATTTGGGTTAGTCTGTAAATTTTTGCAGGCAGCTATACAGCCCTTTGAGCATATGTGCTCAAAAATAAAAAGCTAATTTTGGGTTATCTAATAGCACTTCCTGGAGATAAAGATTGCACTAAAAAGGACATTAATTGATATGAAATTTCCCCACGCCAGGATCCCACAGGTGAGTTAAATCCCCTTGGATCAGTCCCGTGTGGGGCTGATCAGCCAATCCCAGCGCCGCCGTAAAGTAGCGTCATACACAGCATACTTGTGCTATCCCCAGTGCTCAAACGAGAAGAATGACAAAGGCATTGAAAGAAAGAAGATGTTTTCATAAAATTGTTCATCCCTCGTAGCAATATCTGACAAAGCACTGCCTTTTCACTCCATGGTCTGCAAGATGACAGAGGGTCTATGGTTTCGGTGAATAGATGCTCAAAATCCCAGCATGACATTGAAGCCATGGTTTGTTAAAATGCATTTAATTTAGCATTGGCAGCTGTGCCATGAAGATCACAGCGAAGATGAGGGTTTATTTGCCAGGGTGCTGTTGTTTCCATTGAAACGCTATGTCTCCGTGAGCCTATATATGTAGGCTTCATTCTCTTCATTTTAAATATAGCACAGGGTGTTATGTAACGCTCTGGCGGATGCCTCTGATGTAATTATTAGTAGGTAGGTAGTTCAACTGACAGTATTGGACCAAAAGGGAGGAGCAGCCCTACGGCTATGACTAGTTCACAACAAGACTAAATGATAGAAGATAACAGACACTTGAACAAACATTTCTGATGATGCATACTGAATAGTTTACGTGCATTACAACATCAGAAGCTCTGGCGTAAGCGGACGACAGCATGTGTGTCAAGAGATTCTCACGACGTGCTTTTCCGGATGCGACATTACTGGAATGCTGGGGTTAGGGCTTGAAATTTAAGAGATCGAATGAACGACATTAATAACCAACAACATTGAGGCAAAGCAGTTACTCACTTTTTGCTGGATTTCTTTGCCTTTGCCCTCTTCTTTCTCGCTTGGAGTGCCAAAACTGTGAAGAAGCATGACATTAATTGCCCCTTAGTAACGGTTATTGAATAAGGCGTACGGTAAACATCTGTTCCTGAACTGAAACACACAATTGGTTACCTCTAGTACGTGACACCATCTTTAACCCTGACATTATCTCATACGTGATCATGTCTGAAAATATTTATATTAAAACGCCCATTCACAAAAATGTGCAAGAGGGCAAGTATATGGGTATTGTCCATGAAATAAGCTAACCTGATTACATTATCACCTTTAGAAAAAGCTGAAAGAGGGTTCAACATGCAAGGTGCGTGGCAAAATAATCACATCGAGTCAGCTGTCATGCTAGTTAGGAAACGAAGCGATAGCAGGTAAACGTTATCGACGCGTTGGCGTGTGTATGTGTGTATATATATAATATAGTGTAGTTATCGGGAAACCGTCTGCTTGCTAGCCAACTCGTACATGTTTGATTGGAGCTGGTGTCAAGGTAGACAGCTAATGTTAGCTTCCTTCAGCTCAACAGTGCGTGACAGACGTGCTCAATTCCAGCACCAGCTAAATGTTCACAATGGTAACACATTACTATTAAGGATTCCTGAAAACATGCTAGAGTGCGTGTTTCGTATGAGGAGCCATACAACCTGACATTGCTGGAATGCAGAAATGCTATGTCTTTGTAAAGATTACCTTTTCTCTCCATGTCGGCTTCGCAGCTAGCTGTTAGCCAGACTAGCAGTCATCGAATGATCCACGCATGCGCAGTGGTTTCCACCCTAAGGAGCGTACGTATGAAGATTGCTGTACCTGGGCAATTGTCACAAAAATATTAATTAAAATACTTAATAGTTTTAGCCTATATGTGTTTATCTTATAACAAACGTGTCAGGAAATATGATCATTGTTACGTTAAACATTTAATATACAACATATGTTTGTATATTAGCAGATTAGCAGAATCCCCCCCCCCCCCCCCCCCCCCGACTATCTAATTAGAGAAACTGCTTTGGACGCTCGTTGCTCGTTTTCAGTTTGAAATAGCAGTAGGACTTGGTAAAAATAGCAGTATTAGCACGAGAACGGATTTGAATAGATAATCCTTATTTAAGGCCATTTTCTTGAGCCATCCCATCATATCAACGCTTGATTTGTTCGGTTTCAGTACTTCCTTGTCCAATTGTATTTGTCATACGTTTACTGAGGTCATATTCAGTGACCTTCAATATGAGACAAGCCTACCAAAAACGATTGAATGGTTTAAGTATAGATATCTAGTGTCTCTTTGATTCTGATGCTTGGGCAGATCTTGCAGTCTCCGAAAGATCTGAGGTTGAAGTTGAATATTACCAACTTGCATAGCAGATATAATTTGGTCCATTAGTATTTAAGTCTATTAGATAACTAGCATTAAAGAGACATGGGACTCTGAAAAACAAGTTTTTATTTTTGATAAACAAATGTAGAATTATAGTTACTCTGCTGAACAAAAAAATAGTTTACTGGGGTTTCTTGATTGCTGTTCATAAATACCACCTCAACAATGTATAAATACATCTAAATCCCTTATTTCATGTGTATTTCTATTAGTTTTAGCTGGACACTTCAAATTCCTGTAAACAAACATCACACTCTTGAATACATACACACAAACAACACAAAAAAGTGATTGCTTTGTGAATCGTGACATAAGAAAATGCTATTTACACATTTGAGTAGATGTGACACTTTTTCCTGTGTCATAAACATGTGTGGTTCTTGAACAAGGGGTTTGATTATTTATTATGGATTAAATAGGATTTATTTCTAGATACCTAGTTTAAGAACATTTCAACTGGAGACCTGAAGAAAACACAGAATTTATATCTATGGACAATGGAAAATGTAAATACTTATAGAGAACAGACATTCTTATATTGGCTATGACATGTTCCCATAACTGCAAATCTCATCAATGTACAGAATTAAGAACAGGGCCTATAATAAAAAGCTAACATTCATTTAATATTACAAGCTTATGACAGTGGTGTGTGTGTGTGTTCGTGTGTTTTGATACCTTGGCAGAGTGAAAGACCGAATACAGTATTCTATTTTTAATTATAAAGAAGGTAAAAGCTAAATATAAGTTATTCGTTCCTACATCTTTAAACACACAGCACAGCTATAGTTTAGGACGTTTCAGCATCTCGTTTTCTGAGTGTCACAGTGGTGAGTCGTACAAGTCTGTATACAACTTGAGACCGATATACAACTACAGGAAAAAATTTGATGGAGGACATTTCCCAGCAATACACCAAGAGCACTAGTGGTTCATAGAAAAGCATGACATCTCTTGCCAGCTCCACTTTTGATTGTGTTCCCTCTAATAAAAAACAAAACTTACAGTAGAGAATGTTTTCTTTGATTAAAAGTGATTGGCTAAAAGGTTGCAGGCACTCTGATAAGATATTGGAGTCAGTATTAAACTGCTGGATGCTCTGGTCGATGGTTTAGAACAGTGCTCACGATTCCATGACGTCTTCTTCAGTAGGGGGCTCAAAATTCATCATCTCCTCATAGGTTAGCCCTATAAAAAGGAAAATAAATACGCAAACAACTATTTGTATACCATCGTTAAGAACAATGCTGTACTAGGGAAAGCATATTATAAACCGATTATTATATCAAAAAAATTTAAACAAGAACTTTGTGTAAGGAATGATCGCAGAATTCTGGATTTACTTTAAATGAAATACAAGTTGTTATTTATAATCCCTTTGTAAACACTCCAAATCCTTATGCTGGGTACACACTACAGGATAATTAGCTAGATTTTTGTGCCCAATTTCCCCCTTCCGACTCTAGTCAGCAAAGCCCGATTTGTTGATGGTTCTACCTATTATATTTTGCCAGATTATCCTGTGGTGTGGGGTATGTTAAGAGTGTTTTTTACCAATTGGGAGCCACACTGACTTAATGTAATTAGCGAGATTTCGGGTTTTGAAAATCAGGCCTGTATTGTTGTGGAATGGAATCGGTTAGTGTGTGGTGTGCTGTGTTGGCAAAACAAGTTTCCTGCCGACCTAAATAATTAAATGTATCTTAATCCATCTTAAAAAGTGTGTGGTCTCAAGTTTTCTAAATTTGAAAAATCGTCTAGTGTGTACCCAGCATTAGCCTTCTGTTGAAGATATTTGGTTCCTAAAATATAACTACATCTGAATATAAACTGTCAGCAATCCCGATCAAACAACCAAAAGGAAACGATAGTGATAGTGCTTGACATTCAACCAACTTTCCTCTGATCTCATCCCCTCCAGTTTAACACATTTGGGCTACAAAAGGTTTAAAAACACAAACCAGCATAACATCTGTGCACATCCTAATCTTAGTGTTTGATTAGAACGCAACCATATCCACAGCAGTTCATCACAGTGAACAGCCTCTGGCATGATTGTAGTTTCATTTTCCTCTGACTGAGAAATAGGCTTCAAACCAAAACTAAATGCACTCCGCATTAACTCGCCTGACCACACTAGACACACAGCAGGTGTGGCCGCTTCACCCTTTCTACATGGGTGCCGAAATAAACAAGCAGTAAAGAGAAACCAGCCAGAGTCAAGAAACAGCAAGGCCTTACCCATGGCTGAATACCCCATACCTTCTAATCAGTAGGAGCTTATATTGTGGGTTTTTAGTTAACATCCCTGTTTCTATGAATCATGAAAACACTGATGATCACACATACGTTTCCACTCCTTGATCTCCAGCTCACGGCTCTCAAAGCTCTGGTCGTAAGGCTCAGCGTTGGGCTCATCGTCAGGGTCATGGTACTGGGAAAAGTAGGGATGGACCAGCGCTTCGGCTGCAGTGAGCCGTTTGTCTGTGTCCAGAACCAGCATCTTTTCAAGCAGATCCACAGCTGTTGAAACAGTCCAGAAGAAACATATCAGGTTGATGCATCGCAATAAACTTGCACTGCCAAGTTTCTTTGTAAAGAGATTACGTTTTTTTTTACGAAGAAAACACTGGAGTGCGTACATTTTTAGCATAGATGGGTTGCCCCAGTGGGAAATGGGTATGGCAAATTGTGTAGTGTTTGTTATGGCAAAATCCTGGAAACTCTGGATATGTTTGACAAATACAAAAAGGTAATTTTAAAATGACTTGTCAGACTTGGAAGTAAACCTGTGATGACTGTGATGTATAGAACAATGCACCTTACATTTATTAAAACTCATTTTTGTTGTATTACCTTGGGGGTTGGCACCGATAAACACATCAGCAAAATTCCTCTTGGGCATATGCGGCAAAGAGTTGATGTAGTTCCTAGCCTGGAAACACAAGCAATTCCATCATTGCAATCAATGTATAAACCAATATAGAAGTATACACAATTTTATGCTTCTAAATTGCGTATAGTATATTATATATATATATGTGTAAAATAATTGAGACAGACAACATCTCTATAAGATCACTTAATCATTAAGCATCACAGAAATCTGCCGAGAGGTGAGGGCATATTTTTTGTAAAGGCACAGGCAGAAAATAGACAAAGCACCATGTAGCAAGACGTCTTGAATAACTTGGGAGTAATTAGTACCATAAAACCATAAAGGAAATGTATTTCCGAAAAAAGTATGTGCTTGTAATAAGTTCTTGATAAACAATTCTTGATTTGAAAAACTAGACAACTTGTAACATCGAAACACTAATGTTAACAACTGTGCCGTTTCAGCAAACAAGTCAGAAGTTAGCTGAGAGAAATTGTAATTTCAAAACACATGCATCAAGCAGGCCGATGACACTACCTATATTTAATCAAAATAAAGCATCAAGCAAACAAATTATAAATTTGTCTTGGATCATTGAGTTGGCAAAAACTGTTTATTGCTACACTTTTGCGTTGGACTCTACTCAGACTCAGATGTGGATATATGGAGGGATGGAGAAAGTGGCGTGAGGGCAAGCTATAGTCGCCCGCCAAAGCTCTACCAGAAGGCAGCCGTGGCTCCTGCTCACCTCATGGCTGGGCATCCTGCTTATTAGAGATGCTGGGGGCGTCCCTGTGAGTCGCATTATCTGCTGAAGCTGGTTTATATCTACGAGGCTTGGGTCAAGGGGAGTGTAGCGATACAGCAGAGTTGGTTAAGTAGCAGCTTCTATTGGCTTTGTGCCGCACGGATTCTTTCTACACGCTTTCATTTGCCCAGGAAACTTGCAGTTTTGAAATGTTTTGAGAAAAACTTGAGAGGGCCCGAAAAAGGCCTGTTAGACAGAGAGAAAGAGAACACCATCACATGCTTTGAAAGACGATGCAAGAGAAGTCCTAGCAGTCAGTAATATAGAGGTGGCAGAAAAATCCAAGTGAATGTTGTTTCATTTGATTAGACATAGATACAGAAGCAAATGTCTTACACAGTTCAAACAAAAACACCCAGACAAGAATTTTCTCACAAAACATGTTTGGTAGCCGATACACAAACAAACACAAACACAGATTCTTTGTGGATTAAAAGGCAAAGGGAAAAAAAACCCTTGCATGACGACGTGGACTCACAGACTCAGAAGATATTTTCATCAAAAGTTCAGGCCCTGGCGTTCCGACGAGCAGCATGATAAGCTTCAACTGATCAATGTCTACCCGTGTAAGGTAAAGGAAGACTGGAGCTTGACATGGGAGACCCTGGAATCTTTCAACCATTAGTCGGCATCATACATGGGGAACCAATACAACTCAGGCACTATCGGCATTGTTCAAATATCAGTATCCCTGAAAACACCAGTCTCTAATTTTGAGAAAAACAAACAAAAAGGGAAGTGGCATGTTATGCCAGATTGGCAGCTTTTAGCAAACAAGAAGCCAGGAGGAGAAAGTAGTCACATACAAGTTAGCAATTGAATAGAAACAGAAGCTGGCAGGTGGAGAGAAAAAAAACAGGACATGCAGTCTTGGCTGGTTGATCTACTCAAACAAACACGAGGTGTGGCATAAGCTGGGAAAGGGCACAGGCCATGGACAAAGAGGACAAGTGTTTAAAGAGTTTAAACAAGCCGTTCTGCTGCAGTTCAGAGGTGAAGAGTGTTACAGCTCGTAGCAGACATGCAGCACATCTCTGTTGTGCAAACACCACATCAGCTTTCTGTTGAAAGAAAACAATTCATGGCCCCATTCCGTCACCTCCGTTCCCATTGCATTGGGCTTGATCAGTGATGGGAGGGCACAAGTTCCATTAACTTTATGCAAATAAGTATGTTGCTGGCAGCACAATTAGCCATTTCATTGGACAAACACAAGTTGTTGAATACAATTTCCTGCTTTAACCGCTTGCTATCAAATCGCTAAGATGGGGTAGGGGAGAATCAGAGTAGATGGGGTGGGGAGTAGTGGGGACTAGCAATCAAAAAGTTAACAGTGGAATGCTTTACATTCATCATTGGTTTAAATAGAGAACATGAAAATAAAACATATTTAGCTAAATGTAAGTTACAGTCAGCTGAGTCCATTCAGCAACTGCATCTGCAAAAAAGAAGAAGCTGCAGAGGTTGGAAATCATTGCAGACACAAAAACATCTTTAAATGTCTTCATTTTTTTTGTTTAAGAGCAGGCTTTGACACACAGAGTAAGAACTGAAGTGGTTAACCATGCTAACGTGTAGGGTGCACAGAAGTGAGGGTTTCTCCTCAGAACCGAACGTAAGGGTTTCAGCTCTGACCTTCATTCTCACTAAACCACAACAAGGTGGCAAGCAGTGTGAAAGGATACGGTCCGTACCAGGGAACAGAGTTCTTCCTGTGAGGAGCTCCGCCATTATACACCCGACAGACCAAATGTCCACTGAAACACAAGACAGGACAAACACGCATGGGATATTTAAAATACCTTTCTCCCTAAACAATGCGAAAGTCCAGCGCTAAGAAATAAAAAATAATTATTATACCATTATTATAATAATAATCGTCATCTACCGGTCATGTTGTAGTGCATCCAGTTCAGCATGATCTCTGGGGCTCTGTACCAGCGTGTGGCCACATAGCCCGTCATTTCATCATCGGTGTGCCTCGCCAAACCAAAGTCCAGAATCTGAGGAAAAGGCGACCGAAAAAGGCTCTCACAACAACTCCGCAACAACTAAACATCCCCCATATAATTAACGTTGCTTGCCATGAATAACAGGTGGTGTTTTACTGACCTTTAGTTCACAGTCTTCGTTCACAGCCAGGTTACTGGGTTTCAGATCCTAAAGGGAACACAAATACTGCAATGTCAATCATACTGAAATAAAAGTTTTTGTGTATGTATATTTGGGACCGTATAATTTTGGTAAATGCTAAATGACATGCCATATTCCAAATAAGAAACAGATGTTATTCTATAAATACTCTCAATGTGGAAAAGAAGGTGCCGTTTATGACATCTGTTCCCTTTAATAAACAGTGCTCACACTACACACAGGCCCAGGAACATTGTGTATGGAGCGGACACTATACAGAGGGCTCTGTTTCACTTTTCGCCTCCCTATACAGACAACAGTAGAGGGATTTGCCTCTGAGCTGAGAAAGAAAATCAAAACAAACATGCCACTTACTCTGTGAATGATGTCCGCTGAGTGGATATACTGAGAACAGACAGGAGAGTGTGTGTATTAAACAAACCTCATTAGTTATGAAGTGCATTGATTCACCACAAAGGCAAAGCGATGCACAGCTGTGATCTATTGATCAATTATGACAGCATTACACGTGGATTCACCTTCAGACCTCGTAGTATCTGGTAGATAAGGAACTGTACATGGTCGTCTGTGAGCTTCTGACATTTCACTATGTTGTTGAGGTCGGCCCCCATCAGGTGGGTCACAAAATACCTGGGAATCACAAGGGATTGAGAAGTTATGAAGAGGTGTATAACTGAGGATACAAAATTCAAGAACAGCTGAATTATGCCTTCTTAACATTGAATAGAATACATTCTTCATATTGATTTGCACTTTATCTAATTGCACTTTTGTTCTTAACTCATTTAATGTGAGCCCTCGTCAAACAGTTTTCTTTCACTGATGTACTAATCTCATTTAATAATCCTAATTATCTAGCATCATCATGACCTCGAATGATACAAAAATAACAAAATACGCAATAGCCCTCAGCCATTTCTGTAATGTATTAGGAAATCATCATGTACTCAGGAAATGGAAACTTAGGGGGACAGACAGTTCCCTATTGGCAGTGTCTTTTCAAACCGGTTAAGCTGCAACTCTCGCTCATAATCCTTTACAGAGGCATCGATAGATCAACTGATGTAATGTCATTAAACAGAATGCACCCAATAAGTGTGTGTAACGGGAGTTCATAAGTGGGAGACCCTAATCCTATTGCCAGGGGGCATGTGTAGGCATTCTGCCACTCTGGAATTTCTTGAACGCTCATCTATTCTCATACGGCAGTGAGAGCAGAGCTTTAAATAGCATCTGGTTGAGATTTAACTTGTTCCCAGTAAGACTCCTCTTCGTGACATCAGAAGACAGCAGCAGCAGCATATGCATATAGACAGCATAGAGACGCAGCAGAGTCCACGAGTGGGTGGCGCAACACGTCCAACAAGAGATCCAAGTTTGAACTCATATGGAGTGTTGCCACAGCAGTGTGTGAGTCACTTTATGTTTTTAACGCTTTGTTTTTTTATCATCTTGTAGCGCACAATTCTGGGGAACTCTGTGCATTTGCCATGACCACATTACAATCAAATGGATGTAATGTAAAATGGATGAATTGAGCGATGTCGACTGTTTTTAAAAGAGTTTCAGAATACTCTTCGGCAGCCCTTTCATCCTCCATTCGATGTTCCCTTCACGCCCCCGTCACACCCATTCCACAAGGGGAGGTGACCTTGCGCGGCCTCCAGGACACTGTGTACTGCAAGCCGCACCGTGTTAATCTGGGACAGTGGGGCAACTACAGTTGTCAACAATTCCTTCCAACATGATAGTGCAGCAATGTGGCTCAGTAACTGTGACAGGCTGGGGATATTAAGAATGTTTTCAATGGTCAGGTGGTTTGCTATGAGTCTAGATTAAAAACAACAGCATTGTGTCATTGTAGTTCACTCCATGCAATAGAACTCCAGTCCATTATGTCATTATGTCATGTGAAGAGCAGGTTAATAGAGCCGTGTCATGGGTGAGAGCCCGACTAGTTATGAGTTGTGGCCTTGATTGATGGTGGCTCAGTTTAGCACAGCGCTCCATTGTTGCAGGCCCAGGCCTAAACACACTCTCTGTGGTATCCTCAGAAACCAGGAGGAGACAAGGGAAGAGGCCAATCACAACCAAATCTCCAGCTGCCAACTTCTTCACATTTGTAAAGAACAAATTTACCAGCAACAAAAAATAAAATACCTGGAAAGCAAATGGGCCTTCACTGTAACAAAGCCAGGAACAGGAGGTTGAACAGGGAGGGAAGGAAGCCAGCTGTGAAACAACTGTTGTGGGTGCAATTGACTGAATAAGTAACTAACAAACGGGCCAGTCAGAGACACATTCCACTCGGTTTAGTCTACTGGCTGGCCTCCAGGTGTTTTCCTGGCATGTGGACGATGTTTGCTGCAGCAGCGGAGCCCAGGCCAGATATGGTGGAGTGCTTTCGTGAGACAATGAAACACTGTAGTGGTGCGATCAAGATGGAAACCTTCACACATAGTCAAGGGGAATCTCTATGTTAATTTGAGGTCAGGAGAGCTCCATATTATATGATCGGGTAAACCCTGGTAAAACACATTCAACTCACACATCGTTGAACTCCTTCAGGCTAGTGGCAGGGGTGAAGACATCGAGAAGGCATATCACCTGTTGCCATACAAAAGTACACAATCAGCCAAATCACTTGAGCAAACAAGGTTTGCATGGAAATAAATATGTGCCAACGGTTTCAATACACGAGTAATAGTAAAAACAGAGAGACAAACATTTTCATGATTCATGTGCTTCAGCAGCCGCAGTTCTCTGTATGTCCTCTTGGCATGGATGATGGACTGGAAGGGCCTAGACAGCTTCTTCACCGCAATCTTCCGACAAGTCTTCTCGTCGAATGAGGAACTGTTGAAAAGGGGATGATATGGCGTCTTAAGATGGGTGTCTTAAGGCTTAAGTCTCACAAATACTTTCATCAGTTCACCAAGGAACCATTTAGTTTTCCTCAACAAAGGAACATTTGGAATTCAATGGAGGCTTTATTTATGATTACATATTTGGAATACAGACAAGATGACTAATGTGCTGCTGAGGACTTATGGCTGCTGAACAGGTTTTCTTTGAAAACCAAATCAGGTGCGGGGAAAAGGCGGTGGAGAATAGAACAAGAGAAAAAGCATAAACAGAAATATTTATATTATCGCCACACATTCAGTTTCGCAGTCTTATTGGCTGAAGTCTGTGGGGGAAACCCATAGCAGATTAGCCTGAAAGCACTTCCTGCAAATCATTTTTCTACTGATTTGACAGTAGAAAAAATATACAGGTTTAGCACTGACACAAAGAATTTTAACAATGCCTGTTTCTAAGAAATAACTTAAATGTTTAAAGCTGACAACAGAGATGCATATATAAGCTGTACAATCATTGTCAATAAATAAAAATTCCCAAATGAGTGAGGGGTAATGTCTTCATGTTTGGATGGAAAAACAAGAGGTTTGGTCAATGCAGTACACCATTCTAGTCTGGGGTGCAAAGCAATACACCGCCACCGTAATGCGAGCTCATAATCTGACCAGCAAGAGATTACCAGATTCCCTAGCAACAGTACAGCTGTCTAGTTCATGGGCAAAACAAACATCTGCCTACTAACAACAGCTGAATACCAAAAAATCCCCAACACAAGACTTTAAACGGATTAGAATTGTTTTAAATCAGTAAACCAACAGAGAATAACTTCAATGTAGCACTGTTCGATATTCTGTTCTGCCCAAGCATCATTTGGATTCCTTGAAGTCCTTGTCAGTCTACATGCATTAGAATGCATTTTACTATAATTCATTATCATTATTTCATTCAATAGCATACCGTGCCACGGTAGACAAGTAATGCCTTTCACATATTTATGCAAAACGTGTTTCTATTCGAACACCATTTAAATAGGTCAAACGCATCCTAAAACAGACAACGCATCATATGCAGCATGGCATAATGTATAAAAAATAAAATTTAAAAAATGCTGCGTATAAACTACAAGAATGAACTGAAATCTATAAAATCTTTACTTCGGTTGAGTTTGAAGACAAACATATTTTATACAGCTGAAGCTCTACAACGGCTGCAGTAAGAACAATCTCTCTATCGGCCAACATTGGTCCAGACCACAAACTTGTTTATTATTTATTTTGACTAGATGCAATTCATACAAGCAGAAAGCAAGGACGTTGAAGTTATTGTTGTTGCTGTGCTCAATGTTTAGACATACAAATAAATAGATCTGCTTGTTCGGAGGCACACCACGGCTCCACCTTAGCTAGCGTTAGCTTGCTGGTTGAACTGGAAAGCTAACTTTAGCATATCCATGGCAGGCCTCGCCTAAATGAATGGGTGTCAAGCGGGGGCAGAATGATTTCAATGTTCCACACAAAAACGCGACTTACCACACAGATCCGTATGCTCCAGAACCAACTGGAAGTAGACACTTGTACCGCTCCGGAACCTCCCAGATCGTCTTGTTTACCTCCTGCCGATAGAACATGGGTCTCTCTTTCTGCGACATTCCTGCAGAACAACTCACTGAGTTGACTTCTGCTTTCCTTGGCGTAAGGCGGCTGCCTACTAGTGGGAGTCGTGCAACCAACGCAAGTTTCCAAAAGTTTGCAGACGGTACGATAGAAACCTTTGTCGTGATTTTACAATATCCACCAATGTGCGTTTCCTTCCGAAAGACTGCAAAATAACCATATGGATCCGGGCGTTTGTCTTAGAATGTAATTTGCCAAAATCTACACGCATGCTGCTACCATGATTCGCCCGACTTGCAAAACTGTGGCGTGACCAACTATCGCGAGATAAGTTCTCTGAGCAGTCGATGGACCGGATCAGAACAGCGCAAAGAACAAGTCAATTGACTGAGACTGCCGCCCACGCAATATTACCATCCTATGTATATGTACTGTGGGTGTGTGCTGCAGGTGGAGCTAGCGACAATGCAGACAATTGTTTGGTTAATCACAATAGTTAAAAATCCATGTTGATTATTCGCCTCGTCCGATGATTCATGGATCCATGTAGGCCCATAAAAATAAAAAACACTGGACGTTGGCCAAAACATTGACTCACAAAATAGTCTACAAGTTTAATGGAACAACGATATAATTTAGATGTCGTGTAGGAGGAAGGGAAACCGACATTCATTTTTTTTATAAAACTTTTTTATGGTTCAACGAAATACAAATATTGGAAACTTAAACAACTGTTATAACATTTTATCACAGGCAGATAGGATGGCATAGCCGAATAAAAGAAATTAGCTATATCACACATAGGACTACCGACATCGGTAGTTGGTCTATAGGTTAAATATTCAATCATAAAACGTTCGAAACAATTGTAGAACATAAACGTCTGTGTAGTTTATGTGAGGTCTATAATAAAAAGTAAAATTTCCCCAATACAGATAGGTCTACTTTTGTATTGAAGATCTTATGTAGGCTATTACATGTTTTGGCACATGTACAACTCTTGAAATAATACACATTTTGTCAGGCACAAATACATTTATATTCAAAATAAATAAAAATCCTACACTTTGTCAAGCATTGTTTTCAATTGTCTCATCTTTGACCTTTTTGAGCCATCCACTAGAGATGCAACTCTCCTGTTTATTAAAGACCACCCACGCAAAGCCTGCTCATTGTGGTCTGAAGAACAGGTTCTGCTTGTTCCTCTTATTCAGCACTCATCCATGTCCTCTTCGTTTCTCAGCAGGCTCGATGCAGATGACTTCAATGGAACCGAATCAAATCCATCTGAAGTCCTCTGAACAAAAGAATAATAAACATGACATTTAAGTATCTTCCTATGCTTGGTTATATATTATGGAAGGTGTGTATGTACTGGTACACACGCGTGAAGGTGTGTGTGTGTGTGTGTGTGTGTGTGTGTGTGTGTGTGTGTGTGTGTGTGTGTGTGTGTGTGTGTGTGTGTGTGTGTGTGTGTGTGTGTGTGTGTGTGTGTGTGTGTGTGTGTGTGTGTGTGTGTGTGTGGGGTGGTGGTGCTGACCTCTCTGGAGTAAATCTTGGCCTTGTGGAAGAAGGACTTCTTGGTGAGGTAGATGAGGTCGTCCTCGGCGTCCTCACCCTCCATGATGGCACAACTGTCGGCCGCCGGGAGCTCACACTCCTCTTTGTCTCCAGCGGTAATCAGCTTGGAGTACTTGTACTCCAGTCTGGGGAGAGACACAGCACACACACCGTTTACTGGAGGAGTCCTCACAACACAGGGCCAACCTGCACTCGACTCTGCTGTAAAGAATGGCACTATGGCAAATGTACAGTTAAGTCCAAAAACTAAATAGCATTTAGACTTCACGGCTTGGACTTCAAATGTTTAAGTAGCTTTGAGTTTGGTCTTGGGCTTTTCCACTTTCATATTAGGTCCTATTTTGGTTTTCATGTCTCTTTTTTATTCAGTTTCTTATTCCTTTTTTAGTGTTCATTAATGTTAATGTTAACGAGGGTATCTGCAGTATCGTGTTAAAGATAAGATAAGTGTATAGACCCAGAGTCTGCAGAAGGGGCGAGAGAAAGAGAATGAGAGAAAAGAGCAAGAGAAAGAGAGAAAGAGAGAGAAAGAGAAAGAGAGGTCTTACTTGCGCGTCCTCTTCCAGAAGTAACAGATCACCCCGATGAGCAGCAAAGCAGCCACTGTTCCCGTGGAAACACCAAACTTAAGCCAGAAATCCAGGCTCACGCAAGCATTGACTAGCTGTGCCGGCAGGGAAACCCCAGCGTAACACTGCAGGGGCTGCTGCCACACATAGGTCGTTCTCTAGAACACATATACACACACACACATTTGTATTTGTAACCACAATATGTTAAAAATGTATTGAACATATGATATCGTTTTAGTTTTCTACCTGTATTCCTTGGACACATGCACTGACAATCTCTCTATAATGGTCTGACGTGCAGAGCGGACATGCAAACTGGCTTCGCCATAAGAAGTGGAAGGAGCAGCCATCACACGTCCCCTCTGGACAGTAACTATGGAAGAAAACAATGGGGCATTGTTTATAATGGAAAATCATTCCACTTTTTATAACCTATTGAAATACCCTATGATACAGTTCACAATATCCTTTTAGCTTGAGTACACAAGATGGCTGTGGGAGTGTGTGTGGATGATGGCTGGTTTAAGCAGCCTCACCTGGCCCGAGTCAGACTGATTGGAGTCTGGAGCTGGGTGAGACTGCACACCTGTTGCACACTAAGCAATCAGTGTGCACAGGTTAAACCAGCCATCACCGCACACACTCAGGAAGAGCTCTCCCACATGGCAGCATGGAGCACCATCTGTCTGTGTCATCCTACGCAACCTTGGCAATAAACCGGTCTTTCAACATCACCACCCTGTGTCCATTTGTTTGGTGGAGCCCAAGGAAAGTCACCTAGGTGGAGTATGGCAGCCACCTAGGTGGCGTGTAGCACTGGACTTTGCAACAATGGCATGCTGCAGAGTCAGACATTTGCAATATGTCACATTCGTTGTTAATTGAATGACTCTGATCAGGTGTGCAGGCGGTGTAATGTACCTGGGTAGAGAGATTTGATGCCTGGCTGTCACAGTAGGATCACATCTCATTCTGATTGTGGTTGACCTGCCCTGTTTACAAGCCTGCGTCATCTCACTCGACCTACAAACACAATGTCCCATTAATGACATGTCAAATGTGACATTAATGATGTCATGTGAATTACAATTTTGTTTGTTTTAATAGCATTGATTACTCTTGCATCGTCACAATAAAACATGCATAATATACGGAAAAAATCTGCTGTGTAACCTGTAATAAAATATGACATCAGGCAGACTGATGTCCACAGGGAACATGTTTTCCAGAGAAGAAATGTGATCTAAGGTTTTTTCTGTGGTCACACCTGCACAAAGAAAAATACACACGTCATCACGTTGTATATGTTCTCTGAATATATATATTTGTACACATCCCATTGCATGTATAACATATTTTACATCAGTACATTGCAATACTTATTACTCATGTACAATATGTTATACACACACGACATTAAGTTGTATTTGACGTGGGAAATATACGTATTTGCACATATTTTATGTATAACATATTCTACATCATTAAATATACAATACATATTACTCATATGTATTGTATATTATGTAACTATGCTCATGTATGTAACAATACAATCTTGTTTATGTTAGAAGCCCAGTAAACAGACAAAACAGCATTTAATTTAGACTCAACAGGTTTGCCGTTAAATGTTTTCATAGCAGACTTAGACATATAGACACAGACATTTATATAGACTGACAGACAGACAGATAGATGGATAGATAGATAAACAGACAGACAGACAAATACAGGCAGGCAGATGGATATATAGACAGATGTACTAGCACAGGATAAAATTAAGCAGCTGTCAACCCTCACCCACTAACATGTCGGCGATCACAAACGGCTGGGAGGAGACCAGGACCTGGCCCCTGGTGTCAGATGGGACCACCATGGACTGGCAGGCGTAACCTCTCACCTCCCTCCGCTGCTCCGTCACGTTGTCCACACACACGGCCAGCTGTCTGTCCTGTGGGGAGAGGAGGAGACCACTGGTGGTCAAACACAGCGATCGTTCATGCATAAAGACATGGCTGCAGGGCAGGGTAGCGTGGTACAGGGTTCGATCCCAAATGTTCGTGTCCAGGTGGTGGTGTTTGGGTTGTGAAAGTGTGCCCTGGAGGTGGGTTGTTTAGGCTGGGTGGCTGTCTGTGTGCTGGGCATTGGGGAATTGAACCCTGTGCCTTTTTACTAGGAATGTAACACCGTAGTTTTTCAAGGATGAGCTGTGGACTCCACACCCCCATTTGTTAGCCCTACCTGCTCCTAAATGACCGGTGTCTGAATTCTGAGTCACTAAGGATAAAATCATCTGCTAAAATGATGATGAAATGTTAAATATATAATAATTAATATGAATTCCCACCTCTTTCCCACACAGCGCTAGGTGGAAGTGCTGGAAGTATCGTAGGCCTCGGCTGGTGAAGCGGGGGCTGCTTCTGAAGCCTGTGAGGTTGGCCAGGGAGGAGAAGTTGTATTGCAGGAGCTGCCCTGCTCCGCTCTGCACCTGCAGGGTACAGTCACTGACGCAGGCTGAGCGGGCCTGGAGGATAAACAGGAGGAACAGACCATAATTTGTTGGAGACTCTCTGGTTAGAAGTGTTGAGCTGTCCATGGATAAGGCATCAATCCTCTTTTTGTGGCCACATTGCTTCCATACTGATGTGTGCTGCTGCTAAACCTTCAATTCCCCTCGGGACGAATAAAATACTAGGTTGGCTAGGCAAAATAATTGCTATATGAATGCAGCTCATACCATAACAATCTGCAGGAAGATTACATAACCATATAATAAAAAAGTAAATAAGAAATCCACATTCATCCTAGGGCCATAAGCCTGCAATAATAAAATGGTCAACACTGTGTTCCTCCCTCCTGACCTGGTTGGTGAAGGTATTGGGTCCACAGGGGATGCAGGCCTCCTTTCCTTTGGTCTGCTGTGGCCTGATGATGGTGTTTGGTGGGCAGCTCTCACACACGCCGGTGCCATTGACCATGTAGTGTCCGGGTGGGCAGGGCACGCAGGCGGAGAGGTCAGACGACCCCGCTGCACATTGGCGACAATCGGAGGCCACGCCGTCGATGGTGTTGGTGACAAGGATCGAGTAGATCTTGGCAACGTCGCTCGTGTGGTTCCTCTGTTGAAAGTAAGGCCAGTAGCTTTAGTTTTTATCTGAGCTTTATCCAAATATAATAAATACATGAAATATAATGAATATATAATAAATACATATAATAAAATAGATATATGTAAATAATTATAAATAATAAAGAAATCGAACATATAACAAATATATACAAATACAAATTTGTATGTTTTTATGTTTATTGGCACTTTGCCTATTTTAAAATAAAATATTGCACCTGGTGCATAAAAAATCATTATTTGGTTATGGCCTTTTTACCTACGGCCATAAAGATATTTAGGAGGTAGGTATGATCTTATTTTAGCCCATCAGGGATATGTCCAAGAGACAGGAATGTGAATTTTGTACCAATTCTAAAACCCAGGGTTTTTAGCGTGATTGTTGCTACTTTCGTCCAGAAAGTCTGAATAGAGGGACAATACCAAAAAAATCAACCACGATTTCTCCAAATTCCCTCCGGCAGCATAGCCGAGTGCCAGTTTGATTAGACTTCTGTTTGGCAAATCAAGTTAATCAACAGAAGTCTTTCCAGGTCCGGGACTTTGTGGAGGACGACTGTGTTTCCCAGGCATTCAGTCTTAGCCTTGTAAAGTGTATGTGTATGTATGGCATGTGTGTAGGAGTGTGAGCTATAAGCATCAATAAATATATGAATAACAGTTGGTGTCTCTCTTGGATTAGAACCTTTTACCTTTTCACAAAAATAATCACCAACCTGTAAATACCTGTGAAGCCCTGCCTATCCAACCCATATTTCTGACATATATTAACAAACTATTAAGCTCCCATTCTTTTTACAATCTTGCATATGGAAGTGATACCAGAATAGACCCATTGTCTAGATTTATGATCTTGTGGCATTAAGTCATGATTTTATGCCGACCATCTAAGCAGTTGAACTTCTCTTTGGAGTTGGAAACATTTAACCACTTCCACCCATACTTTCAATGAGAAAGGACGAAACTAATCGTGAAAAAATATCATTATTATTACTTATACTTATTTCATTCTATAAATTGTTTCTGAGGGATTTCTACTGAAAGTGATAGGAAAATATATAATAATCAGAGAAGAATGTTATTTTAACATTCTGCTGCCAGAGTCAAGAGGGTGCAAGCCCCCATTGAGATCAGCATATACTTTTTTGTTAATGCAATTGTAGTGAATATCAAATAACCATGACAGACCTTTGGGTAAACTTACTCCCAGGTTCTTGATGTGGGAAGAGCAACAGTTGAAATTATACTTTGCAGTTCATTCTTGCATGGGAGTGTAGTTAAATGTCATAAGCTGGGCTTTGTGAACGTTAAGAACATACCCTGAATATACCCTATACTTTTCCAGTATTTTATTAGTAGAGGCAAGCCAGAACCTGGTTCCATGATTGCGATCAGTTCATCCTCTGCATACAAACATACTTTATACTGCAGTCCTCTAATAGATATATCCTTTCATTCTGTCCTCTGTCATATGCTTGGGCCAGAGGTGCGATGAATAAATTCAAGAGACTGGGGCTAGCGGAGAAACCTTGGCTGCAACATCGTTGCAGAGTTATGGACTTAGGAAGGCTCCCATTAACTTTAATTCTTGCAGTGGGAGAGGGGTAAAGTGCCTGAATACAATGTATACAAAGTCTACTAAAGCCGAATCTCTTGATTACTAGATAGAGAAATTCCAACACAACAAACTCATATGTTTTTTCAGCATCTAAACTGAGAACAATGGTACCCATTTATATTCTGAATATCTAAAGAGTATGAATACATTAATATAAGGATGAATATGTGGCTGGGACTGACCGTGCCATGCAACTGCATGCGTCGGAAGGCCCACGTGAAGCTGGTGGTGATGTTATCCGGGACCACGTAGGAGTAGGACTGCTTGCCCGTGGTGCCGTGCCATTTCTCCACAATGTGCTGATTCATCTTGCTGTAACCCTGAACACAAGACATACAAATACTACATTAAACACATTCAACTTGCAGATAGATATTCCTGAAATTATGTATCACATGACATGTTGGTATTCATCCTCACTGCCAGGAAGTCTAGCATGCAGTCGGCGGTGCACTCTGTCTCGAAGACGAAGGTGATCCGGGACAGCTCGGTTGCTTCATCATCTTTGGCCGAGGATGGAGGCAGCCTTTCGAGGAGATGTTATATAAGATCGTGAGAGCTCTCTCCTGCAATAAAAGCCAACTAATGCACACCAGCTGGCATATGATATAACCCTGTGTGTGTGTGTGTGTGTGTGTATGTATGTGTGTGTGTGTTTTTGTGCGTGCGTGCGTGTGTGTGTCTGTGTGCGTGTGTGTGTGTGTATGTGCGTACATGCATGTATGTGTGTGTATGTATATGTGTGTGTGTGTGTGTGTGTGTGTGTGTGTGTATGTATGTGTGGGTGTGTGCTGGCCCTCACCTGTATCCCAGGACATTGAGGGTCAGGACCATAAAGTCGGAGTCCAGCTCTCCGGGGACTGTGTAGATGTAGTCCCCGGCCACCTCCCATCCTTACACAACCACACAACATCACATATATTAAGAACGACATTGTTTTATTTTCACACAACCATCGTAGCCCCTTGATCTCACCTGGCATTTGTATTATGGGACTTTGGGCTCTGATAGGTGGAAGCGAGTCTCACCTGTGCTCTGCTCCATGTTGAACGTGTATTCGCGGCGCAAGGCATAGCTCATCATGTTGCTGGGCATGGTGTTCCACCATTTGTACTCAAAGCCAACCACAGGCTCCGTACCAGCGGGACACTTCGCACAAGCTGGCATCGCATTGGGAATTGAAGCAGAGAATATGAAAGAAACAACAAGAAAAAAAATGAAAAGATACATATGTAGGCATTGATAAGAGGGCATTCATGTGAAAAAATTATGAAGGCAATAAGTAGTCATTTATCCAGATTCCAACTAGGACCTGAAACTGACAGAGCATTAAAAATGTGTATTGTATTCTATTGAGTGCTCCAACTGAGTTATGAATGTACTGGTAACACACGGCATATTTAACCACATATACCAATGTTATTCAATGCGTTCATTGAAATACACTAGTGAAGGCTTCAGAGATGGTGGTCAAGGAGGTACCACACCTGTTCCGTTGGAGAAGAAGTCATTGGAGCAGGGTTGGCAGGCGGAGGTGTTGGTGAGGTAGAAACCCGGGTTACAGGGAGGGCAGGTGATCTTCTGGCCGGAGGCGGGAAGATTCACTGCTCCAGGGACACTCTCACTGCAGATCTTTGGCTCCATCCACTTGTACATGATCTGGGTCTGATGAGAGATGCATGATGATAAACCCTAACCCTTTAACCCTTTAATTGTTATTAATGTCCTGTACTTCTGCTGAGACACCCACATTTCGAGTCTTGGATTAATAGGCCTAATGTTTACGGTATATTAAAATCACAATGTCAAACATTTAGCCCCTCCCAGTCAGTAGACTCAATAACTGTCCACACTAACTGGCTGTGCAACTGTGTGATGCCAACTAGCGTCGCTTGGCTGGCTGGGTGGCGTGAGTGGGAGGGGTTTTGGGAGTGTTGAGAGAACAATTCTTGTAAACAAACCGAGAGGCACAGACTGGCCAGCATTTTTTATTTGTAGAATCTATCAGTTATAGGACGTGATATTATTGATAACTTATTTAAATCACTATCAATCAGCATCGACTACAGATACATCCAGGTTATGGTAAGCTGTGTTAAGCAATGCTACACAATGACACTACTTTACAGTAGGATAATTTATGCATGAAAGGAGCCAGATAAACAGCTTTGAACAGCACCGTTTGCCGGGACAGCTGATATTTAAGGCCACCAAATAGTCACACCAGATGGTCACATTTGAGGTGCACTGAACAGCATGCACACACACACACACACACACACACACACACACACACACACAGAATTATATAAATGCTCAGGTTTATTTGACTGTTTTTCCTTGAATATGTATTAAGCTGACTTTTAAACTGAAACGTTATTGTATTTAGCTGTTTTGTTCTAGCTCCTGTTGCTGCATTGTACTTCATGTGAATGTTGCTTCATTTTTATTTAACTTGGTGCAGCATTTTATTAGCAGCTACTCACATTTTGATTGTATACTTGCCAGCCTCTCCTGTAAGTTTAACTCTAAATGACTGAAAGTAACGGTAACCCCACGACAGATACAGGTCATACAGTGTTTGAGTTCAGTACCTGTCCCATGGAGTCACATGGGGCGTGAGTGTAGAAATAGTCACTGTTTGTACATGCAGGTCTCACTTTGCAACTCCCCGAACCAGCCTCTGGGGAAACATTGGCACGGTGAGAGGAAACAGCCAGTGGGCATGCAGAGAAACACATCTCATACATTTAGATACAGAGATAAGACACGCACACACACACAAACACACACTTTACAGGTGCATATTTGCATAGAGACAACCTGGCCTTTATGTGGACTCATGCATGATAGGTACAACGAGCCTGTAGTATAGTAAAGTATAATATAGTATAGTATAGTATAGTATAGTATAGTATAGTATAGTATAGTATAGTATAGTATAGTATAGTATAGTACAGCTACTTTACTTTTGAATGAATGAATATATAGAATGAATATATGAATGAATGATCAGAATGAATGAGTTGGAAAATAAATATTTTTATTTTGCTGTAGTGATCACTGGATACAATCGGGATACAATCGGGATACAAACAACAAACCTACCGGCATATGTGTCTGGTTCACACTGATGGCACACGGTCGCGCCCTTGTTGGAGTAGGAGTCTGCAGGGCAGGGGCCACAGCGCGCAGATCCTGGCTTAGCACTGTAGGTGCCCGGCTTGCAGAGGAAGCACTCTGAAGTGTATGCCACCCCTAGACCAGAAACAGGAACCAAGATGTAATTATTAACAGACGATGGTGTTGTGAGCGGTGTGAGCTTGTCAAACAAAACAGACTTATGGTATCATTGTTAGAGACAGCAACATGATAACCTCTCCATAAATCAACATACAATATATATATTAGATAATAACTGACCTGAGATGGCGATGTTCCTCAACAGAACAGATTTGACAGTCGTTTCCTGCAGAGCGTACGCTGTGGTTCTCCAGTACAGAACGTTGGTGCCTTGGTTTAGTTTCACCTGGACACAGAAAGTAGTAAAAGAAATTGAAGAGCATAAACAGACAAAAGCCATTGTAGGATGAGATGTTTTGGGTTTTCCAGCTTACATTATACTGACTCCAGTCGGCGTCGGATAACTTCACGAACCGGCTCTCCGTATCCGTGGACTGGCACTGGTCGTTCTGGACCTACACGCCGAGAGAAACGGCCACAAATAACTAAACAAAGCCAATAACCTACGTCGATAACAACGGCATTGCAACTGTAGGATACTTACGAAAAATTCAAAGTAGATGTTGTTGTCGGGGTATAAATATTCAAAGGAGACTGCTCCGGCTTTCTTGAGGTTCACGGCAAAGGACAAGGTGGTGGTGCACTCGTCTACGTTTGAGGCTATGTGATCCCCCATTGGAACCCACATGGACCTGGGGGAAAGCACCACAAACAGTTGGGTACACATCTGGAAACAATCTTTTTACATGTCTCTGTACAGAACATTGGGCAGGATACTGTAGTAGTGGCTAGGGGGTTCTGCTTAATGGTACTGGGATCGACCCCCGATGAGTGCAACCTACCGATAGGCATCCTTGCATGCTGTCTGATGACATATATCTGAATGTCTCAAATTCACTCTCCAAGTCGCTTTCGGTAAAACTGTCTGCTAAATGACTAAATAGTCAATATAAAATTAATGTGACGACAGACTCACTTGGAGCAGTTGGTCTGGGCGTCATCGTCGATGTTGATGCCGTGCGTGACGAAGCCTGCCGGCAGACTGTCCCACTCATCAAAGGCCACCCCCGTGCCCAGGGAGTAGCTCCCTGCCGCACACTTCTGGCACATCTGGCTGCTCATCTCCAGGAACTCCCCGTCCGTGCACGAGAAGGCTGCACAGAGTAAGAAGAGAATTAAAGAAAATGGGCTCATTGGGAAGAGTGTAGAGATGTACAGGACTAAAGGACATTTATGTAAAATGATTTAATGGAAGAAGGGTACTGAACATCCCCTGTCTTGCTTCCGCTTCCACAGAGATAAGATGGAAGATCATAAACATGGATACTGCTCACCAAAACTACTCCAAAAACGTGACTAATTCTGATTAATTATAAACAACAATTAAAGTCCATGGCACCAAGTTTCTCTCTGCCAAATAATGTGGCAGAAGTCTGAACATTTATTGGGGAAAAACATAGCATTACTCCGGCCTTGACCTTTAAAGGACGAAATGAGGTGTCTTGGGTAATGTAGTCAAAGGATGAAACTCACTGCATTGGGTGCCTTTCACGGGGTCAGGTAGTCCTGTACACGTATCGAGCTTATTGGGGACAGCCACTCTCCACCTGGACTGCAGCATATCACACTCTGTGTACTCAAAGTGGTAATCTGACTGGAAAAAGAGAATTAAAATGTCTTAAAATGTAATTGTGACTATAAGCCATTATGAAGACAATAAATCAACATAAGAAAAACAAACCAGTCCAACAGGAGGTCATATGATAAGAACCGAGGATGCAGTTTGAGTATTAAAAACCCATGTTGTGTAAATGTATGGTAGGATGATTATCAATCATTTGTTTTACAGTTTGCTGTAAACCACGACAACCTCTTTTCCAAATAAAGTTGGGAGCCAATATTTACCCAAGAAAGCTGCCTCACCTGTTGTCCCAATAAGTTATTCTTCTATTTTCTAATCAAGGAAGTACATCTCTTATACTTAAATCCCTCCAGGGTTTATTGAATTAGTCAGGGGGAGATGTTGTTTCTGAACCAATCCTTTTGTAAACATGTCATCTCAGAGTTGTTGTAGAAAAGTGGCCTTTCCACAGGGAGACAACAAACACTATGACGGCTGCTTTGAGTGGCAGTAACAGTGGTTCATTTACACTACCCCACCCACAATGCACTCAAATTATGGTTTTATTTTGTCCAATATAATCCTTTGTAATTGCAGAGTAGGCGTAAGATTGACCTAAGATGTTGTCACTAACAGCCTGGCTTTATCTTGCTGTAGGTATTAAAGCCACTTAAGCCAAGGCCAGTTCAAACCATGTGGGATAAATAGTTTAATAGTTGGGAAAAAGGCATCAGCAGATGTTGGCTTTGTGCTTCTGATCAGTGCTGCTTCATTAGCTGTGGCCGAGATATCTCCTTACCCAAGGGTCCGCGTCCGGAGGATCCAGGGATCAATATGAATATAAATAGGAATAAGAATAGGAATGCGCTCGCTGCCAAACCGCTTGCTTTAACAAACATGAGGAAACCAGGGCAACAGGACATTGGGATCAACGGGTCTCATGGTCAAATGACTTCTGGTGGAAAACACATTTACCTGGTGAAGCAGCTGCCGCCTGGTAGCTTGCTGACATTTCATTTCTAAGCTCACTCACCTTGAAATGCAGGCGCTAGAGTTGCCATAGAGGACATTTAGTGTCAATACCATGCAGATAAGCCTCGACACAGTATCTTTCTGCCATAAACGTTCTGCCACATAAAGAAATCTACTACTTTATCAAATGCCGCAGTTGTAATGCAAATTTTTAGAAGTAGGTTACCAGAAAAGTACTGAGTCGTACTTCAGGAGTTACAACTTTTTTAAGTCTGGTAGAACACAGCACAGTACCATATTTGGTAACACAATGTTAACACAATGATTTTAAAACAATGTTTGTAAATCCATGTATAGTGACTTGACCTCAACATCAAAACTATTCTTCACTACTAAACTTATTTAAGTATTGATGAAACCATCCAGTGACCCACGTCACAATACCACTAAGTCATGATATTCCATAGATTGCAGAACACAATCATTAGCAGGTTTCGCTAACATATGTTTATTTCCCACATGTGTCACCTATTATGTAGATGTGTTAAACAAGCCACTTTCAGCCAAATAACTATATTTCAAGAACCCTTTTAGAAAAATACATATATTCTATGTATATTATAATAAAAAACATTAAAGTAAAACATTAAAATAAGGATATTTAAGACACAGCTGTTTGACAACCCCATTTTTTAAGTATATATAGGCCTACTTCAAATAGAAAGTATGTGTATGTGTGTGTGGTCTATGGCCGTTGTATCAGAGTGTTTTTACATGCTGTAATACAACTAACTATAATATTAAATTCTAACTTTACTATCCCTACAGTAATAGGCTCATTCTTGGTCATTCTCATATATTACATCTGATATTGTTCAATTTCAGTTCAAACAAAGGCCTACAACCAACCATAACCTATTACCAGTGCTATGTTGTAGTAATTTGGTAATGAAAATAAAATATTAAAACATTATAAAACAGAGGTGAACAAGAGTCTTTCTCACGCACAAACTCTATATGATCGTTTAACAGTTGTGTGTCTTGTTCACGTAGAACAATATTAAACAAACGCAAAACATGGATGTCAAAGTTATTATTGTTGTCATCTTACCTCTTTACACAAAGGCAATTCCGCATTGATATGAGCAAATAAATGCCATATAAAAAAATAACCGAAATGCGCTATTTGCATCGTTGCTGTTCTCAGGTCGTCCCGGTTCTTCTGTAGTTATGCCACGACACGGGCCATGATAGAGGATCCACATGTAGGCGCGGCTCTACTTTGAGCACAGGTAAACACAGGTTCATTTGTGATTGGCTACCTGGTTTTGTATCTTCACATCACTATTTCTGGATCTAGTGTTTTGTGGTGAATAATACATTTGTTATTTACAATAAATGTATAATAATAACATGTGTTTTTGGGATCTTTAAATTGACACATTTAATTATTTTTCATATTTTATAGCCTACATATTTTATATGGTTTGCTTCGATGGGATGACCTGGGAGTTTTTTAAGTGAATAAACATGAACACGTTTGGGTAAAACGTGTTCATTTGTCAAACTGAATAGCATGGGTAGACCATAATTAGGCTAATCAGGGCTGGCAAGTTTCACGAAAGGTTTGGAGTGAGATTACGTGTGTTGGGGGTGGAGCGACCCTTCACCCCACACAATAATTATTGAAACTTCAAAAAATGTTGTATGTTTATGTTATTATATTATTTATTATTTATCTGTTGAACGTGAATCGAATTCATTTGTTAGTTTAAAGTAACCCACGCGCATTTTATGTAAGTGAATTTCTTCAAATTGGAATTGGAATTTGCGAACAACTAGCACCGGGGCCCTTAATGACCTTCTTACGCCACTGTCAAATTGCCGTATCTTATGACGATGAAAAGCAATTGACGTTGACAGCGTTATTTAGCTTACTTCCAAAACCATGGGCTATATATATAGCCTGCATTCATATAATATAGGGCTGATCGGAAAACTAGGACAGCATCAACTCTGTTTTACGGTGTGCCTTCGGTCCAAGCTCTGTGCGCTCTGCTCTGTCTGCTGACGGTCGCGGTCACATTTCAAAGAGCTCTGCACGGTTGGCGCGCATCGTTTGATTCTATACGAGGATGTATTTTTGAAAAGGTTCGCGTTAATGGCAAAATAGCGCGTAATTTGGGTGTGAAATGGGAGGCGCGGCGTGAGAGCGTGTGAAGAGGGTGTCATTTCAGCTCTGGGCTAATGTTTACAGCGCCGCGTTGTGAGGATTTTGAGAAAGGCTATTAATACGTTCAGCGGTTGCTTAGAAACCAGGCTGTAAACATCGTAGCTTGTAACCCAGTAAAACAAATCCAAGAGACAACTCTCTCTAGGCCTATTTGGCTCTTTCCTGTCACGAGAATATGTCAAACCGAGACCCCTTTCCATTTCCTAAACCAGAGAATGACAACACTTTCACGGGGACCAAGTCATCCCAGGTGGGAGCATTTTTATTTATTTTGTTTAGTCTAGTCGAGCCTAACGTTACCTCTGTTGTTTCTGTGAATGCGGCGCTAACATAAAGACATCAGCTATCAGGACAATGCGAAAACGTTAAGTGTCATGCATGCTTGTGCCATGTCAATAAACCACTCTGAAACAATGCGCCGTGTGTTTGACTGTACAGAAAGAGACATTTGATAAACCAACTCATCTGGCCCAGAACGAAGAGCCGTGGAGCCGCCTGTACGTCACGGCGACGTCATCAAGCAACAGAAGGAGCGTAATGCACTACGACCAAAAAGTAACTATTGTTTACGTTCCACTGCATTTGACTAGTAGGTAGGCCGCATTTTAAAGAAGGCAATAAAAAGCCACCTTTAGTAGGGTTGTGCAGATGGATGGGTAGGCCTATCTCATAGGCTTTTATCTGGAATGCGTAATCAAATCGAGCTTTGTGTCGTTTTTGGCTGCATTTTGTGCTGAAACAAATTGTAACGTATAAGCCTATAGGCCTTGTTTAGTATTTTCAAACCTTGCATTTTGCTGCGGAAAGGTAGCCGTCCGCTAAAGCCTAAAAACGTTTTATTTGTAGAGATAATTTTCTATATAGGCCTATTTAAAAAAACTGATTTGAACCTTATTATACATCAATGATGGCTAGTATGGCTGATGATAGGCTGCTACATTATATAGGCCATTTAACTGGTAAAGTACTACAGTGTATCATTATGTGTCAGTGTCATTTCTTTGTGAATGTATTCGATTGGCCGTAGTAGTCAACGAAGCTTTCAACAGATTTCCAATGACACTGCTCCATCTTGGTATTACAGTGCATTATGTAACCGATACGCCATGCAGTTCTTAATCAGTAACGGACTTAATTGCAATACAACCCGAGTCACCTGACCCCCTTAAGCACATCTGACGCGGTTCTCCCTCCACTTCTCTCCAGGTTCCCAACGACAGCCTCGACTTCCACCTAAAGTCCCTCTATGACCACCACGAAGACTTCCTCCGCACCAGGAACCAGATTTTGTACCAGCGGGAGACCGTCTCAGAGGACCATGGGTGGGTTACAGGAATATGCTAATCGCATCCATGACTGTATTAGCTACCCAAATGAAAATTGCTTAAGAGTACTCTTATCTAATGTCAATCAACAGGAGGACACTTAAAAAACGTGAAAGGCAAGGAGTCCAGCAAAACAAGCTGCAAAATCACAGCATCAGGGTGTGGATTAACCCCCAGAAGTGCTCCATTTACAGCATCCAAGGAACAATAGGTGAATTGCTATACATTGTTGTAATTATCTACAGCTGGTGACGTTAATCAGTAATGAATTAACAGTATGATTATCAACAGTAAGTGTTTATTAACAAAGTGAATTGCAAAACATACAAGCAAAACACTTAAAATAAAAAATTAAATAAATTAGTTGACTAGGTCATTCCAACCCTGACCTTGTTAATTATTCTAACAATATTTTCCCTTCCCAAGAGTCTCACCACAATGCATCAACAAACGGGGGCTATTCGAGAAAACATGACGGTGGCTTCTACTCAACCTAAAGGTTCCTCCCACTCTCTAAAACTACAACCATGGAGAGAAACATAGTGGAGGAGTTTAAATAAAGTCCTTCTCAAGATGCCATTTTTGTCATAAACTTGTTATTAATCTCAGACACCTCTGGTGAAACCAAAGACGTCCGAACTGTCCATAAGAAAAAAGAAAATGTGCACAAAATTGTAATCTCGTCAATCAACAATCCACCAGTAACAATAGAACAGGCTCAATATAAATAAATCCTAGTAGGATGGCTACGTCCCTCCTATTGTTATATAATTAGCTATGTGTGCCCACTGCATACATTTCCCTTGAATACACAGATTCTAGTGTTTATTCTGGTGTATGAGTTTTCCTCCGGGTGAGGCGTCTCTCGAAGGCCTTCTCGCTCCACTCCCCCGGGGGCAGCATATAAGGTCCGTTATGAATGCAAAGCACAGTCATCTCCTCTGCGTACTCGAGGTCTTGGAGGAGCTGAGGGCACACAACAAGCACATGGCGTTTGACATGGTAGATATGAAAAAGGCATCACATTCTCAATGTCAACGGTACCCCAGGTAAGAACAAAAGTCAATAGCAGGTATATTTAGTCGGAGATGCAACATAAATTAATCGGCAACGGAAGAGGACTTTCATTTAATACACAACAATGATGGGACTACTTTCCAAGTTTTATGGTTATGGATATTTTATGATTGTATCGCCTGTGGGACAGTTATTGCCCAAAACAATTTGCGATCCGTCTTGTGTAACAATGGAAGACGAAAAAATACAGAACAATGAAACTAGTAATAATTTGCCAAGGAGGAAGAGATACGGTCGATACAAAAGCTGTTTGTTCTTCTCTCTTAATGAAAGCGCGTGCGTGCGTACATGCATGCATGCGTGTTCAATGCATTTGTGTGTTTCGTGGGAATAAAGCCTAGCACACTATCAGACCACCATTGCATTAGATTGACTGTCTAGCGTATAGACTGGTGGTGTGTGGCAGCCCATGTACACATCAGATATCTATCCATCAGAGAGGCAACACTCACTTTTGGAGTGATGAAAAAGTACTGCGAGGTGGTCTCCTTGCACGCCGTGTGGACCACGATATCAAAGACCCTCCGCTCGTTGATGGGGTCCATTCCCTGTGGAGGACATTAGGAGAGATTAGCAAAGACAATTCAAACAAGCTCTTCAAGATGATGACAGTTGTATTAGGACATGTGAGTGGGTTTGAGTCCGTAAATCCACATTCCACACAGCGGCTCATATTCAACACTAAAACTTGAACATTAACGCTGAAAAAAAAAAAAAGTGAATGACGAGCGAACCAGACCTGGTTGATCTCATCGACCACCCTGAAGGGGCAGCGGTTGAGCTCCTGCAGGGCCATGAGGTAGAGCATGGTGGAGACACTGCGCTCTCCCCCGCTCTGGTGGTGCGCTGTGAGTTCATGCAGCTGGGTGCTGTTGTGGAACTTCACCCTGATGCGGATCCCGTACTTATCATACTCCTCCTACGCACACACACAAATATAGAATCATTTCATGAGTTAATTCACTTCCCAAGTAAATGTTAGCTGGTCAATTAAATGCATAGGCTAGGGGGCACGTTACCTCCTTTTCTGAATGGAGGTCAACTTCCCCCACGCACTGCATGGAGCGGAAGAAATCGCTGAACTTCTCGTTGATCTGACCAATCAGCGTCCTGAGAGGGTTCAGCCAGCGCTCTTTAGCCTGAGGCAGAGACAGAGGCAGAAACCTTTATCACATAAGGCAGCAACAGACATTTTGCTGGGTAGAGAGAAGATTGACAAATAAAAAGTACCTCATCAGTCCACATGTATTTATTGGTAATTGGTTACTTTTACTGTTGTTCAAAGTCTATCCATGCACATAAGTAAATGTAAGCAGACAAACAAGGACAAATACAACATACTTCCCCAATTTTATGCCCAACAAATGTGAGTACAAATGTACAACAACCTCAAGAGTGGCCCAGTAACTGAATGTAACAGCGCTTTCTAGTGGCTACAGAAAGGATCTCACGCCAACCATTGCAGGTGTTCCCTGTACCTCAGATATGTTCAGTCGGTAGGCGTTCAGGGCTTTGCTCTGATCGTCTAACTCCTTCTCCAGGTTCTGGATCTCCTCCTCCCTTCTGTTGTACTCTTCAACCACCTGGGGCCCAACAAGGGAAGAACCATTTCACACGGTCAGAGAAACTCAATGGGCAGCTTTAACATCCTCTGCCACTAGCTCAGTAGGCACAGGGACATTGAATTAAGTAAAATCACTATTTCTATAATTACAAATTATTTTCTTAGGTGAACATTGTAAACAAACACCTCCACTACTGAACAGAAAATCGGAGGAAACTCAACACTTGTTGCAGACAATAATAATGAAAACAACTTTGTGTGGTCTTGGGATTTTTATTTTGCTTTGTTGTTCCTGCTAATTAAACATAATCCCATTTCGACCATTCGGTCACAGAATAATTATGGTGAAAAAAAAAAAATGGTGTTTGAAAATGAACCAGGTTCAATCCCCAATGTCTGCAGTCTACCAGTAAGGTATACTTGTGCAAGACGCCAAAGCAGTACCCACTTCTTAATGACTGAATTCAGCTGTAGTCACTATGGACCAAATTAGCATCTGCTACATAACCAAAATAGTATGTAACTGGTAGTGCTTACGTTTTCGCTTAGTCCAGTGAAGCACTCTGCCCTGGACCTTTCCTCATTCAGCAGGGCATCCAGCTCATCTAGGGAGTCAGGCAGCTTGCTGAAGGCCTGGACAGACACAAATCCCTGTGACTCCTCACAGAGAACCAATAGACACTACACTCATACAGTACACAGGAAAATCATATTCTGGTTACATTTTGGATGTTTGAGGCTATTTTGGATTATCTATAATGTTATAGGTTACTGTTATTGTAAACTGTGGTCCTGTATAAAAAAGATTAAAAAAGGCCAGTAGGTGCTTTCTGTAGTCATACCAGGATTATCTTCTCATAGTCAATGTTCTGTTTATAATAATTACATATTTCCAACAAAATGACATCCAAGCCATGAATCTTTAATTACAAACCTCAAGCTACTTCAAATGTTCACAAGGCACAATGGGCATCAAGAGGCCACAGACTAGCATCCACCCCTCTGCACCAGAACTACTCTAAGAGCAGCACAGCAGGCTGAGTACTGACCGCCTTTAGCTCTGCAGGCACGACCCCTGCTGGGTCCATGTTGCAGATGTGCCTGGCACTCTTCATCAGCCCCTTGCACTTTTCATGCAGCTGGATCTTCTTCGTGTCCAGACGAGTGACGGCATCCTTTGTGAGGAAAAACCACGGACAGGTGGCACAAGTCAATGACAGGAGAAGTGAGTGTGAACCAGTCAAAATACATTAAAAAAGGTGGTTAGGAATAATGAATGTACAAGTCAAATGAAACCAATGCCCCAATAAGCGCATAAAAATACATACAGTAAGATAATATTTATATATATCTATAACATTTAAAAAAGAAGGTAGGGATCAATTATGGTATCCATTTCAATGTTCCTTGTTATTTTGATCCCTTCAATACTGTACATGCTTATGTGGGTATGTGTATATCATAATCCAAAACCTACTTCCAAAGTCCTGAGCTCAACTTGTCTGTCCTTACAGTTCCCCTCCAGGTGGTTCTTCTCAGCAGTGAGGCCCAGCGTCTCCAGCGTCAGATGAACCTTGTCCATACTCAGCCTGGCTCTCAGCTAAAAACATATCAAAACATATCAAGACAGTCACAGAGAGACAAAAACATATCAGTCAATCAGATAAAAAATAATTAAGGAATGAACACATTTATTTTAAATGGTTAACAGCTAATGTAACGGAACTAGCAGAATCAAATAGAGCAAACAACATTTTGCCTTGCTCATAACACAGAACTCCATGGTAGTAATAAGCCTAGTCCTCCATACCTTTAATTGGGACATAACTTCACCCATTATGGACACCTTCTGGGCATTGACAGCAGAGATTTTGGCTTTGGTCTCTCCCTCCAATTTCTTCAGGTCTACACTATTTTTCTCGATTTGCCTAAGACTGAACACAACAGCAAAAAGGGACAATATAAACTGTTGTCAGTGAACAGAAAGGACACTTTTAACGAAAGTAACTTAGAAGTGAGGCTGTGAACCAATCAAAGCATACAATACAAATCGTGTTGAGTGCAGAGTAGCTATGGGAATCACGAAAGCATGAGCTTTAAAAGCCGATAGTAAAGTATGTTTCTGATGGAGAGCAACAGTCAATCTAGACATAACTAGACATATGAACAGATAGAAAAAAGAAAAATAGCCATTGAATCCATTACACCTGTCCAACTTGGTGGCAATCTTCTGCTCCAGGTGTCTCTTTTTGCTCTTCTGCTCCAGCAGCCTCTTCTTCTCCTCCCTCAGTTCGTTGTCCCGGCGCTCCAGGGTGGAGATGTTGTGCTGCACGCCCACCAGACGCTCATCCAGGGTCTTGATCTTCCCCTCACAGTCCTGACAGAGACACAAACACCACGTCTTACCACACACCTACAAATGACTTCTGCTTAATAATGGGTTCAAACTTTAAACTAAGAATGCAAAAAGAAAATCTTTTAGTTAGTTTGAATAGAAGTTTGAAAACATAACTTTACAAATCGCTATTCGACAACTAAAGTGTAAAAAATAAAGGGAATACAAAATGTAATAAATAAGTAATATTTTGGTGATGGAGTGGTATGGGCAAATATACAATTTATGTAATTTATAAAAGACATCCCTCTTTTCCTGTTCTGAAAAGGTGTGTCAATATAACATGCAGACCTTGATCTGCTGCTCCAGCTGGCCTTTCTCCTCGCCATCCACTGAGATGGTGAGGAACCGGGAGGGACGGAGCACGGAGTTGCTGGTGCTGACGAAGTTGGAGTAGACCGATTTCTTGACCGCATACCGCTCATCCGCCGTGTAGATGATCTTTAGGTAGGGCTCCTCGATGACCTGGGGGAAAAAAAGGGTTGAATTCTGAACATGTTGTCTACGCTGCGCTGAGCAAACAACATAAACAACTATGTTATATCAATCAATCATTTGGATTTATACAAATCATCCACTTTAGATGAACCCATTTGATCATTCCAATGAGGGGATCCTCAAGGGCTCACATGTCATGGATGCAAAACTCAAAACAGACCTTTTTGATCATGGCTTTTGTTTGGGCCGTTCCCACGGGTACGTCGTGAACATTGTACTGGTGGCACAGGTAGCTGATAACATCGCCCGGGGCGTCAAACATCTCGCGCAGGTAGGAGTAGAACCCAAAACGCCTGCACACATAGTCCATTGTTTTAGACACTAACGGCCCTTCATACCAAATGCCATCACCTTGTAGAATGTATCACTATGTACAGGTTTTCCTGTCTTAGAATGCTTGCCTCTGCTGTTTTGTTTTGTTAGCATTATGGTATGGTATTAATTGTGGTGTATATTTTTTAAACCACTGGATGAGACAAAGGCAAATTTCCTTCTCATGGATAATACACTTACTACGCAGCTCCTACAAACCATTGCTGCTTTTTAATACATGAAAGAGAAGTGCATAAAACAAGGCACTTGGTTTATCTAATATCTTTCTGTAGGTACTTCTCCAAGAGAGCCCCCTCAGAAACAGCTCACCTGAGGGACTCGATGGGTCGAGATGGTTTCGTGTTGGAGCAGGACACTGCTGGGGCCAAGATGGAGTTCACCCTCAATTTTAATTTGTCACGGACCTGAGGAGTATAAAATGCATCAGACCTGTGTACTTCAAAAAAAGAAACATTGTAAGAAATGTTTGCACAAAAGTGTTGACACTAGCTAGCTAGGCTTTGGACTAGGGAAAATATCCATGGCCTCTTGAGTTATTTGCATAACAGCTCTCTTAGTTTTACTTCCACTTTATACTCGATCTACTGCTGTATCTAGCAGTACATAGTAAACAATTATTGAATTGTCATTATGTAGACACAGAAAGATTGCTTGCTGCATACGTCATTCAAAGAGTCGATGCACAGACCTCTTTCATGAAGGTCTCCATGTCGTCCCTCTTCTCGAATACAAAGCCCCGCAGGTCATTGAAGGGGATGTGAGTCTCCACATATTTAGCAAAGCGAGGATCCTTCACATTGAGCTGAAATGAAGCATCCAAATTAGTCATTTAGAAGACCTATTACCTCAAGAGTGTAACTACGGAGCAGGTAGGGGTTTTAGGGGCATTACATTTTGTGATATTAAATCCCTGATGAAGGATTTTGAAACAATTTAATTAAACTGTCACTGTTTATAAACGTCCCTTCCCTCTTGGGCAGTTTTTTTTAATGGTCTTTTGTATTTTTGTCAGCAATGGTTTATAGTTTATACGTTGTCGGTTTATAACTTTTATGCGATGACCTGCTGCTGACTATCTTGGCCAAAATAGATTTTCCATCTCAAGGTACCTTCCTCGTTAAATATAATTTGATAAACAAATTTAAAAAGAGAACGGGTGCCTGCACATTGAACCAAGCACCTTTTGGCTGAAGGTCAATGAACCTAGCCACTGTTCTACCCCAAGACTTACCACTAGCAGCATCGGCTCGTGCACGTTCCCGCTGAAGAGGTGCCTGTTCTGGCGCAGCCACTGGATGGCTGTGTGAGTGTCCTTGTGGCGTCCCTTCAGCTTGTCCTCCTTGGCCTTCATCATATTGTTCATGTCGTTCAGCCTCCTCGCAAACACTGCCAGAGCACACGGACACAGTCCCTCGAGTCAACTAGCGCTGGGATTTCCATCATAGGATAATACAGGGGGTACATAAACATGTGGGTTTAGTGTAGGTGGGTAGGCTGGGCACGGAGATTATTAGTAACGAGTATGAGTAATGGTTTGAGGATGACTGAGTAAAGGATTTATTTTTTTAAGAAGAAATCTGTGATTGCTGGTCTATTTAATAACAAATACACACTTTTTGACTCTGCGATCATGTTGTCCTTTTCTCTGCGAATGTCTGCCTTCTCCCCCTCCAGCTTGGCCCGCTCCTCCTGGTGGCCCCTCAGCTCCACGTTGATGCTATCTATACGCTGCGCCACGTCTGGCTGCTCGCCGACGTTTGCGAGTTCCGTCTTCAGGTCGTCGATGATGCGCCGGGTGTTGGCGATGCGCTTCTCCTCGTCCTCCTTCTCTGTGTGCTTCAGATTCAGAGCCTGTCTGATGTCCTCGATCTGGAGAGAGTTGGACGACCGCAGGGGGTTATGAGACAATCACAGACGACCAATGACATTGCCTTATTTGAGCTGGGCTCATTGGACTGGACAGCAAGGCCTCACCTCTCTTTGCTTTCTGTCCAATTGGTCCCGTTTCTGTTTGCACTTCTGTGAGGCTTCTTTGATGTTGGCAGTCTGGAAGAATAAACAACAACATTCATTCACATTTTGTTTATCCCGGGATGAAATTCAGGTGTTACAGAAGCTAAATCAAACAGAATAGTCAAACAACTGTTTTTATTTAATAGACAATACATGTTTGACCTAGTTCCTAGCCTTTTTATGATATATAAAATATACACAAAAGAGCATAGGCACTTGCTCAGTTTATAATGGATGTGTTTTTTCCCCATTGGGGAGTGAAGAAAGAAGGGTCTGACCTTGGTCTTTATCTGTGCCTCAATTGGCTGCAGTTTGTTGTTGATCAGCTGGATTTTCTTCAGCATGGGCCCGTGGGTCTGCTTCAGATTGGACAGACGCTTCTTGGCCTCCTCACGGTCCCTCTTCACAGCCTCGTGCTCATTACGAACAGCCTCGAACTCCTGGAGAGAAGACCAATTACATGTTGGGGTTTTTAATCATTTTATTCAAATCACAAACTTGAACACATTTCAACCATAGTAATTGTCTAACCATTCATCTATGTTGTATAATCCACAAACAAACCACTGCTCACCACCCATGGTTTCTTCTTCTCAAGCAATTCGATCATGTCCAGATGTCTCTTCTTCTCATAGTAGCGATTCACATCAAGCTTGTTGCTCTCATTTTTCTGCTTTGCCTTTTCCAGGAAGGCAGCCTTCTCATTCACAGTGTTCTATCAAATCAAAAGCAATGTCTGTTTAACATCTGTCCTTATTTTATGACAATTCAGCTATTGTAACTGCATTCCACTACTGTAATTTCCAATCAAGTTTGTACACTGTTGTTATAAAGTTGTAAGAGATTTTTTCTAGAACAGTTTTTCTAGAACAGTTGCATTATGGCTCTCTGTAATACATCACATTTTCTTTAACAATTGAAGCACTTTAAAGGATGAAATCATTGTCTTTTATCATCAACAATAGGCAGAAAAGGAATTCACTAAAACTATTCAAAACCACTGGCTTGTACTACACACCTCAAGTTCTCTTTCTCTGCCACGGAAATTCTTTAGCTCACAGTGGTACGTGTACATTTCTGGTGGCCCCACTGATTTCTCTGTGGCCTCCAGAAGTTCTATCTTGGACATCTTTGCAAACTCACCGACTTTCTCCTGTAGGAATATATGTCATCATATCAGCAAGCATGTAGAGTATGGTATAGTAAAACAGTGAATTTCTTCATTTTATATCCCTGGTATAAAAATATATATCATAGAGGGTCTAAGGTTTAGTTGAACCGATTTTTCCTGTTTGCAGAATGAGGGCCAGGGTACATTAAGGGTTAAACAAAGAGGTACTCATCTAAATTTATGTTTGGTGTTTTGAGAAGGGGCTAGGAAATACACACAAACCCACCTGCGGAAGGAACTGACAGAGGTTGCTGACTTGGATTTGAAGGGCTTTGACCTCTTCCTCCACTGCCTTCTGACTGGATGCTTTTCCATTTAACATCCATGCAGACAGGTTATCTGTGTTGATCTCTCTGTTTATCACCACATTACCGTCATTCTTGTACCTGTAAATTCAGTTACAAATGTGATGTATTGTGTGCAGTCAATTGGGTCAGGCTGTGTCCTTTAAACATATAACCCTTACTGGTGTTCTCCAGTCACCTCTTAAAATATCATTCGTTTAAAAAAAAAAAGTATATATATATATATATATATATATATATATACACACACACATGAATGCAAATATTAATGGTATGATAAAGCTTCATTGTTAAGCTAAATGTAGAGTTGTGAATGTCGTTTTGTTGAGACCAACATGCCAAATTGTTTCTTCTTATTCCTATTGGAGTGTGAGTCATAAACCGTACAATTCAATCTCAATCGATCCTTTTCTGCATCCCCGCTTCACAAAAAGCCCAACCTAAAAGAAAATAATAGAAGTATATATTAATATAGGTATAAACTTTGGAACGGATAAGAAAATTATCTGTAACCAAGTTGAGCTATGCTGTCTGACCATGGCACTGGTTTAGAAAGCTGGTGGGTTTGTATATGCAACAGAAGATTCTGTGATTTGGGGGAATTCTGACACACTCAGAATTAGAAAAGCAGCTTCTTGGAACAGTCACAGGTCCAAAGGTTATAGATTACATTATAGTATTGAAGAGTTTTCACTTTAAGACATATGTCGGATTGCAAAAGTATTATAACAGAGGGCCATATGTGAACAAGGTAGGAACAAGTGTCACAATGATATGACGACGTAAAACCTTGTGTAACAAGGTTCTCCATTCAGCCTACGAATTAATTCATCATTGTGTGCATCAGCCAGAAAAAACACAAGAACCTTCTTTCAAACGTACCTTATCTCCTCTACCCAGGATAGCAGTCTTACCAGCCAGACCAAGACATATGGCACACACAATGCTGGACTTGCCAGTTCCGTTGGCCCCCACAATCATATTGAGGTTAGATCCCGGGTAAACGACAGAGAAATCATAGGTTCTGTCAGAGGGTTGACACACAGCAGACGAAGTTGTTTTGTTACTTATTTAGGCATTGTAAATACAAACAGGAACTGAAGGAAGTTACGTGGACTTGATTTTGGTTTGGCCGTTTCTACTCGTTGGACTAGACGTATATCTAGTTAATTGTATCATGGGTGTCTAGTCTTGTTAAAATATAAAGTATTGTTAAAATATAAACTGGACAAACAGGGCACTAGAACCAATGGCCACTTTGTTCGTACGGATTCAGACCGCAAGTCGATAGTTCATTGGCCTCGTAGCAAAACTAACCATATTAGTATTGGCTAAGTTAGAAATCGTAAATTTATAACAGAAAGTGGAATCGGGTCTATGTGTATGGTGATGCATACAGGAGGTTAGCTTGGTGTTTACACGACAAGTGTGTATCTGACAAAAAAAAACTTACAGGAAGTTCTTCATCGTAATACGATGTATGGATCCTTCAACAAAACTACCCGTTGACTGATCACTGGCGACACAGGCGTCAGGGTCGCTACCAGCGAACATGGGTGGGACATTGTTGACAACTCCCAAGTTGGCAATGGCATGAGCTATTCTCCTTTTTTTGCTCCGTTCTGCCATGGTGAAAGCGTGTGTTTGGGGTACGCAAAACGCAATGACACAATTGCATTGCCGCCTTCTTCAAGACGATGTCAGCTTGTGATTGGATGAAACCGGTCACGTGTGTATAGAAAGTCCCAGAGTTTCGATTCAAGCGATCATAGCAGCACATTGAGATTTTACTCATCTTAATGTTTATATCATATCAAATATCGTACAATATGGTTTGCTGTGTTGACATACGATATTTGATATGATGGTTGGTCTATAACCAACCATAAGTGCTACCAGCTCGTTGAATGTGAAGTTGTTGACAAACATACCTACTTCATATATATATATGAATGCGAGTGATTAGGGAAAAACTGGTTTTGGGAAGGTAACGTTAACATAATCCCAACAAATATCGAAACTATTCAAGATGCATTGTTTTATTATCTACAATTCACTTACATATTTAATTATACTTTATATGTAAGGGGGTACCCAACGTCCAAGTAGAATTGTTCTGGGCAATTGCATAATCAGCACATTTTGCTTAAGTCAAATTCAAGTCAACACGCATGCTGGTTGTGTGCGTTGTATTTAGTTATCACAATTGTAATCGTTTCTTGTAGACTCAACAAAGTCATTTAGCCGATATTGGTTTTCTGGTGATTCTTTTAACGGAGGCTCGAAAGATGTAAAAGCCTTTTCTTTGAGTGCTTTTTGTTTAAACGTTATGTTCCGCTTGAACTAACGTTAAACTATAGCTTCCGAACTACCTAAATAAAACAGGACTTCCTGGGGTTGTGGTTAGATCAGAATCGCCTCTATACTCATTGTCTGTTGTGAAACTTGATATTATTCAAATTCACTCAAGACTAGTATATCTGATCAAATCATCACTTCTGACCACAACTTGTGGAGGCCCTGGAGTTTAGATCTCGTACGCACATCGCCAGAGGCTCGCGTGCAAGGTTTTATCATCTCGACGTCGGAACAAGGCCAAATCCGAGTCGATCAAATAAGATCAGTGTGTAGGTTTTAAATACAAAGACACAAACACTCAATCATCTCTCGCACACACATGCAGTCAACACAACCGTTCATACCACACTCACTCCCGCACGAATGTAAACCAACAAAGCAAGTTATTCTATATATATAGACCATGACCCGGAATTTCCGGGTACGATATCTCGGGGAATACAAAGGCAAGCAGATTGCCGCCATGTGCATTGCTGCCACCTACAGGTTTGGAAGTCAATTATATTTATAGAAAATAGCGATTTAGTCACGCCTACCTCTAGCGTCACACCTTGACATTTGCAGAGGAAAACGTTGTATAGGAGTCAATGGAGCTAAATCTAAAACGTTTAGATTTTAATCTTGACATCCATTAAATGTACCTAACAGGGTTTCTCTAATTTAAATAGATTTTTACACATCAGTTAATATTCTTAATAGTCTTTGTTTATCCCGAAGTTTAATGCTTCCTCTTTTAGCCATACTCTCTCTTTTAGCCGTTACACACAGTCATGTACTATGACATTTTTTCCACAAATTTGTTGATGTGTACATTTGTTTTTCAACATTAGACAAACCTTGCCAGGAACATTTCATGGTGATTCAGACTGAAATTTTAACTTTTTTAAACTTAATTCCATTGACTCCAATACAACGTTCTCCGTTTCTAAGGTCCAGACATGACGCATGAGGTGGACCGTGACCCATCAAGTAGATAGCATTTTAGTATAGATCGCCCCCATGAGGTCATGGACGGCTCATCAATTGAATGTTGGTCATTTGGGTTCTTCTTAAATTTACCAGAAGGACGTTGTATGTTAAGTGCCGATCTATATTCACAGCAAAATTCTGACAGAATCTACAATCTGTTAATATAAAGTACAGCTGACATAATAAATATTGAGCAAACAAGGAAGTATTTGTCATTCTTGAGAAGGTGTTTTATTTGCCTAACATATTTCTCTGCACTATATTTCTCAGACTGCTAGACTGTAAGGAATGTCTGAATGGCTCAGGGCTAGACTATGGTATTTGTGCCAGTGAAAGTATCTTGAAAGAATGCAGCATTTGTGTCCTGAGCAATTAGTTAATCCGGCATCCTGTGTTGCAGGGGACTTGTGAGGTAATCTTAAACGTCTTAGTGACATTTCAGCGCATGTCTACTACACCTATTGATAACAACTACGGCTCTGGTTCATTAACAGGACTACGTTGGACTATGCTGCCACTGGGAAGAAAGAAAGAGGTGACTGTGTATGAGGTGCACTGCTTTTAACAATGGACATTTAACCACACAAGCAGCTGCAGGATAGAAATCTGTGGACTCTAGTTATCCTGCCATGGAGGGGTCCAGTGCTAGGAAAGTGAGTTTTTACGGGTTGTTTTTTTCTCTTTCCCCTCTATGAAACATAGTGGGAATTTAGTAGAGCTACTATTATATCTTGTTGCCATAGCAGAGATTGATAGACTAATAATGTTAGTGACTTGAGGCATCTGCTGGCTTTACAATTAAGCATCATGTTCTTCTGAAATGTGTGCTTTATGAGACAAATCCAAACCACTGTTGTATGTTTGTTGGACGAACA
Source organism: Lota lota (assembly GCA_026745465.1). Classification (NCBI taxonomy): domain Eukaryota; kingdom Metazoa; phylum Chordata; class Actinopteri; order Gadiformes; family Lotidae; genus Lota; species Lota lota. The sequence continues at coordinate 1,244,528 of JACYXH010000175.1, read as the reverse complement.
CACAATAATATGACAGATTGTGATGGTTAAGATTCGTTTTTTATTATTCTTTGTAGTCCACTTCAGACTGTCACTTTGTGCATTTGTTTCCAATCTAATAAAACCATATGATCGACTTTCTAATTAACTGTTCTGCATTCATACTAGGGTTACTATAGGGGCAGCTGAACAATTCAATTAAATGCATCAAATATCTTGCTAACTATCTAAGATGGTGCTGCGGTCAGAGTTTGCACTATCTGATCAGATGTCAAGTTTCAGAGAATAATCAGATTTATTGGCCAAGTATGCTTTACACATGCTAGGACTTTGACTCTGTTTTTTTCAGACACTTTCAATATAATATAAAATATAAAAAATAAGTAATATAAAAATAATAATGTTAAATATAATGACAAAAATATTCACATTCAGGTATTTGTGGAAAATGAATAAATACGGCATTGCAGGTGAGATGGCGGTCATGCATATATCCAGATCTGAGCCCTGGAGAAAGAGAACATAAAAAAGTCACAGTAAAAGTCCCACCAAAGATTAGAACCAGACAACTAATTTAAGCTCTAGGCACAAGCCAGCCCTGGGGGCGGGTAGGGACATGACAACATTGCCTGGAAAACAGGCAGAGCAGAGGTCACAATCCTAACAATGCAGATACAGAACCCAGAAGAATGTAGGGGTTTAATATTTGTTATGCTATATGACTATGTAGGACGGGGTATGATTTCCCAATTGAACGGTTTTGGTTTGGTCTTCCCAATCATGCTTGACATAAGATTGGTTAGCCGGTGTCTTTAACTTTGTCAGTGTCTAGTCAAAACAACAGCTTACCATCTGTGCTTTGCTTAACCTGATCTATACCCTGTTCATGTTTTTTAAAGAAAGCTTTGGTTCTCTTGTTTCAACTGTGTGGTAAAGAAAAGGCCCGTGATAAAGAGACACTACTATTCCTAACTTGCAATGAAAGAATGTGTTAACATTATCACATACAAAAGTGTCAAAATTGTTAGATCAAATAGTAAGTTGTCACCTCGGTCTTCTCATATTAGTAAACTCACCACCCTGCTTTAGCAGTTACCTCTCTTTGTAGCTCGTATGTAAGTATCCTCTACTCAGGTCAATAAAGAGTAAGGAGATTTAATACAGGTTCCCCAGGAATCAAACGGCTTGTCTACTTGTTTATTATATTGTGCATTGTTTAAATAGAACTGGTCAGATGTTTAGTATTCAATCTGCTTTTCTTCTTTTTTAATATTTTTTTTATCAGAGGCCAGGATTTGGACACAACAAAAAAGGTATATTGGTGAAGTTCCTTAAATGACAAACAATTAATAATTGGCAAACTACTGATACTGAGAAATCCTAAAGGATACATATGGTTACTCAAGTCCATTTCTGAGAATATTGGTTGAAGACACATTTGTTTCTGAAATAAAGTATCTTGCATGTTGATATATATATATATATGTTATCAATGATGCAATAATGGCTATCCAAATACAATTTGATCAAACCCTATTTGCTAAAAATAAAGTCACTTAGTTCACCAAAATTCATCTTCCGTGTGTTCCCCAGAGAGTCACTTGGTTGTGACCCATCCGTACTCAACAAACAGCGACAGTGCAGAGCTGAGTCAGCCCAGGAAGCTGAATGGCTCTATTATGGAGACTCCCAGCCATCAGGATCTACACAGAGAGCTTCTGCTCAGCCACAAAAGGTCGGCCCTGCACCAGAAACGCCCTAAAGCCAATATCTCCTGACATTCCACGTGAATGTATCCAGCGATGACAAGTGCACGGAATCGAACAAGCGAGCATGGTTTTGTGGAGGTGAATTGTTGTCTTGAGTCTGTGACTGGGCTGTTGTTGTTGATTACAATGTTATTTCACTCTGTAGAGGCCTGGTCCTGGAGGAGAAGCCTGAGCTGAAGAGAGTGCTGGAGCAGAGGAGACTGGAGCTCCACAGAGAGGAGGAGCTGGCTCAGCGCAGGCCCTCAGACCTGGAGACGGAGCTCCGCAAGAGGCAGCAGAAGCTGCAAGAGGTCAGCACACACACTGCAGCCCACTAGATAAACATGCCATAGCCCAGGGAGATTTGGCATGACCTTGGTGACTTCAGCGAGATCCGTGTATGGAAAAAAGCTCCTTGTGTTTGTGCCACTTTCTCAGACTTGTTGTTGACGTGTGTGTATGTGTGTGTTGTGTTTTCAGTATGAGCAGGAGGAGATCAGGAGGCGGGAGGACCAGGAGAAGATCCCTGAGTTTGTCGTGGTGAAGAGAAAACTGCGGCGCACCAAAACAGCTGACCTCTCAGGTCTGAAGAAGTCTGATGAAGTCTGATGAAGCCCACCAATCCCTGAAGCCTCTCACCAATCACAGCAGGCCTGTATTCACCTTACTGCCCAGCCAGGAACAGTCAGAGCCGGAGGGTGGTGTTTCATTAGGAAAGCATTTGATAGAGAATGAATTGTAACGCACACCATGCAGGATCTTTATATATTTAGGGGATGTTGTAATTAGAGGATGGATAAATATATGATTTTGAAGTATCACATTTTTATTTTCTGCTGATGAGTTGATGGTATTGCTTTCTTTATGTTTAATGCATATTCTATTTTAGATGTTTATTTTCAGTGGTCTCTTTTGGTGTTTCTTGGTTTACGGCAGTGTGGTACTGCTGCTTTGTTTGTTTCTTGCAAGGGTCATGTAATGTATGTAGAATTGTTAACTTCTAACTCTGCTTAATAACAGAGGGCAATACTTTAAAAGAGCATTGTATGAAAATACCAACGAAATAAACGTTGCTATTTGTATGTGTGATTTCTAGTGTCCGTGTGCTGTGTAAATAAAGTTGATGATGATTGGCAGTGTGATATTGAAAACAATTGAACTGTGAGAATCGATCGCAGACCTCTCAGAAAAACGTCCTCCCTACGGGCTGACAAGGGTCTTTCTCATGGATATGGGTCTCTCTGTTTAATTAGCTGATCTTTTCATTCCATCACGGGACGAGAATGAAAGCAGGCCATCTGGAGACGGCTGTATTGAGCAGGGAAACAGGCCTTCCCTAGGGCCTGGTTAAGATACCCAAGACATTTTGTCTAGTTCGGATAAACCAAAAAATAGAAGTATGTACAGGTAAATAATCAGATGAAGACCACTGGATATGGTGGTCCTAAAAAGTGTTTTCGCGTCACACAGTGCCATGGTGGTTAGGTTTGTGGGCTAAACTTCACCACCCGCCAGCTGTCCCGCACTCTCACATTAACCACAACTCTTCAACCCCCCTCAGGCTTTTCTTCTGCCCTCTTTTCAAACACCCCCCATCCACCAGGGACCACAGTGCGTCGCGTGCTGCTGTCAATATGCAGAGGGTGTCCAGAGAGAAAGTAGCGTCTGACCTACCCATTTGCACAGGGAGGGGGGTTTCTGATACGTTTAAATATACGATAGACATCAGGGACAACCGGTAATTGCAAAGAACCTTGGATCACGCGAAATTTATTTTCCATTACATTAATATGTTTCACCGATGTTCCAATGAGAAGCAGAAAGAGATTTTCGGAAACACTGCAATTATTATACCCCTTTTTTGGGAAATGTTGGTATGGTCTGGGACAGATGTAGCAAACGCAACGCCCACTTCATAGGCCGACCCACTCACGTCTGATTAGAGAAAGTCACAACTCCAGCTTCCCGAAGAGATGCTTCGCCTGTAACATTGAGAGAATCAGTAAAACATAATCGAGGTAAGTCCACGCCATATTACTACATATTACTGACGTAGCTTGATATAATACAACTTTCTCAACCTAGTTTTCAAACTTTTTAGAAGATGTGGCGTGCACATGTAGGCCTATATGGTTGTAGGACAAACATTCAAAACGATTATTTATTATTCCTGGTCTGCTGGTTAGTCATTTCCCGGATATGTTGTATCAACGATTCGAGGGGGATGAAGCAAAAAAAATTAAAAGATGTGTTGAATGCGTATTAAGAATGTCTTATGTCTAATCTAATATTAAAAACCTAAGTAAAAACACACACTCAAAGAAAATGTGATTTGGATACGTGACCGTTCAGTGCCCTCTGGAACTAGCTGTCATAATGCCTGGTCCTAAACCTTCTGGAGAACAATGACGCATCTCTTTCGCCCTCTGTATTTACGTTGTTTGTGGGCTGTGACAGAGCTAGTGTGTCTGGCCAGCATATGGCCTCCACTGACTAACAAGAGGCTGGTGTGGGGCTTTATTATTCTCTGCATTGTCTCCTGATTCCTGATCTCACGGAAGCCAAGACCAGGCACAGCAGTGCTCAGCAGCTGTTCTCTTTTAAAAGGCTGACATTTAATACAAAACAAGGCTGCTGGTTGACTGCTAAACTGTCCTTATCACTGTATACACATTTTGCCCTGTGTTTCAGTTCATTGTTTAGCGGTGGCCTATTTCTAGCTATGACCAGACCCCAGTGACGTGCTTTGGGAACACAATATGTTTTCTCTCTCACACACATTGGTCTGGGTTTCCTGCCATGGCCCAACACTGTCCAGAATGGACCTATTTTGCTGAATGGATTTTGGCTCTTCACCAGCCTCTGAAATAAGGCACACTATAAAGTGGTTTGGTTTCTTCCATAGAATCAGCATTCACTTGAGAATCTTAATTACAGGCTTTGCATAGGCCTCAGCCTGGTTTTCAAGCCTCCCCTGACTGTTTCCGATGCTAGACTGGTCCCCGTTGGTAATTCCAGTGCCGACCACAGCGGTAATGAGCAGAGTGGTGGCTGCATTCCAGGGGATCCCAACTCCAGCGGCCTCATGGGAAAGGGTGGCGGGGGAAGTCTAGGAGACAGTGGATCCACATCATAATCTCTCTGCCATAAACACCAGCTTCCGTAGATGCTTCGTTTACATGGTCTGCTGAGCAGCGAGGGTGGGCCATCATCATCATCATCATCATCATCAATCGTCATCGACATTCGCTTGTTTCTAGATAGCTTCTTGTGAGCGGTGATCACATAGGCAGCAATTAGCATGTTTGGACAACAGCAATAAAGTTGTGTCTGTTTGGTGATAGGAACTCGGGAGATGGCATCAGTCGTATTTCAGGAAATGGGTGGTTCCAGTTTGTTTACTGCATAACTCTTGGTTCTGCCCTCCCCACAGTATTCTCTCTCCACTGCACTCCTAAGAAGACAATAGTTTAGAAGTTACTGGCAACGCCAGTAACTGACCACAATATTGTTAAAGTCTTGAGAGAGTAATAGAGTGTGCAACATGGGTAAGATTTCACACTACCCTGCCTACGGGAAGGAATTCCTGTTGATGCCTTTTAGGTTTTTGGTTTCTTCGTTTTGTTTCAGAGATGTTGCTCAGCTCAGGCCCTTTTACCTAAACAAAGTCTCTCACTCTCTCTCTCTTACCTCCCTATGTCTATCTATACATCCATGTCTTCATATTAACCCAGGGCTGGCCTACAACAACAACAGTAGCAGCAGCAGCACTGCTCCTGCTGAAGCCAGAGGTGTGTCAGCAGATCTCATGCCCACAGCAGATTAGCAGGACCGGGTGGTGGATACAGGGCTTTTGTTGGACATGCTTTGACTAAAGCATCGCACAGTCGAGCCGCCTGTTCCTCATTGTGCTGGTGGGTGCAAAAACAGCTCAGATCAGTTCACATGAGTGAACTGAGAACTGGGGTGAATGGGCCAAGCCTCTGGGTTTCAACCTACTTTTCAAAGGAGGTGCTCTCCACCACATGGGCACAATGTGTTCCTTCCTGGGCCTTCGCAGGAAGAGACAGTGATCTCCCTCTGTAAACAAAGGGCATGAGACAAGACACAACAACACATATTTGCTGAAGACTTTGGTGTCTGTGTGTCAGAAGGCTATATTGTGTATATGATCAAATTTGGACTGTTTGGTACTTTCCAGTCTGAAAGGCCATTTTATCGATGGTTAAACAGAGGAAGCTAAAAATATCTTGTAATCATGTTATCAGGTTGAGCTTAAGCAGTCTCTTGTGATCCTTGGAAATGTTGTCGGAGAGTCTCGGAGTGAAGAGACGACATGGAAGGTCACAAACAAACTAGTTCTAGAAAACCGGGCGACAAGAAGATGGTCTACTTTCTGGAAGGTTTTCTGTTATTCTTTAGGTAAAATCTGGCCTCCTTAAAATCTTTTTGCTGTTTTCCTTCTGCCTTGGTGTCAACACTCTTTGTTTACTTTTGTCTATCGTGAGAATGAAACAAGATTGAAAGACGGACGGGGTCGTAAATATGAGCTGTGGTCTATTTAGGTTTTAGTTTTTTTGTTAGTGTGTTGTGGTAAAAGCTGGCGTTGCGAAACATGAATCAGCATGGAGCCTGTGTGTGTGAGCCTGCTGCTGGGGTGGACAAGGCCTGCATTGAGACATTCTTCCACTTCAAAAGCCCCCCAGAGGCCTGGCTGGACACTGGTTGAATGGATGGGGATGGAGGAGGGTGTGCCGGCTAAAGAGACAGGTGCACACCACGAAAGGGGGGGGGGGGGGGGGGAATCCCACTGCCATCTGCTTTTCTTTTCTGGGACTGGGTTCTTTAAACCCCCCCCCCCCCCCCCCCCCCTCCCCCCATGCCTTACAGCAACACACTCCCCTTGGCAGCCGCCGCCCTGCCCCTGTCGCCATGGCACCCCGCTCCGGATTAACCCCCGCACATGTGCTGAGTCAAGCGTGGGGGCCTGCTGCCTATTGTGAGCTGGGGGAGTGCTGGCCATGTGGAGGGGGGCGGGGTGGAGGAGGAGGGTGATGGCTGCATAGATAAGCGTGTGAAAGGACACCCGCCATGGATTCACTTAAGTTGAGGTGGGGGCGGGGGTGTTCATTGGTGAAGTCATTTTGGGTAGAAGCCGTGCTTTCTCACAGTAGATTGTGACTTGTTTTAACCACTGGATTACTCTCCTTCAACAGGTACATTGTCTGTAAATCTGCAGAGAAAGTGACCATGACAGCCATTGAGAGCAAAGACACGGACATTAGTGACACCGATAGTGGGATAATTGTGCATTCTGGTAGGAACACTCCTCAACAAATAACCTTTAAAGACGCTATAACAGATTGTATCACCATTTACCAGGTTTAATGAGGGTACAATAAATGAATGAACAATTAGTTGCATGATTTAACATTGCTAACTAAAACTATAAAAAGTTTAATAAATAATAGCTATATTAAGCCCATGCCCGTAATATAATGTACCTAAAATTTGTCATCTCCATTTTTTAAACAAAGTATTGCTGATCATGCTGCTCAAGACAATACTGCGGCTAACCTAAATATGGACAAAACATTTTCTCTCCTCCCCCCTAGGGCCAGACAGCCCCAGCATCCCGGTAAAGGATGTGGGCACCCACACCAGAGCCCTAAAGCTGAAGCACCAGGCCCTGGAAGAGAGCCTGGAGCTCTGCCTTCTGGAGCTCAGGAAGCTCTGCATCAGAGAAGCAGTACGTGGCATAGATAGATAGATAGATAGATAGATAGATAGATAGATAGATAGATAGATGGATGTTGTACTTAGCTTTATACATTCATCTGAGTTCTCGGGGCACTGTTAAACAGATAATTGATGCACAGTAAGATAATAAATCTGCAGCCTAGGCAGTCCTGGTCTGGATTAATAGTATACTTGGCACATGGAAAATCAATCATGAACGTACAAAATTAGGCCTAGCAGTAGGGGAAAGTAATTGCATTGTGTGAACTGCACAGCTAATCCAGGCTTTGTGTTTGGCAGGAGCTGACCGGGGAACTGTCCTCAGACTATCCTCTGATGCCGGAGGAGAAGCCTCCCCGTGTTCGAAGACGGATCGGAGCGGCTTTCAAGCTTGACGAGGGTCTTATCTATCAGGATGGCGAGGTTTGTTACCGTGACTATCAATTACCACCAGCATCATCATAACCATCATTTTGTCCATAATACATCCTTATTCCATCAAATTTCGATCTTTTACCCGCTATCTACAATTCCTCACATAGTCATTTTCATCTCTTAATGCCCATTGACATCTTGGAATTGTCATTTTCTTTTTGCTGTGTGCATCTGTTGCATGTTTTGGCATCATTCTCAATACAAATTACGAATGAACAGTCTTTATCCATTTATTTAATAAATAAAGGCACCAGAAAATAACGCTTCTTTATTAACAAGCCCACACAAACTGCAGATATTGGGGTCAAGTTACAATTCCAGGAGATCCATAGGTAGCACTATGGCTTCAGCAGCACATGATGTTTGGACTGATATTGATGTTTCAAACTGTGTCTCTTCACCTCCAGGACCCAGAGCTTCACTCTCTGGCGGCTGACCTGGCCCTGCAGAGCCAGATCTTGGAGGCAGCGCGGAGGCTCTCCCTGGAGAACAACCTCAGCAAGCCGCAGAAGAAGAGCCGCCTGCAGCAGTGCAAGAGGGAGGAGAGGAAGTTCAAGGACCTCCAGGAGGCGGTGACCCGGCAGCGGGCCAGGAGTGAGCGCACCTCCCCTCAGACCGCAGGGTCGGTCCATTCTCTGAAAGGTGAGGGGACACGAGGAGCCCCTTCTCTGGCAAGAATGTGCCCTGATGGGCCTTGGCACCTAGCGGCCATCTTGGTTCTAAACACTAGCTAATTCCGCATCCAGTTCCCTGACTGAGCGTTAAGAACCAAGATGTCTGCTAGGTGAAGAAGGCCAGTTTTTCACTGTGATTCGCTTTGACTGAGGATTTTATGTTTCTTCTGTGTGTGCAGACTCCTGCATGTCTGATGACAGCTCTCTCTCTGACGCGGTTGCATTGGATGATGGTGAGCATGTTTCTTAGTCTTCTAGTCCTACTTGTACTAGTTTATATGTATACATGTATTATATATCTGATTGGAACAAGAATCATTGAATGCTGTAGAATGTTCCATAGAATTGTATAGCTGACACTCAATGTAACTTCTCCTTTAAGGACAACACATTGAACTCTCACTCTCTTTTCCTGTTTCTATTGGACCTCCTTAGACATGGACCCCATTGATCCTCCAGTGGGGGGCTCCTCTTACCTGGACCCCCTTCAACAGCTTCCCCTGCAGCAGTCCCAAGGCCAGACCGGAGTGGAACACGAGCGTTCCCCAATCCAGAACTCTCCGTGGAAGGAATCCAGTCTGGACCAGCCCTACCAGAAGGTCCCAACGCCTCAGTCGGCTTGCAGCAGCAGATCCAGGTAAAGCCCCCCAGCCCACCGATCTAACCAAACCAGGAACTATGGAAACGCAAAAGGAAATTCCAAATATTGTTTTATAATGAGTCCAGAAATGCTTTTACACCATCCCTGCACTGACCCATTGCTCATCAGTGTATGATGAAGGCTTAAAATCTTTCCAATCCTTGAATTTCGTCCTCCATTCCATTACAGTCAAAACGTTGAACATAACGATAATCCCCAGTCTGCTTGTGTTTGTGTGTGGTGTTGCAGTAGTCCAGTCGGGGCACCGGTCTACCCAGAGAGGATCCTCCCCTCCCAGTTCATCAAGAGCTTGACCATGAGACACAACCACTCCTGCAGCGCCCCCTCCACCCCGGAGCTGCACGTGCGCAGGCAGTACTCCCAGTCCTTCAGGTAGGTCTAGTAGTAACCAGGAAATGCATTGACATTGACAACTGAATAGTCTTGAAATATAGTCTGGTTCTACCGGTCTGTCATACAAAGTCCTTTCAGTAGCTTTCGCAAGTGAGTTTGGCCTTTCGCGCTTAAGCAGTTGATTTTAAGCCATGCCATGAGGAACAACCCCTTCAGCCAATCAGATTAACGTGAAATCATCGTGCTGACGAAACCTTTTATTAATAATTATTAGTCTTTTTATCCCCATGCCAAGACTTCCTAAAAACAAGCTGACGGTGGACGTGCAGCGCCTGGGCTTGGAGGGGGGCCGGGCTCGTGCCCGGCTGCCTCAACGCCGCTGTGCGGCCGACTTCATGGTGCGCTCCCCAGAGTACTCCCCGCGACGCCTCTACCAGTCCAGCTCGGAGGACAGCAGCTCGGAGCACTCTGTCTCCTCCCAGGCCAGCTCCCCAGGTTGCGACGGCCCCAGCCCCACCGAGGTCCCCAAGCTCTGCCCCCCGCCCTACGGCTTCCACTACGGAGCCCAGGGAAAAGGCTCCGTCGGCCCCCCAGGGGGTTACAAGAACAACAACATGAACAACAACATGAACAACATCAAGAACAACTACAACTACAACAGCCCGGCCTCCGTCGAAGGAAGTGCCCGTTCGCTTCAGGGCCTGTCCCCGCTTTCCCCTCCAAACACGTCTCGTACCCCCCAGCAGCAGAGACCGAGGCCAGAGGAAGGGTTCCCCTCTCCCGGGAGAGCCATGAAGGCTCCTCCTCCGTACTCCCGGCTGGTCCGCACCCCCTCCCTGAACGAGTATCCCAGCCACGGCAGCCCGGTCATGCCCCGGGAGGTGGTGTCGGAGGAGCTCAAGTCCTGGCACCAGAGGAATAAGCTCCAGAGGTTCCAGCCGGGATCTGGAGACCGCCTGGGCAGATCCCATAGGATCAACAGCCCTGCTTCGCCTCAGCCACCGCCCTACAAACAGGTCGGTCCAAACATTGTCTCACCTTTACCATGAACACTTTAACTTAATTGAAGCGTATCAGGGATTTGTGAAGATGTTGTATGGTGCACCATAAGACATACGTAGAGAGATAGACCACTGTCGCTGACCACTTTGATCTTGTTGTTCCAGGGGTCAGGCAGCGTCATCCTCCAGAGAGCTGCTGATGGAACTCCAGTTCAGTGGTTTGTGGAAGAGGATGCTGAAATAGTTAGTCAGGTGTAACCTTGAGGTCCCACCCCTCTTGAAGTATGCTACCTAGGATTCATCATGTGTATTCCTTTCTATGTATTGCTGTATTTATTGAGTCAATGGACTCAGAGTTTGTATGTCCTAAAGTGGCCGGACACTATCCTTGACGGGAGAAAATAAGATTAACCTTTTTGAGGCTATGATAAGCACATTGCTGCCCCTATTTCTTTATTTAAAACTGCAGTATGGTTAATTTATTTTATCAATATTTTCTGAATAGATGTTATGTCTGTGGTGACTCAACATCATCATTTGTCTCTGCATTTTCCAAATTTTGCCACACAGGTTTGGACATCATATATACTAACTGTATATTCATGTGTCTTTATGTGGCTGGTACACATATTGCAGGTTTGCAGGGCCATTCATAATGTAACTCTCAATTCCCATATTTATCTATTATTTAAAAAAAGAAGAAAATCCCTTCTAGCTTAGAAATCCCTTCTATTGCTTAAGGAATATATTAATATACTTTAGAAATGTTTTGCTGAATCTAACTAAAGAAAAAAAATCACACCTTTACAATGTGAAATGAGAAGAATAACTTTAGGCCTTGCTATGAATTCCTATTAATATCTTAAGCCTTTTATTATTGAGTGAAGGAGTGTTAGTGTGTTCACAGCACCATGGTGTAGTATTTCTAACCAAGTGATTGTATGATTTTTTATATTGTATGTATTTATAAAACATTTTTATATGCATTATTAACAAATAAACAAATATTTGTACCGATACGACACATGCTAGTTATAATCAGATAAGCCCCGTAGCACTCGTGGAAGCATGAAGCATGCCTACCATCAATCTCCTCATGTTTTCCTTTTCCCACTGCATTCATTCATTTTCTGCCTTGCATGTTTGAAGCTTAAGGGTTCAAAGCACCACTCCAATTCATCCAGAGTGTAGCTGTGATAAAGGGCTTCATCATTTTACTCGACAAAGTAACCGAAATAAGTGATACAGACCCTCAATAAATGTTAAAACCATTTTAAACAGTCTATAGAATAACGCAGTATGCAAGAGTACTTGTAGTTTAGTCTGCAGTCATACTTGACATGCGTTTATGCATGGTATATCAGTGATGTTCAACCTAGATGGAACGATGAATGAATATGCATTGTCCATACAGAAGAAAATGAGAATTTAATGGAATGTTTTTAAGAAATGATATACTTGTGAATTATTTTGTGAAGTTTCTATGAGAACAGAGTCAGCATTGTGGCACAGAGAATCAGAAGGAGAGCAAAGTAGAGGACGGCCCAGCGGGAGCGAAAGAGCCAGTGAGTCAGAGGAAAGGGTCTCAACGTTGCGCTCTGCCTGGGGAGAAGACCGGTTTTGTTATTGAATCACCAGAGAAGAGAAACGAACTTCGAGTTTGCTGCCATCTACAGGCTGAATTCCATCACATGTTTTGGTGGATTTGGAAGGCCTAATTTGGTGGATTTGTTTCTTTGGTTGATTTGATAACGTGTATATAAAAAACACGAACAAATAATAACTAATAGAAGAAGTATCTTCTATTCACAGGGATACTTAAAAAATACTTACGAGCTGAGAGAAGACCAGAAATGGTTGACTCCCTTTTTATCCCTGTCCCCCTTTCTCTTTGAGAGCGTGGCTCTACCCCTGTGTCTCTGCTGCAGAGTATCCAACAGACAACTGCTGTAAACAGAGAGCATGCATCAGGTTCACGGCCACACATGAGTCAATCAGCTGAAATACCCCTGGCTTCCAACTGTTATTCCAAGCAGCACCTTTTGCTTCGGGTCTTCTTGGCCGCTTCTTCTACGGATGGAGGAGGAGGTGGTGGACTCTGTGGGTTTGGGACCGGAGATGGATCTGGGACAGGTCGAACCACAGACACCTCCTGCCTTCGATCAGAATAAAGAAAACAATGAATGGTGGATAAGTCATATATTGATCTCTGACATTATAGATGGATACATATATAGATACATCGATAGATATGTAGATAGGTACTTTATTCATCCCTGAGGGGAAATGAAGCTATTACGGCAGCTCACATCACAAACACAATAGTCAAATTATAATAAAGTAAGTGACAATAGAATAAAATAAACATCTGTATCCAACAATTGAAATGCTAAATTAGAATTAGCATTATTATAATAGATGGTAGTAGAAATTCCTCTGACCTGCCATCCAAAGCGCACATGTCGTCCCTCGTCAGGACGGACCAGCTGGACTCGGAGCTGAAGGTCGGGGATGGGCACTGTCCATCACCCAGGGACGACTGATTCTTCAGCTCTCGCTTTTTCTTCTCCTGGAGAGAGGATGGACACATGATGTGCATGGCTGTAACTGAGAGATTAAAATATACCAAGATCAAGGGACTCAGCAGTAGTGTTGGTGGCGGACAGCTCAGGAAATGCTAATCCTAATTTGGAAGTGTGACACAAAGGGCATGGCCTATGTTTCCTCAATTGTAGTTACGTGTCCTTTCAAAGCAGACCACACTAAGGCTAAAAAGATGAAAACAGAACAAAACCCTACCTGGGATTCTTTTGTGATGATAGATGTGCTGACCCTACGGCGGCCATTGTCCTTCAAGGGAGGGGAAATTAGAGTATTAGATGGACAGAAACAAAACAGCAGAGGAAACAAAAGTTGGAATGGTAATACCACCAAGCACATCAACGTACATGTTGGAAGGACTTCTTGTCCTGCTTTTGGAGTTCCATCTCATCAATATCTGCGGAAGAAAATTAAAACACAGCCGTCAATCAAATGGTGTCAAATGATTCCAACCACCATTCTGTCATCACAAGAGTTGGGGTGCTAACCCCAGTTTCCTGGCCAAATACCCAAACTGGTTCTTGTACCAACATTGCCCCTTAATCATCCCCCGGTGTCTAATTTGCTAGTTTCATCATTCCTCTCCTCTCTACTGTGATAGCCAGTGTGTGGTGAGCATACTGGCAGCCTTGCATCACCCAGGTAGGTGCTACACACTGGTAGTGGATGAGGTGTCATAACCCCCCCCCCCCCCCCCCACACACACACACACACACACACACACACACACACACATTAAGCGCTTTGGGTATCTTGAAATGCGCTATATAATTATTAATTAGTTATTAATTAATTATTAGCTCAGCTGACCTATTGGGGATCCCGGTTCGGTGAGGCTTCTCCGAGAGATGCGATGGACCAGCTTCTTGGTCTGCTCAAGCTCCAATCCTTCTCGTTCGTGGCGTCTCTTCAGGTTCTCCACGTGAGCCACCATGATCTCCACTGCTCTGCAGATACGCGCCTCCTAGACAAACAGGAAGTCCACACGGACCTGTGACTATATAGCGTATACAGGATACCAGTGTCCCTAAATCAGGGTGATATAGTAGCTTAAATAAATGATGACGAATTTCTGATATGGACCCAATACTTGATGATAGCTGCTGTAGGTTGATGATATGTGTAGTGGTCACTATTGTTGAAAAAAACACTCAATAAGCAAGCACATATTAAATCATTATGATGTATAATTCTTCCACAGAATGAAAAAACAGAGAAGCAATTACTGAAAACTGAAAACCTTTCTCTCCTTATTTCTCAGTTAAAACAGTACAAAACATACCGAAGATACTCAGCCTTCATCATCCAAAAACCTTCATCTTTGAAAATATGACATGACAACATTGATACCACGTGAAGACCCTGTGTGGATGTGTCTGGTTCACCTGGTGCACTGAGCCCAGCAACTCCGCTGTGGTGGAGATCCGCCCAACGGTCCCGCCCAGGATGTCCAGGGACAGCTCCAGCCTCTGAAGGATCGCGCTGCGCCTGATGTCCAGACAAAGCCCCTTAAGGGTCTGGCAAAACACAGCCACAAATATTACGGTTAGACAACACTGTGGCTATCACAAGACCCACGCATGCACACACTTGCCTATTATATGCCATTTGGTAGACATTTTTATCCAAAGTGTCAAACAATACCGTGAGTACATGCATTCATAACAAAGGTGACTCCAGTGGGAAATAAGTGTGCAAATCTTAAGTAAATTGTCACAAACGAGCCACAGATGCAACCCCTCCCATTTTCTTCACACCTGCACTGGACTACTGCACCAGTATCTAAAGGTATCCAATTCCCCCCCACAACGTTAACCATTCTTTGCTTACTGCTCCTGCTTACCTCCAAGGTCTCCCTCCCTCGGCACAGCTCCTGCTCTACATTCTCCTCAGCCAGGTTACGGGCGTGCTCCTCCGCCTGCAGCCTCTGTTTCAGGGTGTACTGGTCCGTGCGGAAGGCCAACGTTATCTGGCAGAAGGCGGACTGGGTGTATTGTAGAAGGCAGGGGATGCAGTAAGAGTGAGACTGTCAACTAGAGTTGGAAAAGGTTTATATTATCATAATATGTGAAACTTAAGTAAACAGCACTACCTCGATTTCGTCCTCTGACATTTGTGTGCTGCCAGAGATTGAAAGCGTTAATTGGATAGTGAAGTTAATGAATGGATACCAAGATAGATATAATACGCAGAAATGTGACTGTCTTACGTGTTCAGGCCCACTCGCTGTACAATAGAAAGGTCATTCCAAGGTGTAATGGGTTGCTCCATTTGACTGTATTCTGTATAAGATATTGTTGGGTTGAACCTCAGCATGGTATGTACTGATTATTTATATTGCATCATGTGAAAAGGATTAATACGGTTTGTCCTAACAGTAGCTTCTTCTTACCTTCATCACTGTCACTGCATGCCATCTTGAGATGATTACCAGTGTGTTGTTTCTGCAGAAGTCTATAGTAAGAGAGAACAAGAATTAACTGTGGTCTCCCGCAATGGAATTCAAGGATTAACTCTGCGGTCTACAGCATAATCCTGAGGCTCCGAACAAACCAAACAAGAATAAATAATCCTAAAATACAATCCTTAACACAGAGGATAACCCATCGCAGTGTTACTCACCTCAATGATCATTTCAGAAAATAATGTGGATCCCTTACAGTGATCCCACAGATGTAATTCAAAACCAGGAGAGAACCCCTATGCAATTAACATCACAGTAAAAGCTCAAAGTTAAATTGACAGTGGCTGTTCCCTGTGGTACTTCAACAGAGTGTGTAGAAAGTAGATAATCCTATTAAAGGATCCACAGAAACTAAGCTGGAACACTCACTGAACATGAGGGTGCCTCCAGTGGGCAGGTGTGAAACATTACTAAGGTGAGCAAAGGTGCCTATGTAGACTTTCAGTTCATCCAATCACTAAATGTGGATTCCTGGTTGCAACTATGTATGTTATTTAACTATTTTACCCTAGTTTGGTTAACCTTAAAAGCAACTGTTTAACTGTGTGAAACTGCATGCCCAAGCTACATTACCGTTCTCTCAAAAGGTAACTTCACCATGCCTGAAATGTTGCAGTGCTTTTCTAGTTCATATTGCCTTTCATTGCAGCCATTCTAAACTTCAGTTATGTCTAAGGTCATTCAAAGCAAGGAGTGAAACAATGTTTTGACATTAGGTCTTCTATATTAACATCTTGCTCAACTTTACTTGTACATTCAGTACTAAATGGAACTTCACTGACTTTGTGTTGGACAGGTTTCAGCTTAATTTTGTTTGATTAAATACAGATTCATATAATTTCATTAGTGTTGTGCAATATGAAAGCCATGACTAAAGTGTCAATATGACAAGGAACAAGACACCTCAAATTAAAACTGACCAATCTACTTGGCACAGTCAACTGGAGGAAAAAGGGAATTCAAGTCAAGACAAAGTTGGATCATATCCACATTTTTTATTGTAGAAAAGCAGTACAACAACGCTCTAGTAGAGTCGCTGGGGCTTTCCCATGGTGCTCTTGACGTAGAGGGCGCGCACGTTCTGCCAGTTCTTCTTCAGCAGAGACACCAGGAAGTTAACAGCCAGGTGGATGTTGTACACCAGCTCCTCATCAGTCATCTTTACGTGACCAACAGCAACAGCCAGACAGAGAACCTGCAAAATAAAATTGACATGTTTACATTTCTGTAGATTTCAGCAGTTGAAAATTGAAGGCAGACATTAAAGACAAAATGTCACAGGACGGCATCTGGCTTCTCCTGATTACACTGGTCTACTGTGGTGCCAGAACCATTTCCCATGTGTATGAAATGGCAGTTTTGAAAACACTTCAGTCTTTACAAATACATTTTCTGGGCATTATCTGCATTTCTTTGATTTAACAAGTCTGAAGGAAGTGCCTTGATTTTGACACACCCACAAAAACCATTTTACATGATTGTAGGGACGGTCAGAATTGTTTCTTTGAGGAGATACTTTGACTGCTGATACCAATATTTTGTGCAGATATAAAATTTTGCTTAATGGAAAAATAAAGCATTGAAATTAATTTCAAATTTTCAGTTGCTTTTCTAAACAATGAATAAAGAAAAATAGTAAGAGGCTGGACTCTAACAGCCCCAAGGAGCACTTTACTTTAAAGCCAGGCGCAAAGCATGGGACACATTTTGATGTTTATTTTATTTAGCCTGGGCGGTGTATGTATACAGACCATGAAAGCATTATAAGAAGGTGTAGACATCAAAGTTAACGTGAATTTAGTTCAATGTTAATGAATAATCCATGTTAATGATTTAAATTAAATAAAGTAAAGTAAAATCTTTAAATATCAAGCTTCAGTTTTCTTAAAGCATTGCACAGCCCGAGATGACAAGAACGATCGGTTGTGTTTAGAAAAGACAATGACAGAGTGCCAAAATTAATCCCACACTGACTATGGTCGGATAAACGCATTACCTTGTCATAGTAAGATGTTTTAACCAGTAATAAAATTTTTCTTCTTTTCAGAAAAGATTTAAGACTCATTTTTGGATGTTATTGTGCAACTAATGACAAGCACATAAAACATACCCATGTTGAAGTTGTCTTAACTGATCCCTTTACCTCTGAGAAATTAGTAATGGCTGATTTTGATGAGTTACAAAAAAGGTGACCAAACACGGTGTTATGATTAATCCAATCCAAGCTATCAGTGACTTCCCTCCATTCTAAATACAAAGCCACCTAATGTTGAATGTTAACATTACAGAAATGTCAAAAGCGATTGTAATTTTTATTGGTTGTTATGTTTGGCAGATATGCTTTCAAAATTATCTTGTTCAAACAACTACTAGCTGCTCTAAACAGTAAAGAGGAGAGCTGATCAGTGGCAGTAAGCCGTAGCTGGGGACACTTAATGAGGCGGATGACAGGCAGATTACAATATTTAATAAAACGCCAATATCGGGGAGATCTATCGGATTTCGGCTATACCAGGCAAAGCCTGGTATATACTATGATATTATAAGGACAGTGCTAAATCCAGTCGAGCCTACCTTCTTCATCTGGAACTTGATGGTGGACTTGACCTCCTCCACCTTGGTGTTGAGGTTCTCATTGTGGGTCAGCAGGGAGGGGAACTTGCCGGCCTTGTTGAGCCCAGGGCCCAGGATACGAGGGATCTGCTTGATCAGAGACTCCGAAGCGAGGAAGGCATCATACTTCTTGGCTGGGGACAGACCACATTATTAAGTCACATACAGACAAAATATACAATGTTTAATGCTTTAACCAGTTTCTTGGCCTCAGGGCCATTCAGAATATGTCTAATGCTTTACCCAGTTTCTTGACCATCTTCTTGTTCTTGTTGAGCTTCTTGAGGGCCTCGATGTCCATATGGGGCATGTTGGCGGCTTTAGCCTCGTCACAATGCTGCTGGTCTCCCAGGACGCACACGGAGAACTTGGGCCTGGGAAGGCTCTTCAGCCTAGGGGAAATAAAAGGGTTAAGTGACAAAACCCTTATTTCTGCTACCAATACCTGGTATTTGTAAAAAAAAAAAATACCAACAGCCTTACCGACGAGGTCAACCAGGGCTGGTTTCCAGTTGATACCATCAATTAAAAATTGTCGGCTTGAAGACGTGAACAATAAAGTCCAGTCTTCATTAAGCCTCCCCTCATGTTTTAAGACCCAGGGTAGGGGTCCGTCTGCTTTGCTTTTCCACAAGTGGATCAGCGCAGTCAGACTACCCTAAGTACTTCTCCATGTCTGATTCAGGCCCGTCTGTGATCATGTCATTTTGTCCATTATCGTACATGCCTTTGCCATTACTTACATTCAGACATGTACAAGTTATTAAATTGCCACACTATTTCTCAAGACCGGGCTGAATGCGAACAAGGAGAAGGTTGGGTGAGACAGTAAAGGGCCAAACCTGACGGTGCCAGAGAAACGCTTGTCCTTTTGGGGATCATAATTCTTCAAGCTGATTTGAAGCTCCACTGTCTCCACAAACCTGAAATGACGAAAACATTGTGAGTGATAAATCAATACATGACAATACTATAGATGATGAAGTTTCTATAAAGAGTTATAAAACAACTTACTTCCTGGGTTTGGCCAAGGCGCCCTGCTGGACCTCCTTTACGACCTCATAGAGCATATCCCTCGAGACCTTACTGCAGAATTAATTGGAAAATAATGTTAAGCACTTGAAAATGCAACTACTGTTCTTTAACTTCCCAAGTCGTAAGTCACAGTAACCAGGAACCATGCTAATCGGTGCATGTTCCGCGTGAGAAGTACATCGTACATAATTCAATAATAACTACACAAATGTGCAACACATTGAAGCAAGGATGTCTAAATAAAGAGTTTAACGTATGAAAGCGATGGGAAATATATTTTAAATACAACGATGGCAACGGATTATATTGCTTTACAACGCCAATGCTAAAGAGCACACGGACTCAACCGGCTGGTATGCCATTGACATCTACCCTCAAACCTCTCAAATGTGCCACAGGACATAGTGTATACATAAGATATCGGGATAATCTGGGTATAAAACCTCGTTAATAAATCGTATTTAGCAAAAATGTATCTGACCTCATTTTGTCGGTACGTTCCTCCCGTTGCTACCAAGTGAAAAGGACGCGCACTCGGAAGTTGCGCATAATAAAGGCAGAGCATGGGTGACGTCCCAAAAAACCCGCCATATTGGAAGGGTCATGAAAATGGTACATCATGGTACATCCATGCGGGTAGTCCGTTTATAAAAACATTGATATCTAATATATTTGTATATTTACAGATATATAGAAGTCGTGGGCATAAATGTAGCATTGTTTTATTTGTTATTACAAAATGTACAAAATGTCATTCATGTGTAATTCTTTTTAAAGCAGCTTGAAGAGACTTCTTCATGAACGTCTGGTTCAACATTAAACAATGTGACAGGGACGGTTTGTGTAAAACTGTCACCTAGAGAATAAAAAAATGCAGAAACCCATTGATTAATAAATAATTATTTGGTTAATCCTTTTGGTTATTAATTAATATAACAGTACATTTATGACTTACATGACAACTGTATTTGGTGAGTACAGTTAGCATCATTTTTGCGTACTTCATGGATTTTATGAATTGAGGAGCCTGACTGACTAGCTGTGCAATAAAGTCTGTGAAAAGTTTTTCATCTATGTCAAGCTGAAATGAAACAAAAGTATGTTAAATTTTCTGAATGAATCGAATCAATGACAGAAATCAAAATGTTATGCAGTGCGATAATTTTTTTCTCCAATATATATATACACATGACCTCACCTTGGAGTCTAGTAAGCTATGAATGATTGACAGCATCGATTCACTCCATACAATACTAAATGTCATCCTGATAAAAGGAAAAAAAGATAAATAAATAATGAACAAGGCTCCTCACAATGTCAACTTTAAGCAACGAACCTCAATAGTATTATTGAGTATGAGTTTTACTAAGACAAAGACTTGGTATCTTACTGAAACACCAGCAGATTGTAGTGGGGTTCCAGGCAGTCTTCTATTATTCTATTTAACAGTTCGGCTTGTTGAGTTCCTGAAAAGCAGAATGAAATCCATTACTTGTGAACACCAGAATAGAATAAGAAATAGGAAGGGTCAGGTTCTAGATTTAAGATTCAAGTTATCTTTATTCTTCTCTTACTAAACCCAACAGACTTTGAGTTTTTCATAACCTCGTGGTAATATAAAATATAAATGGATCTTGCAAAACATTATTACAATTAAATCAATACATAAATCAAGTTGTAATTATCACCAAAACTATTATCAAATCACATGACCAAAGGCAGGCATCTTCCAGCTCACAACATAAATCACTCAGCACATCCAGAATAGAATAGTGTTTTCAACATAGACTAATCAAAAGGTATGACAACTCCAGAAGTCCTCATGAATGGAACAACCTGGTGTGGCGCAATCTTATAGGCTGTGGTTACCTAGGTTTCCCTCCTGTAGAATGGGTCTGATTAGGGTGTTGCAAGCTGCTCTAGGATACTGACTACAAAGTGATGTCACTGCTGTCACCAGGCATCTTGAGGCAGGTTCCAAGAGGCATATGACCTTTAGGTAGAGATGAACAGGTTGGTGAAATAAACAAACAGCTGGTATCTGTTTGTATACTCATGAGCATCATTAAAATTACCTTTCCCAATAGGAGGCTCTTAATGACAGCGGAGGCTGCACTGTAGCTGAGCTCTGGGGAGAGGGCCAACAGACAGCTACAGAGTTTAGGCAATGTCTCTTCTGGTGTGTCAGCCAAGCTCAGCATACCGCACAGCCTCTCCACCTGAACATGAGAGCCAGCATAGCATTAGCTCTCATCAACTCGACATCAAACACAAGTAACCTAAAAAGCACACCTATGGGAAAATGGAAAAGGTTTATGACTAGGTTTTTAAATGCATGAACCCCTTCTAAACATGAGTTTTGTATTGTATTCTTCTGTCAGCCTATTCAGAAGAGGTTAACTCTGATTTTCGCAATAAACTATGTGCTTTAGAACTTTGTTTCTCCTCTTACTTCTATTCCTCTTCCTCATCTTCCTGCTCTCCTCCTCTTCCATATCCTCCACCTGTTCCCCCTCCCCCATCTATTCTTCCTTCTTCCTCTGCCATAGTCCGTCACTCAACATCTGCTAATGCTATCCAACTTGTTGGGGGAAGATCACCCTTATAAAAATCCAACATTTTAAAGAAATGTACATCACTACAATACGTACCTGGGCAGAGTCACATTCATTCAGCACCTTGAACACATCTGTGGAGCACTGGTCCCACTGAAATAAGATGCCAATTAGCAGAGATAGAAATATCGCTGCATCAAATCCAACCACTGTTACCACAATTTGTTTTACCTCTGTTGGACACCACAACAGTTCCTTTATCTGAGGGACAGATGCCTGAAACATCCAAACATTAACATAAGTCAGTGGTTGTATGTTTTTTTTTTTACAACTGAAGAAAAGTGGACATATTAGTTTAAGACCATTGTAAGTCCTAACAAGAAGTATAAGGCAAGTCTGCCAATGCATTCCATCTTTAGTCGTCCTTTATATTATTTACCTTTACATTTTCAGGAAGGTCATCACACAGATTGCTAGTTGGTTGTTCGCCAGACTCAACTTTTGGGAAGTCACATTCTCTTTCCTCCATTAAAACATGTTCTTCTGGTGTAAAAGAACCATGAGGATAACCACCCAAGCGCTCATCCACACAAGACAAATCCATCTTCATCCGTTTATGCTGCTGTGTAGTTTCATCAACTTCTGTATCAGAGGTCATAATGCTGCTCTTCCTTTTCTTCTGCGTTCCTAAAATTGAAACGTCCCCTCCACTCTGATAAGTTACTTTTGGATCTGTGAAGCACTTGGCCCAGCCTTCAGTCCTACCCGTATCGTTTAAACGTTCAGAAATCATCTTTATTCGCTGGCTACATATCGCAGTGTAGAGGGGCATGTCCTGAAGCGACCCCATGTCTCGCTGGAGCTGTCCAACCAGAGCAGTAACCCAGGGATCTTGACGGGGGTCTTGGCTCAGGCATTGCAGGAGCTGAACCACCCTGGTCTGAGGAAGGACTTGGTTGACCAGACGAAGAAATGATAGCAAATTCCGCTTAAAAGCTACAGGAAAGAGGCACACCAGTGGTCTACTACAAAACAAAGAAAATGGGCGTTAATTGGCACTTGTGCGCTACAAGTAGAGCAAGTTGTTACGGTTAAATTTACAGCATGCATTTAATTGTCTACATAAACTTCGATGATTTTCAAGCTACTCACGGCACAATGGGTTCGCCATGGTTTTCTGGGGAAATAGCCTTTTGACAGAGCATGTCAAGGAAGGTATGTAGCGAAAGTTTGAGGTCGTAACGTTGCTGCTTTTCGAAAATGCACAAAGCTCTTCGAGCACCAGAGGTTCCCGACATGAGTGCCAGGATTAGTAACCTGTGTTTCCCGGTAAACCTAGTAGTTAGCCTGTCCATGGTTTTGTCCAAAATATAGGTTAGTTAGGTAGAAAGTGAAAATGCTTTCACAGATGGTGTTGAGCTTTCAGTACGGGTACTTCTTCGTTGGATTTCAATAATCCTACAAGGACACCTAGTGGCCAACCCAGAAACTCCCTTGCAGACGTACAATAGAAGACTCCAGATTTGGCAAAATGTGAGACAATGTTTATTCTTTTGTTTGCATGCAATTAGTCATAAAACTATAAAACGACAGATCACTTTATCATAACTAGCAGTTTTACATATTACAAATATGATAAAATCTGCAAGACTGGGTATAGTACAGTAAGTATGAGACAATAAAAATGCCTTCCAAATACAATAAAACTGGTGCAAATTAGCAAGATACAATTTTGTATAACAATTACAAAGTAACCAAACCTACTTGAAGACACCCCTCCCTTCCCCAAAAAGGTCAAACCAAACAGCTTCTTCGGGTACCAGAGGCTGAACAATATAATCCCAGAACTGTTGCCTTGCTGCCCAGGAGGAAATAAATGTGCCATTAAGTGTTAGTCACTTTTCTCCCCTCTCTCTCTCTTCCTTCCCCCCCCCCCCCCCCCCCCCCCCCCAGGCTAAAGTGCAGAAAGGCTCATAGAAGTCCTATGAGTACATAAGGGCAACAGGGCTCAGAAGCTGAGGCCATGGGTCATGTGAAAAGGAAGATCATAGTCATCTTCATCGTCAATATGAAAGTCTCCAAAAAACGTAATGGACATGACGAAATCCAGAAGCTGCATGGGGTCAACATCGTCAAGGTCCTCCGTTTGAAGCTATGAAAAAAATAAAATGATATACCAACACACACACACACACATATACATACAAGTTAAATTACAGTACAAGTTCAACAAAACTAGTATTTACCAAATGTGCAGGCCGACGACGTTGCACTTCGTCATGCCAATAAATGCACTCCGCTTTGAAGGGGCAGCATCCATGTCGCAGGAAATAACTGCATCTTCTTTTACTAAATCACAATATAAAAATGTAAAAGAAAAAGCCATCAAATCTTGTAGCTCACATATCTATAGCAATACTACATCTAAAGTCCTTCACCCCTAGTTTTTAATGTCATTAGTGCCCATTAAGCAGTTAGTCATGTTTCCTTAATTAAAAATGGACCATCAGTCATTGAAGGCCTTTCTGAGGAAGACTGGAATGCCTAATGAGTTTCATATGCAGTTGAAAAATCAGCAATAAAAAAAATATATATATAAAAAAAAAGGACTGACCTGCATTTCTCTTTGAAGGATGCAATGAGAGTTTCCTTCACCGGGCCTTCTACCCAGTAATTATGAGGCACGTAGAACGCAGACTTCACTCTGCATTGAGGGCAACCCCTCAAGAAAAAAAATAAGACATGTCAAAGCCCTGCCAACAGCCCACACCACTATATGGAGACCAATACAATTACCTACTTGATGACTTCCTCCTGCAAGTCCTTTGTTTTCCTCCACGTAACAATACACCTTAAACAGAAGGCGTGATTGCAGCTGGGCAGGATGCCAAAGCGTCGCTCATCTGCACTCATCTTTTCATAGACCTTATCCATACAGATGCCACAGGTCACGTCTTTACTTTTAAAGTAGGCTTCAGTTTCCTCCTGGTCTTCAGAAGCAGCAGCACCACCACCACCACTACTACTTTCTGTAGACTTTGATTCCTTAAGAAAAATTCAAATTTAAAAATTTAAAAGCTAAATTAGCCATGTCGTTGAGTATGTAAAGTCAAAAGATTGAGACCTGTTCGTTAATGTCCGTTCCACATGCCTGAGAAACTTCTGAACTCTGAAGCAATTCCCGGCAAGCCTCGAGAGCAGAGTCAGCACCTGACCAATGAAAGACAACCCAGAAGTATAAATAATGTTACAAATGACGAGCAGAAGAAAAACTAAATGAAAAAAAAACGGAAGAAAAAATAACAGACCATATTCTATTAGATGATCGAGCGGCCGTTGTGTAGCCCTGATGTGCTGTGGGTTGAAGGCATTTTGCGATTCCCGGAGGTTTCGGTTGACGAGACCACGGGCTTGAGAGAGCGCAGGCTCAGACCCTCGTCGGCTGTGTAGGCTATCGCTGGAGCTGGAGAAATAGAGCTGAGGTACAGAACTTCTTCTGCTTGTGAAAGATGCATCCCCTTCAGTCACAGGGATATGAAGATATCTAGAGAGGAAAATGTGGTTTACTCGTTTGCAAACCGTATTATTTAATTGACCCGAGTCGACATATTTAGTGTCTAGATTACCTGCAGCGTTGACCGTACCAGCATCCACCTTTCTGATAATATCTACATATTTGAGCAGACGGTACAGCTGGCCAGTCATGTTGATAGTGACACCTTGAACCATATCTGCAGGAGCCGTTTAAATAATTCCTGAAAAACAGCACGGAGAGAAGTAGCCCCACAAATCTCAGCGTTTAGTTCAATCCTACAAGCAAAATACATCTGTATATCCAAATGGGGGGGGGGGAAATACTGTGAAAGTGTTACTAGGCTACAAGTAAAACAAGTTGATCGGTGGTCGTTGGCCATCGTTAAGCTAGCCTTGCAATTCACCTGCAAATCCCACTCCTATCCTTAAGGTAATGTAGATAATGATTTACGGATCCATAATGTGCCATCATTGGCTAGCATTAATGTGCCGCAAATGTCTAGAGAAGGGTACAGAGTACAGAGTTTCATCAACTGTCACCGTCAACAACCGTTAACTTTTACGTCACACATTCTCTGGAATACATCCAAGTGATCTCGTGCGCGCTGTAAATGGTAGCATGATGGAAAAAAAAAACATCTCATCCAAAAACCATCCAAACTTCAAAGACATGCGTCTTTGATAAAGATGGCATAAGTGATTTAAAAAGTGAAACCTAAAATGCTTACCGACACACTAAGCCAGAGCGCATTGATGAAAACTGATCTGCCCTCGAGTCCATTATCATCAGCTTTTGGACTTGCTTCTGCCCGACTCGGATTTCATCAACTAAATAGTTGACAGGCCATGCGTTTGCTAATTACTGATGTCATCAATGAACCAATTGAAACGTGTTTCGACTCCCTTTTATGACGTGGAAAACTGAAATGAATACACATCAAGAATGCATTTTCAAAATACATCTGTTTATGTCTTGTTTTATTAAATCAAATAACCTGTGAAAATGTGATAATTCAGTCCATTTATCATTTATTCACAGATTTTTTTTGGCACATTGCACATTGCACATCCACTACAATATAAAATTTGCAATGTACAGCCTACTGATAGTATTTAAGGCAAAATGTCAGATGTTACATCAGACATTGGTACATGTGAGAGTGAAGGAAACACAACATATAGAGGTAGTTAGGGTTTAAGAGATAATAAAACAAGATTTTTCATTGACCTTTCAAAGTAAAGTTTGTTTATATTGATAGACATATATCAAGTTTCTATACATTAACGATAAAGTCCATCAAACTAAATATGTATTTGAAAATAGATATATTAAAAACCATTTGCTTTTACAATATAATTAATTGAATTGTGGAACTCTCTCAATAACAGAATAGTGCATTCTGAAAAACAAGAAAGACAGACAACTTGAAAAATGGTACTCTGGTATTGTGGTCAACAGTTGTGATAGTTCATCAACCCATTGTGATGTTACACAATCAATATATTGATCTAATAATTGTCATCAAGTTAATAGGGATATCATGCTACATTGATTTTAGTCTAACCCCTGTCAAAGTTATCAAATTTGTAATCTCCAGATTAAAGAAGTTGTTAGGTTACACTTATATTTGGTGTGTTCTTACACTCAATACAGTCATGCACTAGGAAACCGATGCTTGGTACAGTATATATCCAATAGATTTTTCATTCACTCATAATAGTGAAAATAACTAAGGAATCTTAAAATAAATTGGGGAGAATTATTTGCCCAGCTTAAGAAAATACCCCCTCTAAATAAAGGAGTGATGCAATTCTATTCACCTATTCTAAGTAGAATCTGTGCAGCATAGTCCATTTATCACAGCTCACTAAGTGAACGCCTCAATGACCTCAATCACCCAACGCAAGACACTGTTCTCCCAAATATTTACACAGTATAATGGTATCACACAGATGCAGCCAATTGTGAGAGCTTTACTCTGCTGGAGCCTGCTAAGTTTTCTTTCTTGCTATTCTGCTTCCAAAAAAACCAACATTGTTTAGTGCAATGCGGATGTAAACAAGAAAAATACATTTCACACCTATGTAAAGCCCAACAATAACGCTACCACAGACCCTGGCATGTCTTATCTCCATAGAGTACAAACAGGCAGCTCTGATCACTTGTGCTAATACTCTTGTATACAAACATCAGCAGAGTACAGAGTAACACTGCCAGTGAAAGGTGAGGTTCTCTCTCTGGGCACTGATCTGGGGTCAGAATGAAATGGGAGCTTATCCCTGAGGAACAAGACAAACAGTGCCTCTTCAAACACATACCATTCAAACAGTTCAGTGACCTTTTTTTTGCGCAACGGGGACTTGCGAAACATGATTCCACACACACTAATGATTTACATTATTATTATTCTGGTAATTCTGATATCAAAAGGGTATTTGCAGATTACCTTAAACCTACAATGTAACTACAGTTTTACCACTCAAACGGCTCAGCCACACACACACAAAACAGTATGTCCATGTCTGGAGCAGTGCTTCTCTAGAATGTCAGTTTGAAAAAATAAAAGAAATCCTTTCAGTCCGTAACCATATTGCTCATAAACCCACAACAACCGTAGGTGGACTTTAAACACTAATACATGTCTTTGTAGATCTCCTGCAACAGAGGGTGGAGCGAGGTCTCAGACTCAGTTTTTTTTATCTTCTGAACTAGCTGAACATTCTCCGTGACCAGCTGTCGGAGGTCGGCCATCTTTTGCAGCAGCTTGGGGAAGAGGTAGAGCGAATCAGAGTGGTTGGTCTGGAGGTGCAGATCAAGGGCCTGCAGTATCCTGTCCTGACTCTGTTCCACCTGCTTCACGTTAATCAGCCCTGGACGATCTGCAAAAAGACACCCACAGCATTAGCCGCGACCATGATGGCATTACGGAGCGGCCCTTTGATACGCCGAAAACAACACTCCAACGATTTGTCATATGTGCCCCCTCACCTCCACAGAGTATGATGGCTGCAACAAACAGTGCCAGATCACTGTCGTCCAACTCCAGAGCATTGAACTTTATGGCAAACTCAAATTTGGGCTCCATTATCTCGCTGAAGGGCTTCCTTAAACTTCGCAGGAACTCTCTGGTCACAAAGCCTTTGCCATTGGCCACCAAAAGTCCGTCTTTGTTCATGAGCGAGGGGAGCATGGCGAAAATAGCCTCATGCACACCATACTTCAGCAAAGTCACCTGGAGAAAGCAAAGGCCTTTTAGTATAAGTAGGAAGAGAAAACATTTTAAAAACATAATGCTGGCCTTACACAACATGACAATTAAAACGACTTCCTTGTCAGACAAATTGGGCAATTTGAAATGGCATTCCCATGGCATTCCCATGAAAAAGAAACGTCCTGCAGTCATCTGTGTGTCATTTAATCTAGAAAGAAGTCAGCTTAAAAAAAATTGCTGGTTTCAGAAAAAGAACATGATACCTGGTCATTGAGGAAGAGGTCCACAAAGCCTGGAATGGACTTGGCAAACTCTGTGAGCTCCCTCACAGTCTCCACTGTAGTGCACTGGCAGCGGTAGAACACATGGACCCCAATCTCCTTGGTCAGGGGTGCCCCCGGCACCAACTGGCTCCATACTAAACCACTCTCCGCTTTCCATAGGGTGTCCATGTCATAGATGACAAAGGGCTGAAAGGGGAGTGATCATTCATGTTACTCTAATGCAGCTGATGCCCACTATCCTATTCATTTCTACATCACAGCCGTCTGCGATTGGTTGCAAGTGACCGAGGACTACAACTCTGATGGTGGAAATATCGACGTCAATGATTTAATAATGTATGAAGAAGTGACATTTTAGAAATGTATTCCCATGAGAATTAAAGTCGCAAATAGTCTTTATTGGATGAATGAGTAAAGAGTCATGGATGGATTGAGCTATCCAGAATGTGTGGCACATACCGAGGAGCTGTTGGTCTTGCCCGTGAGGATACTGCGGGCTTTCTTCTTGGTCATACTTAGGTTTTTCAAGTAAGCTGCGTTGACCTGTTTGGCCAGTGTCTTGAGGTCTGCACCTTTAGGATTGCGATGGTTCTGTTCCTCTGCCTGTAGGCCAGCCACTAGCTTTTTCTTCTCAGCTTCAGGCATACGTCCATACCGGATAGCTGATCTCACACACACACACACACACACACACACACACACACACACACACACACACACACACACACACACACACACACACACACACACACACACACACACACACACACACACACACACACACACTCTTAGTGGCCATTCAATGATGCAACAATTTTGTAAATTCAAGGAGTCACTCAACTAAATTGAATGGGCACTTAAAGAAAAAGTTATATGTGTTATCTCACCATCGTGAGACATTCCCAAAGATAGGCACTTCTGGAAGCGACAATATTGGCACTTATTCCGATTTTTCTTCTGTATCTTGCACGCATGCTCACAGTGCTCGTATTCCAGTTTCATTCGGATGGTCCGTCGGAAAAAGCCCTGGGTCACAAACAGAAACAGGCTCAACCCAACAAACAATGAACCCATTGTCACACTGTCTTGTTCTGAAAGTCTGCCAACACATTGTAATCCACTAATACCCATACCTTGCAGCCCTCACAGGCATGCACACCGTAGTGGAAGCCAGAGGCCTTGTCCCCGCAAATTTTGCACTCCACATGAATCCCTGCCCCTGCGGCCTCTTCTCGGCCCAGGCGAAGCTGCTCCGACAAGGAGGGAGATGAGGTATGGGACAGGTCTGCATAAGGAGAAATCGAGTTAGAGTGTGTGGGCTTTCAGTAGACAAATGGGTAAAATCCTGGCCAAAGCAAATGTTTCATGTAAGGCCTGGATTACAGTTGTTGTTTCAATGAAACTCTTCTTGGTCTGATTTGCCAGACACTCACACAACAGATACCCATGTGACCAAGTTGCAACCTGGGAGTGTCCACACCTGACAATGAATGCGCCATGGCGTGATTCAACTAAAAGTTGCTCAATCAGATGCTAGGATAAAGTTTGTGTCATACCTGTGTAGTTGGGGGATGATGCATGGCTGACGTGATTCTTGTGTTCTTTTCCATCCTGCTTTGTGACTTCTTTTTTAGCTTTCTGCTTAGGCCCTTTAGATACAGGCGAGCGTTCTCTGTCCACTACTTCCTCCCCCTCGTCATCATCATCATCATCAACAGCTTCCCTGGTTCTCAGCTCTTGCAACTCCGGGACTTCCGGCGTGTCCGTCCCATCAACACAGTTAGAGGCCCCCGACGACTCTGGATCCTGAGGGGACTTTGGCTCACATGTTCCGTTGACGCCATCCGGCAGCTTTGTGGCAGTATGCTGAAACGCATCCATGGCTCCTGTTCAGGCTGGTACAGAAGCTACCGTCCTGTCACGTTGCCAACATAACTCCCCTAAGAAGAAGGTAGAAGGACTAGTATAAGGCAAAGGCTGTTGATAAGTCTAGTTAAAGACCATGATGAAAAATAGAAACATGGTCAAACCTGGGAACATGTGTCTACTATTTTATCAGAGCAAGGATGCATCTAGATTTGGTTGAAATATAACATTTCAGTGGCTCAGTTTAACTTTGATAGAAGAATATTCTAGCTATCCATGACATCATGTAAACTGCACTAGCTAGTCTGTTAATAACATATGTTTAAAATACAGCCATTGGTTACATTAGCTAATACTAAATAACAGTAGGTAACACCTTTCAAGAGCAAAAAAAGTTCAAGGTAACACCAAGGGGCTAATTTACATTGGAATTTGGGGGAAATTCTGTAGCCCAGCCAGCTGCTACAGAAGTGCCTAGCTTCCAAAGTAGCACAATCATTATCTGGAATAAATTCCAAATCATAATTTCAGTTTATAACCAGCATAAATTACTTTTTTTGCCCCTCTTAAATGTAATGAAATTATCATATGATTAAATAGCCATCATAGCTGTAACAAATGTAAGCCTATAATTAGTGCCAAGAGGCAGGGACACTAAACAACTCAACTCTCTGTTGTATAAAATCTGTTTCTCTCTTTAGAACGCGGATCACCACATTATGTTATTACGAGTAAACCTATGCTATTCGTTTATTTTTATTTTTATCAATTAACACTAAAACAGGTTAAACTACAAATTGGTTAAGATTCAAGCTAAAGATAAACGGTATATGTTTTTTATAACATGTTTATTTATAATAAAAATAATGCAGTTGTCGCATCAATATGATATCTCTTATTTATTATAGAAGTAAATTGGTTGTCAAATGTATGTTGGGTCTTTGGGGTGCAGTACCACCTGTCTCCACTACGCGTAGCTGCCTGTGCTTCAATCAAAGTCTGGCCCCTGGGAGGACCGACCCGCCACCACCACCAATGAGTACGTTACTCGAATAAATTTAACACCACAAAAAGTACCAACAATCAAAAGGTATCAAACAATGCACATTTTTTATATACTTTTAAAACGTAACATTTTAAAGCAAACAGACCTGTTTAACCCCGTGTGTATGTGTCAGACATGGGGCTGTGACCGCCTTAAGGGCATGTCCTTGGTGGAACTCGTGAAGCAGATGCACATTATCTGCCTAACGTTATGCCAACAGAGACGTAAACAATGATCGGCTGTTTACGTCTATTTTAACGTTATCGTTTGAATAGATTCGCAAAAATGTATATTTTTCTCTAATCCAATATCAGCTGTTGATAGAACCCAATGGTATCTATTTCGTTTAGCCAATCTATCTGCCTGGAAATACCCTGTGAACAGTGGGACATGCCATGCCATGCAGAAAACAACCTGTCACACTTGTTCTAACAATGGCCATCTACTTTCATTTTCTTTTATGAATTATTATGTGACTGAATACAGGACTGAGGTTTCTTGACGTTTAGTTTTGCAAAGCATGACAGATATACTTTAAAGCATTCAACAGCTGTGTAAGTATCGTATGCGTGTCAGTGGGACTGACTTACTAGACGACAGCTAGCCTTAAGCTAACACTACGAGCCTTATTGACTAAAGACGAGCTAGCAGCAGTCCACTGTTAACGTGGCTGACCCAAATTCCAATGTTTGCTTTTAGCATTAAATTGCCTAGTTTCTACTTTGCTTACCTTTCGTAGTGTTACTGCTGTTTCAAAGGGCGTAGCGTATGAGAAGTGTCCCCGGTTTAAACAAGTAGCTGCCACCAAAGATACAAAACAAGCACTGTCGAAGATTGATTGTTGACAAGTTGTTTGTAGACAGTGATTAGCTGAACTTAGCATTAAGAGCTAACGTTTGGAGCTCCGAGACATCATGACGATACTCTTAATTTCTTACGTCAGCAGAATAAAAACAAGTGTTTGCACGCCTACGTGCTACCATATCATCCAGAGATAACACAACCAAAGGCAAAGTCAACTGATATCCTTAGCTGAGCCCACATAACCCAACTCTTCGTGTTGCCTTGCCTCATTCCTCTCTTGCGCCTGCCGCCCAGTGCAAGTAAAGAGAATAGCGTCCCATCTTTCTCTAAATAAAATCATACATCCACCAATGGTAAAGGTTCGTAATGCCGATATATTAAACACCTAAAACATACAAACTATACACTTACTATACATACTATACATATATACTATACACTATACAACTATTTGCAAATAAATCACATCTCGCAAATGAACTGAATCAGATTTTTTTTCAAACAACCATCGTTTGAATTTGACATGCGGACTTGTAGTTTGCCCTTATTGTCAGATGATGTCTGTTTGCTTGATAAAACAACTACGCATCAAATTATTCACTGGTGACCATTTCTTTACTGTGAACTAGTACAAATCGTCGTGCACAAAGACTGTTTAACACTTCAGTAACCCAATTACATGTTGTTTGTGTTTAATATATCCAAATAAAAACAGTTAGGTAACACAGATCCAGTAAAACATAAAAACACACTGAATGATTAACAAAAAAAATTGTACAACGAAAATACCGTGAAGAATCTTTTCACCTTTTTTTCTATAGTTGTTTCTTTCCTTCTCCTGTGTATGTGAGGAGCTACATGACATTAAAATGTGAGAAAGCTTCTGAGATGATGTCCGCTTGACGGGAAAAAGTCAAGACATTTGTCAGGAAAAATCTATATAACCTCATATATCTATATTACAGCCTTACTAAAGGACAGATTAGTTTACATCCTGCTTAAGGTACTATGATAAACTGACTTGCACTGTGACTTATTTACTGCAACTGGTCCTTTTGATCAGAGTTGGACTTCGTCGCTATTATTACCCATGTATTAACCAAACTAACCAAACATAAAACAAATATTGGTTAAGTAACAATTTATGCAACATATATATTCATGAAACATGCATAAAATAGTGTGAGGGGATGAAGGTTAATTCAATATTTAGCACAAATGTCAGTAAACACAGTTTTGTTTTGGTGTAGCTATACCTTCTTGAGTTGTACCCTTGCACACCTATCTCCCATGCAGAAACCTCCATGGTAGGAACGTTGAGACATAGCCTCTCACACTTTGGCTCCAATTCAACTACTTGATCAACAATGACTGTCTCTGATGTAGCTCCTCAGGGGATGTCCATGTCTCCATTGGACGCCTGCGAAAGGCGTTTCTCGTCTCCGCAGCCAGCACCGTTGTCCAGGTTCTCCTTGCTCTCCTCATCTTTCCCTTCCGCACGCATCCGGAGACGCAGCCCTGGGTCCCTCTGGCAGGGCATCTGGAAGGATGAGAAAGAGCTTCCCAGAGATGGTCTTTTCTCTAAAGGGATATAGGGGGATAGGGGAAGCAGTTAGGACAAACTGGAAAGAGAGAGGGAAGAGAGTCTGTATTTTTTAAATACTATGTAGATAGTGGATAGTGATGAAGTGCCTGGCATATTTGTAACAGAAACTCAGTGCATAGTTAAAGCTATGGTATGCAATTTGGAGAAACCAGGTTTTCGCCAGATTTTGAAAGTATCAAACCAAACCTCCAAACCCTCCCTTCAGGTTTCCCTCCAAAGCCATTCCCCCAAAACACTTGACTAGCGCGCAGGTTGCCGGGTGGGTAAGTAGACAGACAGGTAAGCCATCAAATCATAAATCGGATCGAATACAATTATTAGACAGGCTTATTACAGGCTTGTGACCGCCACAGATACCATATTTCTTTTCCAGAGCATTTGATTTATTGATTGCTGTCAGGGTGTAAAGAGAATTTCAACAATTAGGACTTCTAAAATAAATTGCCTACCCTGGCTTTATAGTGTGTAGAATTGTGCAGCAACTAGCTGTGAGGCAGCAGATTGCCACCAAGATTGCCCCCCCCCCCCCCCCCCCCCCCCCCGCAGCCCTCCCTTTCCAATGACTACAGTGGCCTGTACAGGCCTGTGTTGCGTAAAGTGCCAGTTGGTCTGATGTCATCATCTACAACAGCATGTAGAAGTGTCAAGTGATGAGGTTCCTTGATAGACAATAAATTGTATTTAGTTATTAAGTTTCTGCTTAATAAATGTAAAGTAAAACTATAGGTCATAGCTTACATGTTAAGGTCCTTATATACTATATTATATTCCATTTCTGCCAAGTCCATTCAGCTAGATGTGCCACTGAATATTAAGCACTGCACCTTTAAACGCCACTAAAACTACAAGATCAACCACAATGTCTGTGAGAGGAATGGAGCAGTTTTTATTAAGCCCCATAGTTGCTTTGTCTTAAAATAATTCTGGATTCTTTAAATTGGTTAATATGTAAGAAATTCATATTTAACACATGCATTTGCGTTATAGTATAGTAACTATATAAAACACACTTATCAAATTAAATAAATGCATAAAATAAATACAATACTACACTTTGAAAAGCTTTTTTTTTTTAATGCCCATTAAAAATATATTTATGGAACTATGAGTACCTATAATGATACCTGATCATATGTCAAACTTAAGAATGGACTAAAACCCATACCTCCTGGCCCAATTGGACGCATCAGTCTGTTCATCTGAACATTCCAGTGTTTCACATTGGTGCTGGCTTGGCGAAGCTTCCTCTGGGCAGCCTATCAGGAAGCAGGAGTAAATTATAAAGTTACTTTTACCTTTTACTTTTTTTTAACAATGCACGTCAGCAAAACAGTCAACTAATGTCAACTGTATTATGCATAGTATAGATATATATAAAGATATAGCTGTTAATACTAAATATATCTTAATGCTAAGACGAAAAAACAACCTCAACAATAAATTTTCGACATTGCTTGTATTGTATCTTTGATGGAAAAATATATATAAATATATAAAAATTCAAAGAAACTCACTATTTATAACCTGTAATGATATTGGATATATGATCATGTATGAACTCAATCTGAATAACATTTTTATAAGAAAGTATACCTATTGTCTCCTGTTCATTCAGTTTCTAAAATTTCTTTAATTTAAATTACTTAAACATATCCACTGTGGGTACCTTGTAGACATCATGGTGTTGTTTATATAGCATCTTACCACCACGTCCTGGTCGACCCGGTAGCGATTGGCTCGGACCTCCTCCAGCTGCCTCTGGGCCTCGTCCAGGGCGCGAGACTTGGTCTCCATTTCCTGCTTAAGCTCCTGCTTCTCCCGCTGGGTCTTCAGAATGTACTCCTCCTGCTCCTCCTGCAGGGCCATCAGAGCCTTCATCTTCTCCTCTTCCTCTGCCAACAGCCTGGAAGTAGGGAGAATATTGTGCCATATTTAGTTTAAAGACTTTAGACTCTTCTATATTTATTGCATTTTCTGTTTTATTTCTCCATGGCCAGATAAAAATGGCTGAAGAAATAGACACACATGCTGAAACCTACTGAAACCTAATTTAATTTATAATTCTAATAAACTTAATTTTAATAAATGTATAATAAACACTACAACTGGAACACAAATGAAGCAGGTGTGAGTGCAAGGCACCTGACAACTTCCCATGTTAACTGTACTGTACTTCCTCAGCAACCCAACATGACCTTCGTTTCTTTGGTGGAGCTCCACATCATAACATTATTAAGGCCACCACAGCATGAAGCAAAGCCGCAACCAAAGTGCCACAAGGCTTTCCATACCAAAGTCCCATTTGTACATCTCAAATTGTGTATCCCTGTCATTGACAGATTATTTGTGAGTGTCAATGTGACAGTGTATTAGTGGATGGGCCTACCCGGTTTGGGCGTAGCGGAAGGCCTCCTCATCCAGCCTGGCTTTTATCTCCAGCTGCAAGGCCTCCTTCAGGTGTTTCTGCATCTCCTCCAGCTCGTGGATCCTCTTCTTTTGCCTCTCTGCCTCCTCCTCTTTCAGAGCCATCTCCACCTGCATGCTGGCCCGTGCCTTCAATCAGACCAATCGCAAATCAGTCAACAGACTGTTTACAAAAGCATTCAGTATGAAGTGTAATGTTATGAACACTACTGCTCTACATCTTCAATCCTTTCAAAGTAGATTAATTGATTATTCAAATATTCTTATGCTTTGGACTATATGCCTGTTATTATTCCACCAACATAAACAATCACCTTTCTGGTCTAACTAGTTTACCCCCTTCCCTCTTTTAGTTCCGCCAGACACGTGCCCTTTCACAGGACATGCACCCTCCCCTCCCGAGTCCCGCCACCTCCCTGCCTCACCTCCTCCGCCTCACGGAGCTGGATCTCCAGGGCCCGCTGAAGCTGCTCGTGCTGCTGCCGCCTCCTCTGTTCGTCCTGCTCCAGCAGCACCTGGGCCTGTTTCTGCGCCTCCCTGAGGAGCTCTAGCTCGGCTAGCTTGTGCTCCCGCTCCTCCTGCAGTGCCCGCAGCCTCTGTAATTCCTCCTCTTTGTCCAGCCGCCTCTTCTCGCGCTGGTCCCGCTGCTCCCTGCGTTTCAGCTTCAGGTCCTTGTGGAGGGAAGTCTTCCCTTCCACGTTCAGACGGATGGCTGTCTGAATGGCTACGGAAAGAAGAGAAATGAAGAGAAAAGATTTGATGGCTTTGATGGATGGATCATCTCTTTAGACAGATGGCTGTTTGAATGACTAGGAGGATAGACATAAAAGTATGAGAAGAGATGAGAGGAGAGTAGAGGAGAAATTATAAGAGAAGAGATGTGAGGAGAGAAAATATATGATTTCTATTAATAGATTAAGCACTGACCGGTGGTCCATTCTTGTCTCTGCTTGGTGTCTGAGGCGCTCATCTCATAAGTCTTAGAAAGAGTTTTAAGACAGAACATACACCTCTTCCCATCTCGATCTGGCAATACCTACACAGAAATCAATTGTTTACTTAAATGCATCTCATTTTACTCAATTTACTCAAACAATTAAAACAAAATGTAGCCCTTTGTAATAATAAGTAATTACTGTTTAAAATGACAAGGAAAACAAAACTAAATATTCCTATCAGATGATAACACATCTGGTCAAGCATGTTATTCTTCTCAGAGCATCTGTCTCAACTGCCCTACCTCCACACAGCAGTTCCCATCCAGAGTGATGTTGCCATGGCATTCCTTGCGGTCCTCCCCTGAGTAGTAGGCCAGGCTGCTGGGTCTCAGAGTGAACCATCTCTCCTTCCAGTTTCTTCTCAGCTGGCCCTTCTTCCAAAGGTAGCCCTGGTTGGACCCAACCCAGACAACCACAGATTAGCAATGGCACCAAACATGGGAACTCAAAGGAGATGCAGGGAGTTACTTACCTCCTTGAGCACGTCCCCGACAATTTCTCTGTATATCTCCTCGATGGCCATGCTGATTATGTCCTTATCAATTCCTCTGGTTATCTTTCCAGAGTTCATCATCTCCAGAAAACCCCAAACACTGAAGCCATTACGCTGCACTGCATCTTGGGAAGTGAAGTCCTCTAGTTCAACACAGTTCAACTCTATGCTCATGGCCATGCATATTTTCTTAAGGAGGTACTCCACCTGATAGAAGGGGAAGTTTATGTCTAAGTCAACGCAGCTTTGGAGGAGAAACAATCTGAACATTGCAAATAGAACAGACGAGACATTTCACATTTTGCACACAAAACTATTTAAATCAAATGAATTATTATAATTAAAGCATTAAGGTGTTGTATTAAAGCAGGTACAGAGCGGTCTAACATAAAGAAGTTGCTATCAGTTTCATCTGGAAATAGTGTGACTACAGGAAACCAGAAAGCTGCAAGTAACACAGAAAAAACCACACTTATGCTGCATAACAAGGGCAGAGCTTTTCTTAATGTCGCCATGCAACGTTCTCATTGGACCTTTCTAAAAAGCTAGCCCTGTTTAAACTTTCTAACCC
Organism: Lota lota; assembly: GCA_026745465.1. Taxonomy (NCBI): domain Eukaryota; kingdom Metazoa; phylum Chordata; class Actinopteri; order Gadiformes; family Lotidae; genus Lota; species Lota lota. The sequence goes on along the minus strand of JACYXH010000175.1, from coordinate 1,205,853 downwards.
CAAAAGATCCATACAGTATGCAGTGACATATACAATATTAATCAGTATTAAATTAGAATGGCATCAGAATATTAATTATCAGCAGGTACAAGCGATTAGTTCAATATTTGCAGCATTTCAGAGGTCCACCTAACCTCATTATTAGTGTGTTTGTCATCCATCCAGTTTGGGAATGATCCAACTAGTAAAATCAGTGTTCTGATTATGGTATTTATACATCCAATTTATGAAAGGTTGTCAATGATCAACGCTCAAGGTGAATACCTCATCAGGGACCATCACCAAAGGGTATTTATCCTCCGAGAGAAAATTAAAAAGACACCAGAGCCGAAAAGCATCTTTCTCCGGGAGCACAGTAGTGCTGCTCCTGTCTGGTCTGTAGTTTTTCTTCGCCGTGAGGGTCCAACACAACTCATCAACGTTTTCTTTGTTGAATGCACCCTCTTCCACCTTGAGGCACACATTCACATAGCATCATGTTAGTAGCCACACCACGATCATCATGTCAAATTGTAGAGGAATACAAGGGCCCGAGCTGTATTGAAACGTGTCCACACCTTGTCGAGGATATATTTGGTGAGGTAAGGCATGTAGCCCTGGCTGGACACAGGGCCGTCATCATCATCCCTGAAGTGCTCCTCCAAAGCTACTGGGTCGTGGGGGATGGACAAGACTGTGCACAGGTTATGGGACAGCACCTGGGAAATACATGACTCAACGTGTCAACATATAGACTGTATGTTTATGTGTGTATGTATATTTGTACGTGTTGGGTAAAAACCTCTTATGGCAGTTATGCAATGAAGTTATGTGTTAGCTATGAAGAACATCAGTCAGAATTGTCGAGGCATTTAAGCTAGGGTAGGCAATTTGGAGAAACCAGCCAGAGTAAGATAGATTAAAAGTATCAAACTGAAAATGTTCGGCAATAGGCCTGCTTAGCTTTGTGGAAGACTCTCCGCGCGCAATAAGCCATCCAATCGTTTCATTTGGGCCGAATGAAGTGGTTGGTTGGGCTTATTACAGACATGACACAGCCACAGATACCAGATTTTTTCATTTTTTTGTGAGAGCATTTGATTTATTGATTGCTGTCGGGAAGAGAATTTCAACAAATATATCAAAAAAAGCTTCTTAAATAAATTGCCTTCCCTACCTTTAACCAATACCACTTTCTCATTCTTTCCTCTGAATATTTTGAAATATTTATGACCCACTTTTACAAGTAACTGAAACATAAATTTTGTTTTCTGGTCATGTCCTGACTTTAGGAAAGAATTAGCATAAGCATGAAAGCTTCTCATTTTTAATCATTGTTCATCTGAAAATTCTGCATTAAATATCAACCAATGGGGTAATCTTGTTGTATTGATGTATTGTGTAGTATAAAATCAGCTTGTCTACAAAACATAGGCTTATACAGTGAAAATAAAAGATTGCTCAAACATTTTAATGCGTTAACATAATAAGAATTTGCATTCTCAGGAGGTGGCTGCCACTTTATCAGACTCACCGCCTCCATGTTTTGAAACTTAACCACATCCTGTCAAGTGTATCAGACATATCTGATGGATCCAAGGCTATTGCATGAAACCTGCCAATCGATATCACCTAATTTTCGAGTAAATGAGGTGACGGTGGCCCCTGGGCCTACAAAGACATAGCAGCCAGCTGCTTGCCTGCATGTGTTAGAGGGATAAGCTGAGTCACAGGGTTCTGTTTTGAACAACAGTGCCAGAGAATGGCTGAGACGGCTGAATGTACCCCCATCACAGTGGCATCATTACGAAATCAACAGAACAGAGCGTTTCTTTCACCGATCGACGTCGCGACCACATGTTTCTCAACCTGCCTGCCTGCTCCGTCTTGGTGCTTTACACCGCCTCGTGTGACGTACATGCTGTAGTCGATGGGCCTCTGGCTAGTGCCAGCGTACTGATTGCTCGGCCTTACGCTGCTACATCATGTATCGGCACCACTCTGAGATGAGGGCTCCCATTCATATACAGGCTGAAAACAATCTGTGGCTCTCCCACTCTTAGTATTCGTGAGACAGAGATGTATATTGTATGTCCCTTTATTTGGTACAGAGGCCATTTTGCTCGACACTAGGAACAAATTGTCAGAAAAATCATTGTTTACGAGCTGTGTGCCATAAAAGTTCTGTTTCACAAATATGATATGCTAAGTAGACTACTTTCCTAAAGCAGTATGGTATTACACAAATAATTTGCAAGACTAAGTTTATATGTATAAAGTTCATACCCATCTTCCTTACAGCAAGAACCACATGTTGTTACAAGGTTAGAAACTGAACTCTCTGGGCACACAATCGTGTGCCTATGAACTTATTAAATTTAAGTTAAAGTCCTCACCTTGAGCTGAGACTTGGACACCTTACCACTCTTCTCCAGGTCCAGAGCTGTGAAACCATACCAAATAGACTTAAGAAGCTCTGCGCGAAGCTCCATGACTGCAGCAATATCACTCTCTTGTTCACTCCTTTCACACTTTGTTCTTCCCTCTACTCGTTCGCGATGACAGCCACCCTCACTAGGTGTAACAGAGACCTCCATCTGTACCAGTTTCTCAGCGCCCTCTTCTGGTATTGAACTTGTACTTTCATGGTTGTGCGTAAGCATGCATAACCAGTGCTCACAGTTGTACTAGTAAAATTTGTATTAATGAATTAATAACATTAAATTAATATAATAATGAATTATGTTGAATTATTGTAAACAATAATCCACTGTCATTCTTTATTTGACAAGATAACCGACTTTTGTGATAGTTTTGATTTTCTCCTTTTCCAGTATCTTGTTTTTAGTAGTTGCCAGTTAATCAGTTGCTCGCACGGCTTTTAAATCCACCTCCGGCATTGCAGATCGTGTGGGAATAGGCTACAAAGGAATTTACAATGATATAAGTACTTATATGCCCTCCTGGCTGCCTGCACATGGCGCGAGGTGGTTGCTATGTTGCTATTGTTCAATTGATTTCATTACTTGGCTATTCAGTGCAAAAACTGAAAAACTGTCCAGCGTCAGTAGATTACTTTGAAAACTGCTTGTAGGCTTGCATTTTGTGTTAGGTGGAGGTGTGTTGGCGTGGCGAGAATGTTGCTCCACTTCCTCCGGTCCCCAAGTTTCAGTTGCCAATAGCTCTGGAGAGAGGTTTCGCACTTGTGGCCACTTAATCTATCTCGTGTCAAGACCCGCATCCCATCGTTTCTGAATCATGGTGCTGCGGAGGCAGAAGTTATTGTATTTCTGCTGCGTTCCTGCATGCTTGCATATTCTTAGCAACGTTGTCGCAAAGTGATTGACGCCCATTGGCGTTCGAGTGTAGTGACCTGTAACACAGTAAATTAAAATAGTTAGTAGCTATCCTAATCAGCTATTAAAAGAAGATATGCACTACGCCTAACTTACTTACTAAACATCGTCGACACCGCAGGTAACTTTTTCTATTGGGTGAAGATAAAAGGCAATTTTGTAACTTTCATAGTTTATTAGGCTAACGGGTTTTTTCTCGGAGGCGGAGTGATACTGAATTGTGCAAAGGAATAAGACGTCATAGCCGTGGTATATGGTTAATATACCGTGGTATATGGTTAATATACCACGGCTATGAACCAATCAGATAGCTGGGTTAGAGCTACCCGTTTTATAGATTATATATATATTTTTTTTTAATGTATATATAAAACGCTAATACCATATATGTATTATTATTTTACATTACAATCGAAAACCCGTAACCTAAAACAAAAAGCAACCGCGGCAAACAAATCACGTGGTAAAACAATTCTGGATTCGTTGCCATGGAAATGTTTACTCGAATTGCTGTCTCATTGGTCAGAAAAACCAAACAGCTAGCGCAGCTCACTGATTGGTTCCTCTAATATCCATTGACGACCAATACCAAAACGCGCTTTTTACAAAATACTCATAGTCCAGGAAGTTGACAGGTCCTTGGTGCCAAAGAACAAAACGAGACCTTTAAATCACCTGAAAGACTCAAACGAAGAAGCCATCGGGGAAAGGGTTTATTGGACAAACAAAATCCCGGTACACCCCCTTTCCATCTGGAAAGTATGTCTTTTCATTTAAAGTAACTTAATATCTCATCTTACTTTTCTCCTTCCTCCACTTTTGCAACAAGTGTGTATTGTAACTGTTATCCCATTTGTCACTACACGACGAACGCGAATGTTGTTGTAGCATCAGTGGGCTTCAATTTCGAGCTAGATGTTCACGGTATTTGAGTGTATCAGGGGTTGTACTTTTAAATGTACAATTAAATGTATGTTCGTTTTGGATTATTTGAGTTTGCATGCAGATATCCGATATCACTTTATTTTAATAAGATACTATCGGGCTAGGTGCTAGCTTTGCTAACATGCATTCAGATGAATTTTCATTTGTTATTTGTATGGCATTACTTATAGGGTTGACACGTTTTCCAGGTAGCAAATGACCAATGCATTTACTGGTGTGTATTCGAACAAAAGCTCACGTATGTGTTACATTTTATTTCTTTGTCAATCTTTCAACAGCCCACACATTCTTGCCCCTCCTAACGTCATTATGGACTCAATATCAGTACTTGGTCAGCAAAGTAAAAACAAAATCCAAAGTGACTACACGAGGTATGATGGACCCTTTGTGCAATACAACTGGTGAACAGTCAAAATGTAAATAGTTTGGCTTGAAATCCATCAATATATTTATTTTCTCTCTACACAGGTTGAAGAATGAAGAAAATCGGATCCCTGGAGACCCCAGGCCTTCTAAAAATCAATCGGTGCCTCAGTTCCTTAAGAAAGATGTTGAGAACAAGAACCCAGGGAGCACTGGGAATAGCCAAAAGGCAAGTGTTAAATCGGGTTCAAGCAGACTTCCAGTCCTTGCAAAGTCCCTCAATCTTCAGATCTCAAAGGAATTTGCCCAATCCTACAAGAGTTGGGAGGATAAACCTTTGGCTGTAAGTGTATCTTGTCCTTCTGCATATTAACGCAAATTATTTATTATCACAAGCACTTTTTTTAATGTCTGTTTCCCTCTGGCATTTTCTTTATAGGGAAAAGTTAAGTCTAAAAAGCCGTGCACCAAGCCCGTGCCTTTTAATTTCTCTCAGCCGAGGAGCAATGGAACGGCACCCCAAAACCAAAGACCTTTAAGGACATTTACACCAAGGGTTGGCAGTGATGAAAATACATTATACTCGATGCATTCAAAAAGCACAGAGTTTGGTGTAGATTTTGCATCACGGCTCTCTATTACACAAAAACTGGAAACAAGAAAACCAGAGTCATCTATAATTCAAGATCGAAATAGGGAATTGACTGAAAGAATGGAGACACTTAAAGGAACTAGGCAATCAAGTGCTGTGTCCTTGACGTCTCGTGCTATTAAACAAATGGCCATGGCTCCAGCCACTTCATCGCAGGTGTCCATTCAACCGGATGCTAAACATATGCATCAGAACACCTTCGCTGCCTCTGCCCAGGCTTCAGCAAGCCAAGCAAGTACAGAAGCTTGTTTGAATAATCTGGATCTGCTGAGTATCAAAGACCCTTCCAAAAAGCGGACTTTGCAGGCTGCTGTTGCTGCTAGTTCTTCCAGTGGTTTAGATGGTATGTAAGGTCTATCTTGCCCTCAAATCAAGGCTCTTACGATAGCTGAACTTTATCTGCTAGCACATTTATTGTTTCCTTTTTGTTAAAGCTTTTTTTTATGAGAACGCAAAATCTGTGTTTTATTTTTATTTTTGTAACTTAGGCAAAGAAGAGGCCTTCCACCTTGACCATGCAGCCCTGCTCAGTATCCTGCGAGACGAAGGGGTCGGGGCCATGCGTGTGGGCTCTGCAACCCTAGAGTCCACAAAGCCCTGTAACTATCAAGTACGTCTTCTATCGTTTACCTGGTATAAATTAAAACTTGGCATATTTTACTGTTCACTGATTGACAGTGATCAAGCAAACATTTTGTTGTTTGAATAATATTCTGTGACTGAAAAGCAATTCAGAACACAATAAGTTGTATAAGATGTTATCTTCTTTCCAGCCAGTGTCTGTCATGAAGAGCCATACAAAGGCTGGACCTAATACAGGTTTGCAGAAAAATATAATATTATGTTGTCATCCATCACAGCTACTTCAAAATAGTAAAACTTTAAAACTCTACGATAACAATTCCGGGTTAATAGTTGAGCCACTAAATTGTATTACAAAAATAGTTTAGCTTGATATTTTATTACGGTTATGTTTGTGTTTTGCTATTATTATTACAGTTATTACTTTTAATTTCTTTGTTTTAAATGGTGTCTGTTTTTAAAAGCCTGTAATCTCAATAGCTATTTAAGTAATGTTATTTGGTGTACAGTCTTGATCTTAGGGATAGTATTGATGATTAAATTAATTTCTGCATCGCATAATCGTTATGTTATTTTCCCCTCATAGGACCAAGGAGAGTGTCCCTGTTCTCTCTAGACCCTGCAGCCAACCGAAGCACCCTGCATGGGGAGGGGGTGAAGGCCGGGGGCACCCTGGAGAGAACCCCCAGCAACCTAGCCCGTCCCACAGGCAGGGGAACCTCAATCTACACGGTAAGTCAATGCCTATACATGTTGTGATTTGATATGAATAGAACTAGCAAGGTGGGTCTTTATTCACCATTATGCTGTGCTCTCAGGTTAGGAGAGTCCTTGTGACCAATCGTCAAGGAGAGACACCAAGGGGACCGGCAGGTTGGACGACTGTTGTTGTTGTTGTTTTCTGAAACCAGTTTGCTTCATCTCTTGTGATCGCAATGTAAACATAGCTTCTTGTGTTATTTTTAATCATCTCCGGCCATGCCACAAAAAGGAACACCCGCCATGAAGTGGACCCCCCAGAGAGTCCCGAACACCAGGAACCAGCCAATGTCTGCCATGAAGAGCCATACAAAGGCTGGACCTAATACAGGTTTGCAGAAAAATATAATATTATGTTGTCATCCATCACAGCTACTTCAAAATAGTAAAACTTTAAAACTCTACGATAACAATTCAGGGTAAATAGTTGAGCCACTAAATTGTATTACAAAAATAGTTTAGCTTGATATTTTATTACGGTTATGTTTGTGTTTTGCTATTATTATTACAGTTATTACTTTTAATTTCTTTGTTTTAAATGGTGTCTGTTTTTAAAAGCCTGTAATCTCAATAGCTATTTAAGTAATGTTATTTGGTGTACAGTCTTGATCTTAGGGATAGTATTGATGATTAAATTAATTTCTGCATCGCATAATCGTTATGTTATTTTCCCCTCATAGGACTAAGGAGAGTGTCCCTGTTCTCTCTAGACCCTGCAGCCAAGCGAAGCACCCTGCATGGGGAGGGGGTGAAGGCCGGGGGCACCCTGGAGAGAACCCCCAGCAACCTAGCCCGTCCCACAGGCAGGGGAACCTCAATCTACACGGTAAGTCAATGCCTATACATGTTGTGATTTGATATGAATAGAACTAGCAAGGTGGGTCTTTATTCACCATTATGCTGTGCTCTCAGGTTAGGAGAGTCCTTGTGACCAATCGTCAAGGAGAGACACCAAGGGGACCGGCAGGTTGGACGACTGTTGTTGTTGTTGTTTTCTGAAACCAGTTTGCTTCATCTCTTGTGATCGCAATGTAAACATAGCTTCTTGTGTTATTTTTAATCATCTCCGGCCATGCCACAAAAAGGAACACCCGCCATGAAGTGGACCCCCCAGAGAGTCCCGAACACCAGGAACCAGCCAATGTCTGCCATGGCCAGTATGCATGTATGTCTGCTGGTTCTGCCCATGTGTTCTTAGCCCTGGCTCCTTTACAGCAAACCCATCTCCCTAACATGGTTGTTGTGTGGTTTTCTTGGTTTCTATATATTTAGAAAATATGTTTGTCTGCACGCCCAATGTCACACAATGTCCCGGCCTGCACCTCAGAACCCCAGCCGCATCATGAGGTGAGCAGCAGAAAGGGAAATTAAAAAATGACTAGTGTTAATGCCAATGAACTGCTATTGTAGTTGCATAATAAGTTACATATGTTACATATTTCTGCATTAAGCCACACATCCATCACTAGGATGCTGGTAAAGATGACCATTAAGACAATTGTTGTTCTATTGGCAGGATGTTGTTCAGAGACTTTTTGAAGATCAAGACGACGAGCAAAACATAAATTTTTCTGACAGAGAACCAGAGTCACCCACGGATCAACTCGCTGACCAAGCCTCTACTGTGAGCCATTCAAACCAAATGCCCAAACCAATCTCAACAGAGGGAGATCCAATCCAATTCCGCATTTGCTGACACAAGGTTTTTATGTTGTTTATTCCTGAACTTACCTGTGTGCTGCCTAGAAGGGGGGGATCCGCGGGGGTGACGGAAACCACCGGGCGGACGAGGCTGAGGTGGAGCAGGAGAAGAAGGGCGGTGGAGGACGGCCCTTCCTCCAGGAGCCCCACAGGGAATCGGTCATCTTCTTCTCGACGGGGAAGAAGCTGTTCAGGGCCCCTCGCGTCGAGAAGCCCGCGGTCCTCGTTCAGTCAGAGCCACAGGAAGACGCCTCAGATGCCCAGAGAGCGACGGCGTCGGGACTCGATGGGACGCGGCCTGAGTTTGACCCTCCCGGCCTTGGAAAGCACTTTGCTTCCAGTCTGCAGCGAGGTGGCCCATGTTTTGTTTTTTTGTAATGTATGTGATGTATGTGATGTATCTATGTGTGCTTTTGTCTATACGGAGTACAGTGTTACTTTGTCAGTGCTTTGTTTGTATTTTTTTGTCACTGACTATTCACCATCATGTGGTGAACAGTTAAGTGTATGTGGTGGAACGTATATAGAAATTTGAATAATACAACCACTACTACATATCGTAATCATTATTTCTTTCACACATTCTTGTGTTTTAGGATTTTGCTCCACACACCTTAACTAACTTTACGTTTTTCAACTACTGAGCCATGTGGTTTTAAATGTCCACCCGGTGTTGCCTCTTCAGACTCCCTGGTCCGCAAGAACTGTGCAGCTGCGAGCCCCGCCATAGCCTTGCTGCTCAAGCGCCGACTCTTATTGGACGAGCTTTGCCTAGATGAAGAAGTGGCCACCTACATCTGCTGCTCAGTCCCTAATGCCCAGTCATTCCAGCACCCGAGACCACGCTGTGGAAACCCTCTGGCCTCCTTTCTGCACTTCCAGGACTCTACTGTGAGCTCCACATAATCTTTTCTCAACATACTAATCAATTGCGCATCATTATTGTTATTTTTATGATAACCCCAGTAATAATTATGATTTAATAATTCTAATGACAGGTAATGGCACAATAACGTTAATAGAAAAGATCCAATGAAATGCTCACACAAAATATAATACGTGGACCATATTGTTTAAACTTGTATTGCTGTGTTTTGATTTTGTCTTTCAGACTTTTGTGCCTGTGGTATGTGAAGGCTTCCCTGGTTCTGCCTCTCCGCCGAGGGAGAGATGAATTTTTGTACTAGCAGTCTTTCCTCTTGTTTACCGACGTGTTACTGTCATCTTATGCTTGTCAAACACTGTAGTAGCACACACTATGAAGTAACCACAGCAGAGTGCCACAGGCAACTTTGATTCAAAATGCATTTTCCGCTATATATATTCATTCATCACAGTACACCATCTAACATCTGTGCCTAAAAGTGTTAAATAATGTAGTTATTTGTTTTTTTACATACGAAACATTCAACTTGTTGACAATAATGTAATTGTAGACCCAGCGCCATCAATATAAATTATCACCAGATTTTTTTATTTGAACTGTTCTCTATGAGTCGTATAGACTTAAACAATAGTTATCTATAGCTTAGGAGAATGTAAAATATAATTTTTTTACATTTTTACCTGGAGCCTATTTTACATTTGCCCTGCATCTTGTACTTCATGTATTATGCTTTATATTGCAATACTCAAACGTGATGTGTGTGGACCTAAACAAAAATTTCAACACTTAATTCTACATGTACAGTTTTAAAATAAATATGTGTATAAATTGGCTGTTTTTAGATCCTTGTGTATGTTTTTACAGTAGCCTATTGGATGAGTTTGTAGGTGGTATGTTGTAGGGGTGGGGGAACAAATCAATACAGCATAGTATCGCGATATTTTGTGTGGCGATATTTAATCGATACACGGACGGCAAGTATCGATATTTTATTTTATAATTTCTTTTTAATTTATAAAACATTTTGGTACTAGAATAATAAAAGCAATTGCTGAGTTCAGGTCAGCAGAGGTGACGATCAGCGGGAGGAAGTTGGTCATTACGAAGAAGATGGAGAAATCAGAGAAAGAAATTAGAGACGCGTCTGCGTTTAAATCAAACGTCTGGACTCATTTTTAGATTATTTTTTAACAAGGAAGGGACAAATGACTAGATATGACGCATGTCACAATATATATATCGCAATACAAATTTTTTTTTTTATCATAATATCGTACCGTGAGACCTCTGGTGATTCCCACCCCTAGTATGTTGACACTGACACAAATCTGATGCTTCAACTAGGGCGAGTATATTTAGGGGAGAATATATCGTCCGTACTGTTAGGACATTAGGACATATGCCACGGTCCATTGGTTCTTGGCTATTGGTCAAGGTCCAAAATAAATATAAAAGAATGAATTTGTGATAGATATTTGCCAAACTCCATTCACACTGTAGCAATATTAATCTAAAGTAAAAAAAACGAATAACATTTTCTCTACTTTATTAATGTTAAGATAGTATGTTGCAGGTTTTTTTTTTTTTTTTCTTGCTCTGAAACCGTCCAATCCAGGTGGTCAGACGCGCCTCATGTATATTTAGCTCGGATGTGTGACCGAGGGTGTGTGTTAGAGATTGAGTCACAGGGACAGGGTTTGGGAAGAGATAAAGTCTGGTCCCTCACCCCTACCTCCCCTGAGAAGCAAAGAGTGTATAGAGAAGCAGTAGCACTCAATTTCTGCTCCTTTCTCTCAACCAAGCAATCAAGCTCTGTTTGGTTCCCCTGGACACATGTCCAAGACTTTGCCGTCAAGCACCATGGACCCCACCAAAATGGGCTTGGGTCGCTCCATTGCTGTGCTGACCTCGGGAGGTGATGCCCAAGGTAAGCAGCGGGTTGTACCACAATGAAGAGGAGGGGGGAAGCAGTGTTGTTGCTTTGGCTTTGCCACGAAGGTTCACCTTTTAATAGATGATGGCTAAGAAAAGATGTCAGTGAAGCAGTTGCTGTGGAGCTGACAATGGTTACTAAGGTTAAAGAGCAGATGTCAAGAGTTGTTGGCTAGACATTCATTGTAGGTGAATTTTAACCACAAAAGCATCCCAATACAAGCTCCGGTCAAGCATATATTTTATATGAATGTCTTTATCTGGTTAATGAATTAATTTCCTTAAACTTAAGTAATTAATCATCTACCCTCAGTTTGAGTTCATCATCTTTCAGGTGTTCTCTTCTTTCTGTCTCTGGTATCATTGCCTTGTGCATAGCTAGGCCATAGTTACCGTAGCTATGGCGCTTGGTGTCGCCCTCTAACCTTTTGCATTAGATCTTCAGTGAGCCCTTGTCCCTTTGACTCGTCCCTCTGTGTCACAGTTACAGGCCTAATTTTAGTGACTGTGACCTTTTTCTGGAACGGACGGGTCCACAGCTGCCATGTGGTGAAATCAGAGCCTCTATGGCAAACTGCAATTACAGAAGACTCACACTATGGCCTTTAGTCCTCGGACATCCAGGGGCAGGTTTACATAGCCGCACTTTGACATTTGTATTTTCCTCAACTTGGTATGGACTATTTTTGTCCAAACTGACTTCAATAACCACCTTAAGTATCACTTAATGTGCTTAATGTCCTCTCAAGTTACATTTCATTGGGATTGGGTGACCTTTTCATTTCCAAAGATCAGAGGTGAACTGATATGTGATGTTGTTGCTTTAGCCGTGGCATCGTATGATCGAACTCGCTTTAATTATGAAATGTTGGTGGACCACAATGTAAAATGTCCACCCTGGTATTTTGAGTCAATGGTTTGGGTCTGAATGTTAGTTATATTCAGCAGACCATCACCAACTTGTACTTTTATTTTCTAAACCTGGGATTTTGCCACCACTGCTTGTTTGTTTCTTTTAAACCCCAACATTTCCAACATAATGAACCTACACAATTACTTGTCTGTAACAGGTATGAATGCAGCTGTGAGGGCGACTGTCAGAGTTGGCCTATACACTGGAGCAAACGTCTATTTTGTCCATGAGGTATATCATATTATTTGATTTAACACATTGCAAACTATTTCACTACACTGACAATGTTTACACTTTTCTTTTCAGATTTTCAGATTTAAAAGCAACAGCGAGTATCGCTGTTGCTTTTTAAATAGAAAATAGTTGTTGGATAATACAATAAAGTACCATGTTGTCGTGTGCTCCAGGGCTACCAAGGACTGGTGGATGGAGGAGAAAACATCAAGCTTGCCACATGGGAGAGTGTGTCCATGATGCTGCAGCTGGTGTGTATTTAGCCTGGCAAACAAAGTGCACGTATCATAGCATCACACTAAAAGGTGTCAGGTTGTGAAAAGGCATTCAGAGGTCGAAAACTCAAGCTCTAAGTGGTTTGTGGCTGGTCTTTGAAAACAACATTTACACTCTGGTTTTAGGTATTGGTTTAACATGCAGTAGACATTTCAAGATTGCAATTTCTTTGCCCGCGGATCTTCCAAATTTAAGTGAGGATGATCTTCCAACCAATTTCCGCATTGATACCTTAAGTCAAGGTCTGTATTAAATTAGCTTACCTTGGTTACAGAAGCCATCTTAGACTTAGTCATAAGCCTTTGATAGTGTCCAACTTGTTATTGTAACAAAAAAGGTTGGCAGTGGGAGAGAATCATACAAGAGGAGCTTCATCGATCAATCATGCCTACACAAGACAACTTCATTAACCCCATCCATTTCCATCTCCCATGCCAGGGTGGCACCGTGATCGGCAGCGCCCGGTGCAAGGACTTCCAAACCAGGGAGGGCCGCATGAAGGCCGCCTGCAACCTGGTGAAACTTGGCATCACCAACCTGTGTGTGATCGGTGGTGACGGCAGCCTCACCGGCGCCAACCAGTTCAGGACGGACTGGAGCGAACTGCTGGTGGACTTGGTAAAGGCTGGTGAGAGACAAGACTGGGGTGGGAAAGGGGAATACAGGTCATAGCCTGAAATCCCAAAGTTACTCTGACACATTTGCTCATGATGTCGATCATTTGTATGTACAATAACCCGGGATTGACTTGTCGTCTCCAGGTAAAATTACCAAGGATGAGGCAAGCAAGTCCTCCCACCTTAACATCGTTGGCATGGTTGGGTCCATTGACAATGACTTCTGCGGAACCGACATGACCATCGGTACGGACTCGGCCCTGCACCGCATCATCGAGGTGGTGGATGCCATCACCACCACAGCACAGAGGTCAGAGGCACTGGTCCCTTACCCCTTCATAACTTCATGCACACACCACTGGATGATGTGGTTTTGGATGAGATGTAGCTAGTTATTAGATATGATTTACTAACCGACTACAAAGTTAACAGTTTAAATGTGCAGTCTGTAGAATTTGGAGGCATCTACCGGAACAGACTTTGCAGAAATTGAATGCATTATTCATAAGTATGTTTTACTTAGTTTATTATCCCATAATACACTACGATGTAGGCAAATCCTACATCGTTGGAAAGGGAGGGCTGAGGGCCTTCACCTAGTTAAAAGCACAGTTAACAGTGCATGGACCACGTGTTTAACTTTAGAATATTCTACTTTTTACAGCCACCAGAGGACTTTTATTCTGGAAGTGATGGGCAGACACTGTGGGTGAGTCCTTTTCTTTGTACACTGTGTGTGTGTGTGTGTGTGTGTGTGTGTGTGTGTGTGTAAGTGTGTGTGTGTGTGTGTGTGCGTGCGTGCGTGCGTGTATACATGTGTATGTGTGCGCATGTGTGCTTGTGTGTGTGTGTATGCGTGCACGGGCATGTGTTTGTGTGTGTGTACTGTACGCGTATGCAGGGTTGTTTCTGTGTGCAGGAGTGAATAACTGTCATACAGTTCACAATGTGTAAACATGCCTCTGGGCTGGTATCATATTTACCTAATGTTGCTAATACCTTGCCCTATTGTTGTCTTGTTAAACATTCAACTCGTACTGCGTGTGTTTTTGCACAGCTACCTGGCCCTGGTCACAGCCTTATCCTGCGGAGCCGACTGGGTGTTCATCCCTGAGATGCCCCCAGATGAGGGCTGGGAGGAACATCTTTGCAGGAGGCTGGCAGACGTACGTCTTCAATACACTCGTTTCATATCCATACACAACACCGAAGAAACGGTTTGTTAACTCCATATCACCGGATGAGGTGTTGTGCTCTTCATTTGATTGTTTTGGTCTGACATTGCAGCAAAGGGGAAGAGGCTGTCGTCTGAACGTGATCATTGTGGCTGAGGGTGCCATGTCAAGAGCTGGAACACCCATCACTTCTGACCAGCTCAAGAAGGTTAGGCCCCCCCCCCCCCCCATAGACCAGCAGGCAAAACATGGCGTTTGTATATGTGGTATATATGCTCTATAATAGGTAGTAATAGGTGGTGGTTTGTTGTAGCTTGTGACTGACAGGCTGGGCTTTGACACGCGCGCCACCGTTCTGGGACATGTACAGAGAGGTGGAACGCCTTCTGCCTTTGACAGAATCCTGGTAAGCATCCATATAGAATGACAAAATGTTCTTCTCCTGTGACTTGATTTAGGTTTCCCGTTTGCATCTGACACACATCATGACTTTTATGAATGTGTGTATGCTCCACATTCCACTGTTTGACCTCTGTATATATACCTACCTGTACATACTCTTGGGATTAAAATGTCAATACAATACATACTAGTCAGAATACATTACTGCAGTCCTGATAGGCTGATACACCGATAGATTGCAAACTATCAGATACTGTGATGTACTCAAAGATTTGCAACAACAACTACAATAGTACCATACAATATGACTACCTTACAAAACAATATTACAATACTGTAATACCACCTCTTTGTGCATAGTACATTTTACTTTGGACAGCCAGCAATGATTTTGCTTCAACTAGCCATGAGGCAATTCTCTAATGTATTAATTTCCTTCTCTCCCCCTGTCTCCAGGGCAGCAGGATGGGAGTGGAGGCTGTGATGGCTCTCCTGGAGGCCACTCCAGAGACCCCGGCCTGTGTGGTCAGTCTCTCAGGGAACCAGGCCGTCAGACTGCCACTCATGGAGTGTGTACAAGTGGTATGTCATCCCTTCCCCCCCGCCGGCCTTCAGCCACCTAAACATCCCTCCAACATCTTGTACTTCCTCCTCTACCAGGTGTGGTTTAAACGCTCTGACTCCTCCACAGACCAAGGATGTCACTGCAGCCATGTCAGAGGGCAGATTTGAGGATGCGATCAAACTGCGGGGAAAGTATGAATGTGTGCTTTTGACTAATATCTAGAAGAACTCATATTCAGAACTTGTATTGAATGCATTACGTAAATACAGACTCGAGTCACGTCTTTTTTTTGGGTTGCATTGCACAGGAGCTTTGAGAACAACTGGAACACATACAAGCTTCTTGCCCATATCAACCCGCCAGACGTAAAGGTGAGTGAAATGTCAAAGCAAAATTGAACCCCCTCCACCCCGCTTTGTCCTCCTTCCTCCAGCTTAGTTAAACCCGTGATCGTCTCTCTGATTCCCAGAGCAACATCAACGTGGCCGTCATGAACGTCGGTGCACCATGCGCCGGCATGAACTCTGCGGTGCGCTCGGCCGTCAGGATCGGTATGATACAGGGACACAACATGCTGGCGGTGCACGACGGCTTCGATGGACTCGCGCACGGAAACGTGCGTACAGAAGTCTTTTGATGTCTGTCTGTCTGGCCCAAAATAGTGAACTGTTGCTCAAACAACACACATCAAAGTTTAGATAAGGAGTAAGGACAACCTCAGCTGGTCTCCCTGGTAGAAGTTCTAATTAGAAGACTCCGAAAGTCCTTGTATTATTGTAGTTAGCGGTCTAGTCTAGCTCAATTGGTAAAGCATGGTATTAACACCACCAGGTTAAGAGGTTCAATGACCTCACGTTATTGTAATATGCTTTAGATTAGATAAAAGCGTTCACCAAAGGGCACATACATTTTGTTGTTGTGCAAATAGTTGTAAGCAATACTTTGCATTTTCGAGTAGATTGCTACCAACTAATTTACTGTTAATTATATTAGTCTTATTACAATACATTTCATAACACTTTTCTCTGGTCCCAGATTGAGGCCCTTACATGGACTAATGTGAGTGGCTGGACCGGCATGGGAGGGTCAATGCTTGGTACTAAGAGGTACAACATTGTTAATCATACTTCAAATAAATGATGCATGGTATTACAAGATATATCTTACCATTCACAAAGTTTATCATTCTGTTTTCCTCTGTGTTTCAATCCTTAGAACCTTGCCAGGAAAACTTATGGAGGAGATCAGCTTGAATATCACCAAGCACAAAATCCATGCAATGGTGATCATCGGTGGTTTTGAGGTATGGCATCCTGGTCCACCTCTGCTAAACTCCCAGTTAATCTGTTACTCCCATGCCCTATACACTTTAAACCTTGTGCATTTCTTCCCAACCCTGTCCTTGGGGAAGTCTTGGTACTTTTTGTTCAGCATCTTATCCAAGTATTCCCCGAAATTTACCTGCAGCCGCTGCTTCCACACCTGCAGGCATTTGTAGGCGGCTTGGAGCTGGTTCAGGCCAGGGAGAAGTATGAGGAGCTGTGCATTCCAATGGTGGTCATTCCTGCCACCGTCTCCAACAATGTCCCCGGCTCTGACTTCAGCATCGGCGCTGACACTGCTCTCAACACCATCACCGATGTCAGTACTGTCCCCACCACACATTCATGAACACACACACGACACCCACATGCATGCACACAAAGATATATACACACACACACACAGACTTCAACAAACACACACACAAACACATATACACACACACACACAATAATTTTAAATCACTTCCAGAAATAAATCTGTAATGAAACGACCATTTGATAGATGTGTTTTATTTAATTTACAAATTGTTCAAGGGTCATAACTACAACTATCCAACATCTGTCATTTAATTCTGAAATATGCTAACGACAATACATGAAAACCTATCACAGCATACAATCAACATAACAATACTTCACGTTTAACTTTGTGCCTTGCAATCCTAACAGCACACTGAAACATTACTTTTCAAAACTCAACTCACAACATATTACACCAGCTAACGTTGCCTTTATTTTACCCTCAGACCTGTGACAGGATCAAGCAGTCCGCTGCTGGCACCAAGCGGCGTGTGTTCATCATAGAAACCATGGGTGGCTACTGTGGCTACCTGGCCACCATGGCCGGCATGGCTTCCGGAGCAGACGCAGCCTATATCTATGAAGAGAAATTCAACATTAAGGACCTGGAGGTGGGATCACAGAGCTACACACACACCACAGCATTCTTCAATAAACAGACATGTCTGTTTGAGGTGTTTCAACTTGACAATAAATGTGAATTTTCTTTACAGATGAACGTAGAGCATCTTGTACAAAAGATGAAGACAACAGTGAAGAGAGGGCTGATTCTCAGGTATGTTTGATGTTTTTTGTCTTGATCAAGGTTCTTGTGCTTTCACATACACATGCTTTGATCAACGGTCAAAACTTGGATAAAAGCCAACACAAGTTAAACTCCTGTATGTTTTATGACCACTCTGTGTTTTCATCATAGGAATGAGAACTCCAATGCCCACTACACCACAGACTTCATCTTTAACCTGTATTCAGAGGAAGGCAAAGGGGTTTTCGATTGCCGCAAAAATGTCTTGGGACATATGCAGCAGGTCTGTAAGCAGGGCTAGAGTTAAATTTTGCACTTGAACTATGACACTTTTATTATTAATAATAATACGAATACTTTGCTCATAGTGTCTGAATTCTGAACGTCTTTGTATAGGGCGGAACCCCAACGCCTTTTGATAGAAACTTTGGCACAAAAATGGGTGCCAAGTCTGTCCTATGGCTGACTGAGAAACTGAAGAACTGCTCTAGACAGGGTGAGTAGAACTAAGAAAGTTTCAGTGAGATCATGTGAACGTCACAGATCGGGATCCTTCCACAACAAGGGATTGCGGTAATGTTTTGTTGCTTCAGCGATTCTATCAAGTGTTAATGGATCTATTTGAATCATTCTTCAGGGCGCATCTATGCGAACACACCAGACTCCGCCTGTTTGCTGGGCATGAGGAAAAGATCACTCTACTTCCAGCCCCTTGCCGACCTGAAAGAGGAGACCGATTTTGAGTAAGACCCATTACAACATTAACATGAATTACTTTGATTCTGGTAGTTCATCCAAGGTACTACTCTAGGTCATAGTTTATTCTATATGCCATTCTGTATATGTGTGTTTTATGTGTGTGTGTGTGTGTGTGTGTGTGTGTGTGTGTGTGTGTGTGTGTGTTTGTGTGTGTGGTCCAGGCATCGCATCCCCAAAACACAGTGGTGGCTGAAGATCAGGCCCATCATGAAGATCCTGGCCAAATACAACATCGAACTGGACACATCTGAGCATGCCGACATGGAGCACGTGATCAAGAAGACGAGTCACGTGGAGAAGTAGTCTGCAGAGAAGTAGAGTTTACAAGAGAATCCTACTGAGCATCCTCTGTTAAACATTGTGATCTCTATTTGGCTTCCCGTAAGCCTTAAATTCGCAACGTGTAACATTTCAACTAGCTCCTAGCTTAAAATAATCTGGAAATATCTGTAGTCAATGGTGATCGTTAGTGATTTTAATAATGTTATCAATAAAATCACATCCTATAACTGATATTTTCTACAAATAAATAATGCTGTCCAGCCCGTACCGCTCTCTTTGTTTACAAGAATCTTAAAACTACACTCCCAAAACCCCTTCCACTCACTTCACCCAGCCAGCCGAGCTACGCCAGTTCGCGTCACTTAGTTGCACAGCTAGTAAGAGTGGACAGAACACTGTTATTGTGTTTTTTTATTCTGAAAGTCTCCCGCCTTCTAACTTGGAGGGGCTCAATCTTACCCATTGCGACTTTAAGGAGACTTAAAGCGTAGACTTTCTGTCTACGCTTGTTTCCTGCACTTCCACTTTTTGTGGCTCACACTTTGTGTTCAACTAACCCATTTTGTAAACGGTTATTTTTGTGCACTTCAAGAACCATATTAAATCTGTATCACAATTATGACTAAGTGTCTTTTTTTATGATTTATTAGCATATATGAAGTTAGTTCCAAGTTAGTTTGCTTACAGTGGAGGACACCCAGTTAAGCTGTTTTCCTTTTATATGATGTGACCAGTGTGAACATCACACGTTGAATGTAGCTGGACAAACGTGTTCCCTACAGACTTTTTAATGTGACACTTGTTTAATGTGAGGATCATTACTTTAAAATGGAACAGCCAAAAAATGACTTGGCAGCTTTTGTGTACCACATACTGTACAAGATAGAGGCATAGTTGTACAAAACAACCAAAAAGGAGTTCCAGCTTTGTAAAAATCTTGGTAGCAGAGTAAAGTTGAGAGGGAATACTCTACCTCACACAAATAATCAGGCCCCTTTTTAATCCTTTAGTAGGCTAATACTTTCCCCCTACAATAACTTTGTATCTCGAGGTGTCTAGATATAAATAATATGTAAACCATTTTCATCTAAACTCAGCATACAAGGATATCACCATTACACACTTGTTTTAGGGTTATGCGTAACATAAATCTTTTTCAGAATATTTTTAAGGTTCTAAATGTCTTTGGAACTTCTCTACCTGTTAAAATTAACTAGGGCATAAATAATAACAGTTTATTGCATTCATTACATTTTACGTAAACATCCATTTGAATAGTTTAATATAAAAACAGACAGTAGGACTATGCATGTTTTTTACATTTTGAATTGCAAAATAATTTGATATAATTGCAAAAAAGGTTTTGTCTGTATTTGTTTATATAATTAAGGATTTTTAAACACAATTTGTATTGTTTATTGCAGCATTACAACAAACATAGGATTGTAGTGTCAACATTCATCAATTGTACAATTACAACGAACTTCCACCAGTCAAATAATTTCTCAATAAAAAATTAACATTTTCGGTTTTGTACGCATAAGTCCATACTAGGTTGAGTACTTATACTTGTAGGTTGAGTATGCAACTTGTGTACTGTTAAATAGAGAACAGGAAAAGGAAACGTTGATTGTAAAGGTCATAGAAGTCGCAATGCCAGTCGGGACGTTGGAGGACTGTCTGCCTGCGCTAAGGCAAGGTGCGTGTCCCCAGTGTCCGCTTCGGTCGCCCGGTTAGGTATGCGCCTCACGAACTCGTTTGTCGGTTATATGTTTCAATAGACGTTGTACGACGCGGTGAATTACGAAGAATTATGCTTAGGTATCATTCATGCAACTAATATCTTGCGTCAAAGTTTGATTTCAGCCGCTAGCTCGGTTTAGCTAGTTCCCCAGAATCATACATAGCACGCTAAGCTACCTGTGTGTAGCATACTTGCTAGCGCTGGCAAGTCTCTAGCTAGTGAGCTAGTCTTCGTGTGTTGCTGGACTACCCAGTCGAGCCAGTTGGAACAGGCTAGATTGCTGCACACAGGCGATATTTCCAGAAGGTTTGGTGGCAAGCCGGGTTGGGAGAACGCGACGGGGTAGACGTGCGTCAGGAGCGGCTGATGAGTTCGGATCAGGGCGGAGAGCCGCCGCTGCTGCAGGAGGAGGCTGATCCGGGATCGAACACCGGTGGGAAGGACGAGGCTCCACTTGGGACCGAGGAAGGGTCAGGCGGCATGGTGAGTTGAGGCCTTCAATGCTAGCAACTGCTTCGAGCCTGAAACCACCTTCATAATTGGTTTCGTACACTGCACATGTAGGATTGCTCGATATTCTAACAACGTAGGATCGTAGTTAAATTTGTATATTGAAGTTAACGTTCACTTAGACATTGTGTATATCGAGTAACGGTTTATAGTTGCATCCCACTGTGTCGTCGATTTCATTCACATGCAATTTATTCATTTGCACAATCGCTTGAGGGCGTTGCACTCAATTCAGTAGGGTTAATTGTTTGCTAAACATCTAAACGCTTAATTTGTATGTTTGACCATACCACAGAACCAGATCTACATTATTAGCAATGTCCCAGCCACAGGTCCCCATATGGCTAACGTTAGCTTAGCTACCTGCAGGAGCGAGCAAGCACATTAAGTAGTTTGCTGAGTAATCATTAGCGTGGTTGAAGTTATGCAATTAGTGTGTAACCACGGCAGAGATTGTTTTACTTGAGGTTCAGTGCGGGTTTGCTAAGAATGCTTTCGCTAGTCGAAGGGATATGAACGAGGAATAACCAAAGGATAAACGGCCATTCATTCGGCTGACATTACGGCTAGCGCACAGTGGGACGGCTAGCTGCATAACATGCGCTGCAAGTGTCTGGCCTATGCTACGCAGTGCAGTCAGCTGACTTCACTGGGCTTGCTAGCGCCTGGAACATAAATGTCAGTCATGGGCTTTTTTTTTAACGGTTTAAATTGATTTTATATTGTCTTTGACTCGTACTAGACTCCCCCGACGTTAAGCATCAGGGCCTAATTATTTTCTAGTGTGTTTATAAAAATAATTAATTTGAATTTACTTGGCCGTAGCAGCTGTTGTTGTCAGGTCAGTGCTTTTGTAAAAAGAGGGTGGGTCAAGGAAACTCTTGCATACTACAACATGAGTTTGAGTAACTTTATGTAGATATTTAATACCAGCCGAATCCGTGATTTATGTTATATTCGTTACTTTCAGCAAAAAAAACATACACTACATGCTAGATTTTTTTCATCCAATCTACTGCTTATTTGTTCTGTGCAGTTACTAATGTTGATAATCGACCTGATATACTGTTAATCACCTAATCCATTTTTAAACCCATTTCTCCTTTATATAATAAAGCAGTGAACGCCACACAGTGGTTTGCATCCATGGACCTTTGCCAAAATAGCCTATGCATTTTGGGATGAGAGTGAACTGTTTATTTTATATTTAATGGTGTAAGTCAAAGCAGCAATTTAATATTCTTTGTTAGTGTAGTGTTCACAGTTAAAGAGAATGTGTAGCGTTTTAAAATTGTAGGCCTAATTAATGAATTAGAGAACACAAAGTACATTTTCCATTTGATATCACCTATTTAGTAATAAATGGTGGGAGGGTTTAGAAACAATTTTCTGGGCAATGTGTTAGAATACAGATCATCTGAATAACTAAAATTACAAAACTGTTTGCTGTGTACATGCATAATGTGTGACTATTCAGCAAATTTGTAAACTCTTGTTTATTTTTAAATTGGATAAAGGGAAATCCATACCCATGGGTAGTAATGCAATTAAACATAAATATTAGGGTGACCTTGTTGCGTGCTAAAGTTTCACACGTTCCTTGTCTAATAGTCTTATGCTTGCATTGCTATATAAATGGCTGGCCAGAAGAGGTTTGTTAAGCTTAGCTTAAACATTTACAAACACAATATGCATGCTGCATCCTTTTTGCTGGATAAACGGATGCATTTCATGTTTGGTGTTGCCTCTTGTGCTTTTCAAGGTCACCTCCAAGGGAGTCGGTCTGAACCCTAACGCCAAGGTGTGGCAGGAGATCCCTGTGGTCTCCAGCGAGGTGGCAGCTGATGCAACTCACTGGTCACCTTCAGATGTCAATGATGGTGAGACTTCATTCAGTGCAACGAAACACCCCAATTGTCTGAAACATGAACTACAATTTTGTGCACCTTTTTGACATTGTAATTGAGTAAGGGTTTAACATTTTGGCTCAATATATGATCATCAACTCAGACAAGCTGGTTAACCATTAGCGAACCGTCTGCCCTTCGTTACAGCATATTCTGAGTCTAGTGGGTGTAAGCCGTACGCTGTGGGATTCACAGCTCTAGACGAGGGCTTGCCCACAGCCACCACTGAGGTAGCGGTGAATGGAATGGACCCACCGGAGCTAGGCTTCCTCCCTGCCGAGTCAATCACCGGAACCTCGGGTCAGTTCCAATCTATAGGTCTGCAAAGACATAAACCCATTAGGGTTCGAATTTATTGCTTATTTTCTCCTTGGTAGACCATTTGAACAAAGACTTTTTCAACACACTAACTTTGCCTTTTGGGCTACCGCTGAGGAGCATTCAAAACTATGCCAACTTCATAAATGAGCATCATTAGCGATGCTTATTATTGTAGCTAAAGTTCAAGTCGAACCAGTTTACATGGTTTATTCATATTAATGTATTTATTTAGTGGAACCCAAGACGGAGGAACCACCGGTCTCTTCTGAGAACTTGTGTGAGTCTCTGAAGAAGGAGCTGGAGTTTTACTTCTCTCGGTAAGTTCAAGAAAGATTTATGACACTCGCTTTCTGTTATGCAGAGCCTTTTCCCTACAATTATTTTCTTGCTACATTGTCCTTTAGGGAAAACCTCTCGAAGGACTTGTACCTGATGTCCCAGATGGACAGCGACCAGTTTGTACCCATTTGGACCATAGCGAGCATGGAGGGCATCAAGGCCCTCACCACGGACATGGATCTAATCCTGGACGTCTTGAGATGTGAGACAATGAGCGACATTACGCACTTTTGGAGTGGGGGTAGTCTGAAATGTATTCCATCTGGCCTCTTTGTGACTTGTAAGTGTTGACAATTGACCGCTTGACTTCCAGCTTCTCCTATGGTCCAAGTGGATGAGAAGGGAGAGAAAGTGCGTCCAAATCACAAGCGCTGCATCATTATTCTGAGGGAGGTCCCGGAAACCACTCCTGTCGAGGTGAGACCGACTACTGATGTTTGTAAATGGGGGAAACTGGCACTTGTTAAAATATGCATGTAAATAATGTTTTGACTTGTGTGTCCCTCAAGGTCATTGCCACATAACGTTTGTCTTTTCTCTACCTTTTTTCAGGAAGTCGAAGCTCTCTTCAAAAATGAGAACTGTCCGAAGGTGATAAGCGTTGAGTTTGCGCATAACAACAACTGGTACATAACATTCCAATCGGATACGGACGCTCAACAGGTAAGCAACTCTGACTCGCGCTTTTTCTTTGTTGTTGTGGAATTGTGGATTCCATATTTGGTACTGTGAGTTGACTGACATTCCAACATTTTGTCTTTAGGCATACAAATACTTGAGGGAGGAAGTCAAAACATTTCAGGGAAAACCAATCATGGTGAGTAACGTTTTGATTATTTTCAGATCCAGACGTTTGAAAATGCAATAGCCAAAGTTCTGGGGCAAAGTTAATCTTTTTTTTGTAAGGTTTACGATATGAGGACACTGGTCAAGTCAGTTGTACTTTTGAAACTTTTTTTATGTCTACGCTTATTTCATTTAGTTGTGTCGTACGTCCTATACTAACATTAAGCAGCGTATAATGTTTTTTTTCTTTCTGGCAAAACAATGTGAAATAAGGGACCCCAATGATCACGTTATGGCGTAGGTTAAGTGTACAGATATATTATTTTGAAGATAAACACATTTGTGTGTGGTACAAAGGAGGCTTCAGAAGGCAAGTCTGGCCAGTCTGCTACACAGGTTAGATTTCTTTAACCTTTAGACACTTTGTCTAAGGATGATGCTGACTGGGTGTTTTAGCTTGTATTCCTTCCGAGTTTGTGTTTGTTGTTGGCCATGGAGGGAACTGACAATGCTATCATTGTAGATATCAGTCGTCATCCACTGATATCCAAGATTAACGGTCGGCCATATCATGTGTGTTGTGGTTTCACCGGTCTGGTTGCTTCCAGTAGAGACCCATTCTATGTAACGGGCGTCTACAGATCCTTCCTCCAGCAACATGATTTGTCTAAATACATTTGAAGGGAAAGTAAATGAAACGCCCTGTTCACCCAGATTTAAGCTAGTCTGCCATCAGACTTTAGATGTTTATATAAAATATGGCTTGGTAGACTACATTCAATTGGTCTTTATTGTGCGCGCTGCTGTGGAAATTAGTTATTTTCTAAACTTCTACTGCTCTTTGTTTATTTCTTCTCCATGAACCGTAATGCCCAATAGGCAAGGATAAAGGCAATCAACACGTTCTTTGCAAAGAATGGATACCGGAGCATGGACAACAGCATGTACGCCCAGCCATCCCAGGCCCAGTCCCAGTTCAACTCTCCTCTCTACATGCAACATATCTACCCACAGCAGCAGTACCCAGTCTATGGCATCGTGCCCCCCACCTGGACGCAGTCCCCCACCCCATATTTCGAAACCCCTTTGGTAAGACTCGCAGTAACTGTAAAGTTGGGTAGCCATGAAGAGTAACCAAATAAGTCCATAATAACTCAATAATCCAACCTCTGTCCTTCTGTATGTTACTAGTTTCAGTCGATCATAGATGATCATTTTACTTTTGTTAAAACATTTTGTGTTTAGTTACTCCCAACGTTGTTTCTAAGCTGGAATCTGTTAAACTACACCATTCAAGGGGATATCAAATTAGCTGTGTGTGTGTGTGTGTGTGTGTGTGTGTGTGTGTGTGTGTGTGTGTGTGTGTGTGTGTGTGTGTGTGTGTGTGTGTGTGTGTGTGTGTGTGTGTGTGTGTGTGTGTGTGTGTGTGTGTGTGTGTGTGTGTGTGTGTGTGTGTGTGTGTGTGTGTGTGTGTGTGTGTGTGTGTCTTTATTGGGATGTTGGAATTCCTGATAGTGGTCAATGGTTGGTGGCCATTTAGCCAAGAATGTCCAGATTTGTAATCATTTTGTTTGAACTTGCAGGCCCCCTTTCCCAACAATAGCTTTGTGAATGGCTTTGGCTCTGCTGGACACTACAAAACTGGATCAAACTCGCTGAATATGACTCGGCCCTTCAACAGAAACCGGTAAGCAGTCCTTTCTGTGCTAGCTGTGGTGCGCTTGAGTTCCTGGTGTTGTGGTTTTAACATGGACTCTGTCCATTCACCCCTTTCTAATGGGAATGTTTCAACATGCATTACCATTTACAGTGTTGCACATCAAAAGGATCATCAATCACCAATACAATGTCAAAATGTCTCCCCGCCTGTGATTTAAATGTATGTGCTCCCTATCCTCTTACTGTGCCCACAGTGTGCCCCTCTATTCAAGAAAGAATGTAATAAATGCCTTCAGGTACAAACTATTATAAAATAAGCTTCACCCATCCTATCATCCCACCATGTAACTGCAGCCAAATGCCCTCTTTTCTGCTAGTTAAACTATTGTACAATTTAACACCATTTATTTCACCATCCTCACTGGTTATTCCTTGGCCATGCATTTTTTTCTCATCTTAATAGCTTTGAACTACCCAAGGTTTCCATGGCCCATTAGTCCATGACTAATTTATTCCGTTTTCACCTCGGCTCCAAAGAAATTAACTGTGTAACATAACACCCTTCTTCTGTTATCACTTGAGCAATTTGGTTTTTGTGTTGTGCTGGCTCTGTGGTAATGCATTTTCACACCATCAAGACAAATGTGTCTTCAAAGGGTTTAAGTCTCTGTAAGGGTTGATGCTAAATGTTAGTGACCCCAAATTGGCCTCGCTATTGGCCTTTATTTAAAAGCAGCATTTTAAATTCTAGGCAAAGAACTTGCAACCTTGAAAATGAGGTTATTGGTACGTGTTTGGTTTTTCCAACTCGCACAGTTAAAGGTTGCATCTCTCACCTCGAACCCAATGATGAGATCATGATGCGCATAGAGGGTAAACAGGGTGTGGAGTGACTGGCTTTGTCTCTATTCATTTCCTCCCCCTCCCCCTATAACCCTCTTTTCCCTCTTTCTTTGCCCAACAAAGTCAGAAACCTTCACACCTATCCCAATGAGCGTTCAGATTATGAGATCTGAGGGTTTGAGGAAAAGTATTGAATTGTTATGTATCCTAAACAGGAATTTACTTGAGGACAGTTCTATGTTGAGGTTGCTTAAGTTGCTCCATTTCTTGCTTGGGAATTACATAAAGTACAAAGGCAACTTAAAAATATCTTGCATGCCTGCACATTTCCCCACTGACATAGCATGTTGTCTTAATCCTACCTGCAAAAGGCTGTTTCTTTTTCAAATGTTTACATTTTTGTACCATTTTTTAACTATAAATGATTTCCTGCATTCCTCAACAGGAACCATGTGAAGCCCCAGGGTAGGCCAAGTGAAGTGGCCCCTGCGTCAGTCACACCAGTCCCGCTGGAGAGTCTGACCGGCCTGCGGAGTCCCCAGCCCCTTTCTTGTGTCTCCAGCAACAACAACAACACCACTACCAACCACGGCAACAACCTTGCCCAGACACCCACTGACCTGGCCTCTGCCTTTCCACATCTCTCTGCCGCTACTTCTCCCCTGGACCTAAATGATGACGGCAGCATGGCGGGGCGTGGCCGGTAAGGTTTTGAACCCGACGGCGGTTGTGGGTAATGTTTTCTAGGGATGGGGGACATTAACGATTCATGCAAGTATCGGGATTATTTGCTTCCACAACACTTGTATCATCAGGTTGATGCAAAAAAAATGACTGTTTATATAGTATTAAATATGATTGAATGCATATTATTTGCATAATATGTTGTGCAAGCATAATATTTATTGCAAGTAAACGCCACACAAAATATGTAATGCAAATCTTAATATCGTTTTGCAGTATTTACAGAATCTTAATGTGTCGTATTGACTCAAATATCGTATCGGGAAGTCCCTGCAGATTTCCGTCCCAGTTTATTAAAATTTTCTTTTTTATTGAATACATAATCCTAAATCTTAATTTTAAATGGCATGAGTTTGCATTATGTGGACGAAAATAATAACTTTGTTACTGACTACCAATGATGGTGCTTGGCTCTTATTTCCACTCCAGGAGGAGCACTACCTACAGAGGAACACGGAGGAGGCGAGAGGACGACCGCATCACGGTACATACAGTTTTAGACTCAAGACATTGCCTGTTTTGAACCTTTTCTTGAGTCTTTCACAATGCTGACCCGATGAAGAAATCCTTTGCGCATAGAGGGAAAAAGTGGCTGTGAAATAACTGGCTTTGGGTTTCTGTCTCTCTACTCTCCTATGTACGCTCTTTCCTCCATCTACTCTTTGCCCCCAAAGTTGGAAACTTTCACAGCAATCCCAATGAGCGTTCAGATTATGAGATCTGAGGGTTTGAAAGATATGAAAAAAAATATAAAACAAATGTATTCAGTTAATGTAAGCCTACTTGAAACATAATTTGGACCTGTGAATTTTTTTTTTATCGCACGTTGACACTTTAACTCTTTCAGAGGCCTGTGGTGCCCATTGAGGTCAAGCCATCTCCACCGAAGTTTGACTTGGCGGCCAACAACTTCCCCCCACTTCCCGGCTCTGTGGTCAGCACGCAGGGCGAGCCCGTGCTCGAAAACCGCATGTCAGATGTTGTACGCGGTTTGAACAGGGACAAGGTATGAAGATTGGCTTCTCCCATTTTCTCATTAACCACATGGTGGTTAATTGTTATTGATCTCGAGGAAAGAAAAATAAATTTTTGGTATGTCTTACTATTTCCTATAGATGGAGCAGCCCAATAAGGAAGCGGCGGTGACTGCAGCCCCTGCACACAGCACTGCGGTGGAGGAAGTGGTCCATGTCCCCTCGGTTTCCCAGAACACAAGCAAACCTGTTGCACAGCCACTTGGACCCCCAGTGCTGAGGTAAGACGCCTCATTGATTACAACGTTGCATTCAGGATCTTTAGAAATCACTATATGCCCTGGAATAGAAACCTGCACATATTAAATATCCTGTTTTGAACAGCGCCCAACGCCCGGAGAAGAAAATCGAGAGGCCCGATCCTCCGGTTCCAAAAGCGACCCTCGTGGTGCTGCCCTCTGCGGCCGTGACCACTAGCCCAGCTTCTACGCAACCCGTGATGGCCCCCAGGCCTCAGTCCAGTGCTGCCCCCGCACCAGTTAAACCTAGCACTCCAAGCCCTGCTACCGTCACCATCGCCCCACCTGCACAGGTCAGAATGTTGTCCTTTAAAATATTATATTGCCATGCATGGCCTTCCCTGCTACTAGGGAGTTCACATGGTACTTATTATTATTTTCTTTATTTTTTTTACAAGGAGTACTTTTAACAGTAACGAATGCTTCTCAACTCTGACCCGATGAAGAAAACCTTTGCGCATAGAGGGAAAAATGGCTGCGAAATGACTGACTTTGGGTTTCCTTCTCACTCAGCCCCGCTCTATGAACTCTTGCTTTTCTCTATCTACCCTTTACCCCCAAAGTTGGAAACTTTCAAAGCAATCCCAATGAGCGTTCAGATTATGAGATCTGAGGGTTTGAAAGAGACTGACGATCAGTGCAGCCAAATGCCTGAATGTAAACCCACTTGACACTTGTTTCTCTACCTGGATCCAGGAGCCACGTAAGCTCAGCTATGCCGAGGTGTGCCAACGACCACCTAAAGACCCCCCTCCCGTGGCACAGGCCCCCGCATCTTCCCCCATGGCCCCTGGCCAGCCACTGCGTGAGCTGCGGGTGAACAAGGCGGAGGAGCCCGGCTGCAGCGGCTCTCCCGAGGACAAGCAGGAGAGGGCCCACGACCGCGAGGGAGGCTGGGAGTGCAAGGAGAGCCGACCGCCGCGGGACCGCGACGGCCAGGGCCACTACCGCAGGAACGGCCCCCGGGGAACCGGGGGCCTCAAGTTCCGAGACCAGAGACGCCCCCCGCCGGCTCGCCGAAGCTCCCCACAGGGGGGCTACAGACACACTGGCAAAGAGCAGAACATCCCGCCTGTATCGCCAAAGTAAAACAAAAACAAACTTGATTATGAAAGATGTTGGAAAATATATATATAAATATATATATTAAATATATATATATATTAAAAAAAATACCTATAAAAGCAACCTTATGGTAGCCACCTCCCCCTGCCCTGGAACTTTGTCCAAAGAAAAGCTTTTCAAATGACAGTAAGACTGGGGACATCCAGGACTAAAGAGCAAGCAAGGGGGAACTTTTGAGAGTGAATCCAAAAGGAAAGGTAAAAAAAAAAAAACAAGAGGTTGGGTTTCTCTGCAGGCGGTTTCCCTTCAGCTCTGCTGAGGAGAGGCGGGGTGCTGGCCCTGTAACTGGCCCTCTACCCGCTTGATTTGAAAGAATAGCTGTTGGTCTGCAACAACCATATGCACTAAGAAGAAAAGGAGATGCATAAATGTTATGTACATATACAAAGATATCACTAATGCGCAATGAGACATCAGTTTCTTTCTTTGTTCCCTGTGTGCTTGTGGTTGCCAGAAGGGTTTACTGATGTTGATGTATGCATTGATTGTTAAGCAAGCAGTTTGGAGTGCTACACTTTGCTGTTGCACTGAGTATAATGAAATGGCTGGTTTTAATTTTAATTTAATTTTTTTTGTTAATTTTCTGCCGCAAAGCTGAATCATTGTCCTGAAACTGGACGATGTGGTCGTCTAATGTACGATATATAATAATGAAGTGTGTGTGCTAAAGTGGTATTTCTTTTTGCCAGGGTAAGATGGGCATCAACGCAGAGAAATGTTAATGAAAACCCGTTGTTACCCATGTGGCTGTCAGGAGGGTGATTAAGTTTGAAGCTTAAATCCACAAGCCTCTAAATCCTATGAACCCAGCAAGCCTACTTGCTGTGTCTAAAATTTGATTGTTATAGGTCGATTAATCGAAGATAGTTTAAATCGACTCCCGCTAATGGATTTGGACCGTACACATGGTATCAGTCAAGCTTTCTGTTTACGTGTCTCCACATAATAGGACAGTAACTTTTGTTTTTGTTTTTTAAAGAAAATGAGTATGCTAATGATCAGATATAAATGTAATGCGCTCAATGGTATGGTCTAGACTTGGCTTATCTACATGAAACTCCGGCTATCCAGGTTAAGTTGATGATTGTGTATTTGTTCTTAACAAGGTTAGTGTCAAAAGTAGGCCGTAGACTTCTGTTGCCAAGGACAATGACAAACATGTGGCCACCACTTCAAGGGCACACGAAGGTCTGACCATTTCCATGTGCTATGTGCCAGCTGCCTATGATCATAGTGGATAAATAAAGGTTAAGTTTTTTTTCCAACTACAAAACATCAACCTTTTTGACAGTCTTCAAAGTAAGGTAGTCTTTCAGGAGTTATATTGAGCCTAGTTAAACTAGAGCCTTGAAGAAAAAACTAGAGGTATAGCTGCCTGTGCTTTATTGTGATAACCCTTCAATAGAGGTGTGTGGGAGAATGTATTCTAACTGAGCTTGCTGAGGAAAGCATTTCACCAGATTGTGTTGTGGTTTTTAGGTTGAGTTTTCAGTTTGACTTAGATTTTACAGTTTGACACACTGTATTTTTTGTTTTATTTAATCCCGCAGCGCAACGCTTTTTCCCCCAATCTTGGTAGGCTGGTTTCCCCAAAGTTGTGTGAAATCGCATTGGCAAACAAAAGTTTACCCCCCCAAACAAAATCTCACAAGATATTTTATATTGTTTGCGATTTTCATTTGCGAGAATAACTGGTGAGTTCACTTTGGGTTTAGTGATGCAGTAAATGTCACAAATTAATCACTGGGGCTGTTATTACTTTTTAATTGTGTTGGAGCAGCTAGTGATTTAGTGTAATAAAAATAATTGCACTAACTTGTTTTTAAAGGAGAATCTTACTCATAAGAAATGTGAAATCATTTTAGAAACATGGTATTGATGTTGACAGACTTGCAAAAAACTGCAGGAATGTTTTTCTTTTTCATGTTTGGGTTATTTTCTGTTGATTTGGGTTGGGTGGCAAAAGGAAATATAGTAATGGATCGACTTAAGTGTTTGAGACACAATTCTAGGCCTGTATGAAATGTCACAAAAAAATAAATTATTTTGATTTGGCATTTGAATGTGTTCACTTTGTCTGCCTCTTGTGGTTGCCTTTTATTCTGCCGAACATTTCTCCAAATTAGCTTCATGACATTTTAACTACCACAGTGGCTCGAATTGCCTATTCCACGGAGACCTTTGCTGTAAGGGACGTCTCGTCTATAAGAGGCGATGGTATTCAGAGCATTTGACGATCGACCGAGCGAACCTATATTTGGCAAGCCAGTGTAAAGAACCAACAGGTTCTGTCAGATGATGCGATAAGGGGAAACCGATTATGTAACCGATCACTGTGTACGACGTATACATGTATCTGCGTTGGGGACGAGCGTAGGCCAACCTTTAAATAGAAGGCGTGTCCGTGGTAGTCACGTCACCGTGTTTATGTCCAACAAGCAAGAAAAACGGTGCCCTACAGATTTTGTAATCGTGAACGATAAACGGTATGTATACCAAGTTTTATGGCAGTCGTCTGTAATTATTTCAGAGCCAAGATACAGATACAAGTGAAAGCTGTTTAAAGCTGTGACATTAAATTATGTTTGGTTGTAAATGGTTACTCTTGCTTGATTCTAGTCGCTAGCTAACAAGTTAGCTTGAGCTGTCATTTCCTCCACCTCCATACGCTCAGCTAGCGTTCAGACATTGTTAGCAGCCTTAAAAGGTATCGTTTGGCAATGAAGCTGTTTAATGGGCCAGTTTGGCCTTTGGTTGTTATAATATCAATTATTTGACCGCTTGCAAAATATTAGTTTACGCGAACTGTCTTATGTCTACTCTTTGGGGGCATGACTATTCAAGCAGTGACATTATTTAGTAAGCAACTCAAAGCAACTAAGGTTTATCAACAAACCAACACAATAAATTAAAAGGTTATCCTGTGTCATTTCATTAGAAATTATAAGAACACTATGGGTCTGATGGTGTTACGCCAACCTTTTCTCTTTGCCTGGACACTTCACTACCTTAAAAGTGGCATTAAAAAACAAAAGCATGTGATAAACGTAAAATAATTAACGAACTTTTGTCTTTCAGATTGTAACGTTAATCAGTGTGATCCGTGTGCTGTCGTGCGGTGACACCCAACTCCGGGTGCCATGTTCCCCTGCCCCACATGAGCTCTACTATGTGGTACATCATGCAAAGCATTCAAAGTAAATACTCTCTCTCCGAGCGGCTCATCCGCACCATCGCAGCCATCCGCTCTTTCCCACACGACAATGTGGAGGATCTGATTCGCAAGGTAAATACGGTGATGATAACTATCATTATGCATGTGGATTATATCTTGTTATGGTATTTCATGTAGTCTGTGTACATTTACTTTGGCCTTAAGGGAGCTGATGTTAACCGGATGCATGGGACTCTGAAACCCCTGCACTGTGCCTGTATGGTAGCCGATGCTGACTGTGTGGAGCTACTGCTAGAGAAAGGGGCAGAGGTAACCTTTAGCGTACAGCTAGAGATCAATCCTGGTGTACCATTAATCGGCTATATGGATATTGAAAGTCTTGTTTTAATTTGTTTGTTTTAATTTCAGGTCAACGCCCTGGATGGTTATAACCGCACCGCATTGCATTATGCAGCAGAGAAGGATGAGGGTTGTGTTGAGCTGCTGTTGGAGTACGGGGCCCTGCCTAACGCCCTAGATGGAAACAAGGACACCCCACTCCACTGGGCTGCCTTTAAAGACAACCCTGAGTGTGTGAGGGCCCTGCTGGAGAGCGGCGCGTGTCCCAACACTCTGGACTACAACAGCGACACACCTCTGAGCTGGGCGGCAATGAAGGGCAACCTGGATAGCGTTAAGGTGCTGCTGGAGTATGGGGCCCAGGTGCACGTGACCAACCTTAAGGGCCAGACGCCCATCTCTCGGCTGGTGGCCCTCCTGGCTCGTGGGCTTGGCACAGAGCAGGAGGACGAGTGCCTGGAGCTACTGTGCAAGGCGGCCGGGAGGTTCGAGATCCGACGAGCCGACGGCACCCTCCCCAAGGAGCTCAGTAAGAACCCCCAACTACTGGCCCGGCTGACCGGCATGGCGGCGAAGGCGCCCACACTTAGCTCACTCGCACGCTGTGCTGTGCGGAAGAGCCTTGGTGTGCAGTTTTTACCCACTGCAGTCAAAGAACTCCCATTACCGGAATCTATCAAAGAATATGTGCTCCTGGTAGACTAGAAGGAGGAGACCACAGGGACCACCTCATAGATTTTGCTGGCTAGTATAAGAAGGCATATGATACACATTATTATTTCCCTAGTGATAGATTATTTGTTAAGATAATGACAGATCACACAAGCCATCAGCATATGCAGTTCGATAAGTGATACTTTGTAATTGGGTAGTTATATATGTGTGGCAGTTTTCTTTCTTAAGTTATTAACAATTTTCTTAACTAATTTGCCCCCAGAACCGAAAAAGCTATTAAAGCTATTAAAATGAAACGGATAGAAAAAATATTTTTTGAAACTTATAACAGTCTTATCTTGTGGTTTGATAATATAGATGATTGTGCAAGTTTGTTTATTTTATCACAAAAAGGTCAACATTTATGAAAGAACAAATGAACTGTATAGCCATTAGTCTCAATATGCTTTGATAAATAAAATAAAAACGAAATAAATATAATTTGTGAGCAATGCAAAGGTGAAGATGTTTGCAAAGCAGGTGACCGTGAAATCGTGGCTAAGGGAGGTCCATTTGAATCATAATCTGCCAATATGCAATTGGCAGATTGTATGTATATTACAATATGTGTAAGAAATTCTAAAAAGGTTATTTTAGGCGGTGTGATGTTTTTTTTAATGGTAAACCAACTTTAATTCTTTTAAAATGGATTGTTTATGTTTGCGTTGACAAAATATATTTATTTAGGCAATTTATTATGTTTGTGCTTTCTAATTCTATGTACATTTTACCTTTCTAAAAATGTTGCCCTGGTTCCACTAATTTCTGTCTAAACATATACAAATTATTATGAGGAAATGTACCCCATAGTTATTTAGCAGTCTTGATACACACCATTATTTGACATTGTTTATGTTAACCCTTAAAATACTAACTTAACTTACATGTCTGTTTTGAAAATATATATTTTTTGCCTGGGCTTTTGATAAAGGAGTTATAAAATGCAAAGCCGTGAGTCTTGTTTTACATTGTATGGGCAAAGTGAATTCCTTTTTTTCATCTTTTTTTTTTAATACCTTACTTATTAGAAGTGAGACACATCTTTAAATTCTCCATGTTTCCACATGGGGTCTCTCTTTTACTTTCTCTCATATGATTTAAATCCAAAGAATTCCAAGTAACGTGTTTGTTATTATTTGCCAAAATGGGGCAATATCAAATTATTTTTTCCAAGAAAGCAAACTGTCAGCAGTTTGTTCATTTCCCAGCTAACCACTATAGTCTTTTTTTAAATATACTTCTGAAAGGCTGTTGTTAGGTGTCCATAATACCCGTTGCTATTCAGATAGGAAATTTATTGCCAGAAGTTGACGGTGAGTATTTCAAGAAGAAAGCCTATGAACACTGAGACGACCACCCACTCCTGTCCTTGCTCAGACATTTTGTTTCATCCAGAGTGTGGTGTCAGCAGTTCAGTTGAAACAAAGGTAGCCTAAAAAGAGGAACAATATGTGAGCTATTTCAATATGGTGATTTATAGTGATAGAAGCAGTAAAGCACATTTCCCGTGGTATAACTCTACGGGCTGAAAGTATTGCTTCCTTTTAGTACTGTACTTCAGTAGGTCTCCAATGGTACAACATTGAGCCACTTGTTCTTTACTTGAGGAATTGTTGTTGGGAAACAATTAGACCAACGAAAACGGGATCATCAATGCTTTATGCATTCCAAAATGCTTGGATTACAATAGTTTTGGATATAACCATATCAAGTTGTTTGTTACCATTGTCTAAACCAGTGGTTCCAACCTTTGACTCTAGGTGTGCACTTAATTGTCATCAAGACCTTTGGCGGACCATGTCATATGCAGATGGTAAAACAATAGATAAATACACTTGAAGTGGCTGAGCAAAGAGTCCCAGCTGCCCATTTATACAAAATTATTACTGCAAGAAGGTCATGGCCAGGCAGGAGACCGTCCTGATCACGTGACCTCACATTCTGTTTCGCTACACGGATCAGTCTGGACCTCTTGCCACCCACAGCTATTTCAGTGGGCGTAAGTATTTGCCTTGATAGACAAACTTCTTCAGCCAATCATTAACAAAATATGTGACGCCTCACGGTCACTGTTCAGAAAGCCAAAAACGTATTTTCCGCAGAGAAACTCCGCTTCTGCATAATCTTGTTCTTGTTTAATAGTTAGAGTCTATTTCTGAAATAACTGCACTTATGGCTGTGTTTACTAATGTTAACATTACCGCTCATTGCCTTGGGAGACACCTTTACTGTATTTTAGGTAATCAACTATGACACGGTCAATGATTGGCCCGGTCACGTCATCACCTACGATACAGTCCCTGATTGGCCCGATTACATTGTAATTTCAGGAAATCTATGTGGGCGGCTAGAGGTCCAGACTGATTTGTGTAGCAAAACAGAATGGGAGGTCACCTGATCAGGATGGTCTCCATGCTAATGGCCAGTGGGAAGCAAAAAGTCAGCAATGCTGCTTATGCTCCCAGTGTGTTTATCTATCAAACACAAATGAACACAAAACATCAATGGAAAACAATACAATGGAAAACATATGACGGAATGCCCAAAGCAAAACTAATTTTAAAAATTATAAAACATAATACTATTTCATTTACTGAACAATAATTATTTATTTATTTTATTTTTCAATTATCTTCTTTTTATTTTGCCATTATTGTAAATGTGTCAATTTCAAGATTAAAATCCCACGCACCACTTTCAGTTTCCCACCGAACCACCAGTGGTACGCGTACCATAGGATGAAAAACCCCGGGCCAAACACACCAGCTGTGGGTGGGGTTATCTCGGAGCTAACTTGCTATGTGCTAGGTTTGCTCTAGGTTAGGCTCACAGCATGAATTGCCATGGCACTGAGATTAGTCAAATCTTGGTATCTGGAACTGAACGTTTTTGGCTTTCTGCTTAACCTGGAAATCCAGCCACTTGAAACAGGGCCCTAGTCTCAGATTCTAGTTTGCCCATGGTTCAGTCAGTACACTTCACATGCGAGACTGGTGTTGGGCCATGGTTATTTATGCAACACATTATTGTATAAATGATTGCATTGCTAATGAGACTTCATGTTTACAAATATTTAAAGGTGTAGGACTCATTTTGTGTTCCCTAAGACATGATATGGAACAAATTGTAAATATAGTAAGTGGTAGGGCTACATGTGCATACAATCGCGTCCTTCACTAGCCTCAAAATGTTGAGTAAATGAAAACAAAAAACACAATATGTACACATATATGCATCAATATGACACTTTTAAATGAATTCTGTTTGTATGATGAACTAGAAATAAAGGTTAGTTCAATTGTGTTAAAACCTATGCTTAAAACTCAATAGACAATCTTGAACAAGCAAAAACATACAACATAACGTGATTCATCAATGTTGGAAAGAAAACGTTTGATTCGTAAGTTAGTAAGTTAGTTTATATCTAAACTAGAAGCCTGCTAATCATTTTTCTCATTTATTTATGTTTAGCTATCATCTTGACGCGCACTGTGTGTTTTTGTTTGACCCATACCTAACGTGCCAATGTCTGAAATGTCATGTCTCGCCATGTTGTACATGCTAAACGTGACGTGGGCCTCGCGATGTTTCAAAGCGGAGGGGAGTGTCAAATTCCAGGAGAGAGGAGAGGGAGTCGGAGATAGGGGCGCAAAGGTGAGTTTGTAAACAATTGATTACCATTTCAAATTACTACACAATGTTTAATTACGTTTGAAGTGTTACAAAGTGCGACCAAGAGCTCAAATCTGTCCTATTGTCTGTTTTTAAATCGTTTTTTTAAATTAGTTGTCAAAACTGTTGTGGTAGATACGTCTCGCTTGTACTCTCGCTCGCCGTTAAGTGTCAGACTGCTAACTAACTGCTAGCTTTTGCTATTTTCACTCAATAAGTTGGTACCCGAGTCTAATATCAAATCCAGAAAGTAACCGCAAAGGTGATCAAATTAACGTTTTTATGTTTTGTTGACATTGCTCTTATTCCGAGTCACCGACGACGCTTTAACTTCGCATGAGCACTAGTACAATCTGTTATGTTCACCCAAAGCGGCCTGCATGTAGTTAACGTTAGCTGGTTCAGCTAACTCCTTTCAATAACGTTAGATGAAAAAGTTGCTTCTTTTTTACCAATGACATTCAACTTGTTGCGGTTATTGACATGGTCTAACTTTACGCTTAAATGATCGGTTTTCGTTAGATTTGCCTATAACCAATTAGTGAAAAGAATAGGCGGTCTTGTACGGGAAAAGGCAGGGCTAAGTTTGCTCGTGCACAGCCAGAGGGTAATGGAGGCTAGACTCAACTTTACACGACGGCTAAAGGTGTCTAACGTTGTAATAGGCTACGTTTGACCTGTTAAATGATTGTTACTCTAACCTGATGGTTATTTACCTGTAGATCTTGCCCAAAACGATGCCAGATGGTTACATTTATGTCTGCAGGATACCCTTAACTAAAACATATTTGTTAGTCTCAAGAAATTACCATTTTTCTTTTGCAATTGAGCTCATGAACACTACCCGTCTCTGTGCACGTCAACACCTTTATTATAAATGTAGGTCATGTTTGAGACCAAAAGGTATCATTCCACCACATGCACAAATGTTGAACAGGGTTAACGGCAGGTTTAAACAATAATAACAGAAATGTTAGAGATGGATAAAAAACAACAATATTTCTTTAAATTATAAAGAGCAGCTGTCAATCTAAATGGAGCTCAAATATAATTGAAGGTGCAATAGTAGTGTTACTGTACTGTTAGTACTGTACTCTTTTGCTCTGCTGTTGTTCATATCAAATTGAAAGTCCTTTGTTCTGTATTTTCTGTCCTAATAAATGTTCAACATTGTTGGGCTGCTACCAAATATGCAATTCTTCTTCAAAATGGCTATGAGTGACTTGGCTGAGAGGTTCCATCCTACACAATTTCATAGGGTCATGCATGCATTTTGGCTCCATGTGGGTTTAATGTTTATTCACTGGTTAACACATCTCAGCTTCTATTTGCTTATAATGAATGCACATTAACTGTTGCTCCTAGCCAGCTGCAGCCCAGCTGTTGTCTCCCAGTATGTACAGCTTCTATTTACTATAGCTTCACCTGTGATCTACCCAATACCATACGATCCAATGTTAAACCAATCACTAACCACCCCACACTCTCTGTCTTTTGCCTTCTCTCTCCCCTCTCTCTGCCCTCTTTTCTGTGGGGGTCTCCCCTACCCTCTGGCAATTCAAGCCTCAGATTCCAGAGTCGCGGCTGCAGCGTGAGCTATTAATACAGTTTGTTTAGTCAGTTTC
This sequence comes from Lota lota, assembly GCA_026745465.1. Taxonomy (NCBI): domain Eukaryota; kingdom Metazoa; phylum Chordata; class Actinopteri; order Gadiformes; family Lotidae; genus Lota; species Lota lota. The sequence goes on along the minus strand of JACYXH010000175.1, from coordinate 1,166,329 downwards.
CTAGCAGTCTCCATCAAACACTGAATGGCTGTGGCTGATTATAGCTGGGCCCTGTTCCCCTTCACCTGCTGAGTAGGAGAAATCCAAGTTAACAGCAGGACGGTGGGCTCAATGAGTGGTAATGGAGAATTAGGGCCATTTGGAATCTGTGTCACCTTGGATGAATGGAGGCATAAATAGGTGTAGGGGGATATCCGTGGCTCCATCATCATCATCATCATCAATCAATCATGTGCATCATGTCGAAAGGGGATCACAATGATTTATGGACCAGAGTGTATTCTTGAGGTCGGTCAAGGCTGTCTGGACTCCCTTTCCTAGTGTGCAGTCATCCTCAACAATTTACCTTAATCTTTGGGGTTTGGTGTATTTAGTTAGCTGGTTTGGCTCAATGCCTCTTATTGTTAGCAGTGGTACCTACTCTATTTCTTTCCCCATCTGTTACTACTCTGAACTAGCCAACAACCTAATAATTAGGTAGTTAGTAGAAGAATAGTTAAAATTGAGTTGGTTTACTTGCATGATCATTTGTACTTGTAAAAAAGGTGATAGTAAGAGATGGACACATTGAAACATCTTATTTCTTCATATTATTACAAAATTGATATAAGGTGGTGTGGTTCTTGCCAGAACTGTCTTCCACCCACAAAATCATAGTCCTACATGTCATGTCCGTGTGAGTCAGGCCATGTGGATCTCTACCATGTCTAGGCCTGTAGCAAAATGTAAACTTCCCCCGTCCAATCAATGCCAGATGGTTCTGTTTCCATATGTTGTCCACACCCTGGGTATAATGAGGTGGCTGCAGTATCTCGTTTGCAAATGCATTTCTGCCCAAGTTGACTCAGTGGCTTGGAAGCAATTTGCGAGAGCCCTCGCACTGGCCTGCTGCCTTCCTCTGAAGAACCTGGGAGGTCTGCAAGAAATCAAACGGCAGTACTGCATCAGCCCTTTAATCATTGTGCTGAGGGATCGGGGCTTTTACAGCCAAACAAGATGCAGTCCCCTTCTCCCCGTAAAGGAATGTAAGCTGAGGGAGAGGCAATTGGTAAAACATATTACAAGCATAACTGCAAGCAAGGCCATACAGCTGCAGTGCAAGAGACGTGGAATCATGTGTTGGCACAGGATGGCGGTCTTCCTCAGTAGTACTGATGGAAGGAGGAAAATAGTCTGACTTCAACACTGGGAAAACATTCGTACAGCTATACCATTGCCAACAACATGAATAATCTGTCCCACTTAAACATATTGGTGGCAGTAGTGTGCTCGAATCTATGTAATGGTTAGGCTATTGGGAGTTAAGGGGTATCTCAATGGCTTGGCTTTTGAGAAGCCTTTGCACACATTCACTTATCACCCTTGTTAATTGATGTGACTTTGTCTACACTGGCAGAGGCTGTTAATAGATAACCATAATATATCAATGGTATTTGTTTATTTTAATATCTGTTTGCAAACATAGGAAGTGCCATGCAAATGGGCGTACATCTCGTGTTATATCAGTGGTGGAATGGGGTCTTGTGTAATAGCTGGACTTCACTTTGAGCCAGTTGGGTGTGCTAAAACATTCATTCCCCGAAACCTTCCCTGCTTTCCAACATTCCCAGATTAAAAAACTATCTTTGTAAAATTCCTGACTCGTGGAGTGCAAGTTCATTTATGTTGGATAGTTGTGTGTGTGTGTGTGTGTGTGTGTGTGTGTGTGTGTGTGTGTGTGTGTGTGTGTGTGTGTGTGTGTGTGTGTGTGTGTGTGTGTGTGTGTGTGTGTGTGTGTGTGTGTGTGTGTGTGTGTGTGTGTGACAATTTTGCTCTTTCGTGGAGACAGCTGAGCAAGAGGCTGCAGGGGCTGCTCAGCCCTAGTTTGTGCCAGTTCAGTGTCGGTCGCAAGTAGAGGCGTATTTAAACAATGGTGTGTGCATATTTAACTCTGGTCAGTAGCGTGTGTACTCGGCAAAAATATTTGGTTTGTCACCCGATGGAAAGCTTGGATTTTAAAAGTACAAATCAAGTTGCCTTGCTAACGTTTCCACCCTGTTCTTGGATTGTGAGCCCCAACATAGTTTGATTACATTTTTATACCACAAGGTAAGGGCATGCTCCCCCTTTCTCCTGTAGATTATTTTGACATCCTACAATTAAAAGGTTGGTATTTTGGTCTAGTTTTGGTTTAATCATTTGATTTAAGCCATGTTGTGAATCAAGTGACCATTATTGTATTGAGTAAACCAACCAGTGATGTCACTGAGAAGACATTGATAAACACATTGAGAATATACATTGACATGCACAGATGTTGAATATTCCATGGTGTTGGGCAATAGTTTGGGAGAGGGGGTGTCTTTCCAGTAATTTCCACCTGGGTTTCATGGTGGAATTTCCCACAAAGTAAAGTTCCCCATTTTGTACGCTAGTGCCAGCAATGATAACAAATGTCCTCCATGAACAGTGTTTAACAAGGTCTAATAACATCTAAATGTGTCTGTTGACCTTCCAATGCCATATGGGTCCATGTTCCTAGACAGACATCCTGGCGCATGCTTCCATACATGAAAGTAAACACGCAAGATTCTCTGTTGCGCACACTGTACATGGACCAATGTGATGATAACCAGGGAAGAGATATACTGAGATAAGGTTCACTGGTAGTCTACCAAAGAAAATATGTGTGCTGTAGAATTGCATTTGATTTGCAAAAAGTAGGTGAAGATGGAGGAGAGAGGAGCTTATTTACCTTGAGATGGCTAAAGGGGGAAACTTACCTAACTGCATTCATACAGAGAAGGTAGGAGCTGTTTGAGAAGTGAAGAGAGGGGGTGGTGAAGACTGACAGAAAGCGAGCAGGAGGGAGGGAGTGGGTGTGAGAGGGAGGTAGAGGGAGATGACTGTAATCCGTAGCCGTTGCCCTCTCTGTAAACTGTCCTCATTGGCCCAGCAGAAGCCCTCTGCGTGAATGGAAGTGTCACCAGGGAAACTTTGTCTTGCTGCCGCTGTGTGTGTGTGTTTTCCCTCTTGAAAGGGATATTTTTAAACGCCTTTCTGCTTCCTGCTTTGACTACCGACAACAAACCACAGCATCCCTGCTTTGTTGTTTGCTGGATGCGCGACTCACAAATCAAGAAGACGAGAGAAGAAAAGCCATACAAATGTTTTCCTCTTCTCTTTTCCCACAGTTACATTGCAAGCTCTTTGCAAAAATGGGGGACGACCGACCTTTTGTGTGTGCTGCCCCTGGCTGTGGACAGGTAAGCTCTCTCCCTCTCTCTTTCCTTGCCTTCAGGTTCAGCTATTGAGGTGAGGGGGAGGGAGTGTTGTATTGTCTGTGTACTGCTTGGCTTTGGGAAGTTGGCTGAAATTGATATTGATTTCATTTCAAATGTTTAATGTCCCATTTTAAATAAATGTATATTAGAACGGCTGTGTTGTTTTGCTCATTATATTATGTTGCGAGTTGCCAACTTTTCAAGATGCTTCATACAGCTATAGCAGGCGTTGAGCCCTCACTTTGAGCTTCACTCTTTACTGCATTCTGTCTTGTCTGTTACACTCTGTCTTGTGAAACAGTGTCACCATATTAGACGGTGTTCTCTATACGATTTACTAGATCAAAGATAACCACTGTATTGTGACAAATTGAATGGTTATGGTTGCATTACTTTGAAGTGTGTTTAAGCATTTGTTCCTTATAAACTGTCTCAGCCTGCTCTACAGGGATATTGGTGTGGCCGTAGGCAGTAAGGCAATGCAACACGCAAACCAGTCCAGTAAATAATTGATTTGCTTGTTTCCTTTTCCCCTCAAAACTTTATGGACACCCAGGACTGCACTGTGATGTAAACAATCATTGCTTATTTCATCTATTGATATAATTCATTATTTAGCATTTTGACGGATGTGTAGACACAATGGATTCCTATTGGAGGTCGGAGTGATGTCAATGTTGGTTTAACGGGGCATGCTGTGTCACCCTTAAGTTTGAAGTGTCTTGGTTATTTAAGTGTGAATTGGCTGATGGGTAAACACACCTGGGCTTGTGTGTGTTGGGTCTTGGTGTGTCTGGTACGCTATAACTAGGCATAGAAATGCAGTGTTACGGTCTTAACCTAGTGTTATATTGTGATGATAATCATATTGGACGAAGTAAAGGTGACTATAATTATTATCCTTAGAAGAGTTACTAAAATTAAGGTGTGATAATATTAATATATTATACATTGCTAGCTTTAAATGTTGTTCGTTACAGAACCCAAACAACATACAAAAAAACCTTACATCCTTAACTTTACATGTCATGAATTATACATGATTGTATACATATCATGATTGATCAAATAAAAAATATACTATTGTCACTCAGCCCTGTAGGATCTCATATAATAGTATCCCATAAAATACAATAAGAAGTAATAAAAACCTAGAGCCTAGTTAGGGATGTGGATAAGACCTGGAGACCTGACCCTCCTTTCTCGGGGTTCCAAGCCCCAGCGCTCTACCGGGAAGCGATGGCCAGTACAGAACGCACAGAAAGTCTTGGGCCAGGGATATTTTCTTCTAACATGTTGACAACATCACTAAGAACCCTGTTCTCCGCCAGCCTTTATTTATTTACAGTTTGGGCAGTGGTAATGGTATCTGGCAGTATGCGCTACTGAGAGATTAGCCGGAGATAGTTTCCTATTTGCCCCGACGGGCTTGGCTCGAAGAGACAAGTGAGACCTGCGGTTGTATCGGTGGTGATGCTGCTCGGCGTGGCTAAAAATAAGGCGTCTCACCCCCCCACCCTCCCCGACACTTGACTGTGTTTTCCACTTCACTCTCGCAACTGACTGAACTCACTACGGCGATGCAAGGCCAGAAATAGGCTGTAAGGCCATGAGGAACAGGCTGGCGTCGCTGCCACAGCCCATTTTCCTAAGTCAACTCCTTTGAGTATATGGGACCTCATCCATGCCAGTGTTGTACCACCATTTTGTCGATTCTTAACTGCTTAACGTGTCAAACCACTTCCTTTGTGGTAGATAATAGACTATTCATATTCCCTGGAAACTATTTGAGTGCATAGTGCCATTTCCCAGTTCTATTTCTTCTTTCTTGCTTAATGTAGCATACAGCAGAGATATTTGAGGCCACGTCCTGGGGCTATAGGAGACACTGATACCGCACGTCTGAGGCTCAGGCTACTATTCAACATGGATATTCCTCTTTGTGGGCCAACGCACAATGGTTCAGTATACATGTGTTAGGACACATCTCAGAGTGAACGTCTCCCTCTCTCTGATTATCTGACATTTGATATTTATGGGTTTAGGTGCCATGACTCTTCAGTTGGCTTGGTTACATATAGCCAACCATGTGAAGACTAATTAATGTATTGGTCCCTCCTTGTCCTTTCTTTCCTTCATTTCTTCCTTGATGCTTACTGCAGGGCTTTACTAACGAGGACCACTTGGCAGTACACAAACACAAGCACGAGATGACGCTCAAGTTTGGACCAGCCAGAACAGACTCGGTCATTATTGCAGGTAAGGAGTTGAATGCAAAAGGCTCAATTATACACACATCTCTGTTGCTCTGCTACGCGGCAGTAAAACCTATTTAAAGAATATAAACATGTAACAAAAGATTCAAATTGAGCTTTCCCATAAATAAAACCAACAAAGCCTTTATTAGCCTGTGTTTTACAGTGTCCCTGTTATCCAAACCAGATGAATCTGGAGCGTTCTATATTTAGCTGCGTCAGAACAGCAGAGTGTGATCTGAGTGCAAAGGCGCTTCATTGAATAGTCATTTGTTCATGTCGTTTCCTCCCATCTACTCCTCTCCTCCACCAGACCAGACTCCTACACCCACCCGCTTCCTTAAGAACTGCGAGGAGGTGGGCCTGTTCAACGAGCTGGCCAGCTCCTTCGAACACGAGTTCCGCAAAGCGCAGGAGGATGATGACAAGAGGTCCAAGAACCTTGTAAGAACCGGAGGACGGGCCTACGTTTATTTTGCCTGTCTGTGTTCTATGTCAGGAAGCAGAAATTGCACTTTTTCACTGCTGATACAGACGTCTAACATTTAATATGCCGGATACTGAATACTGAGCTACTCTTACAGAACAGCTCAGCTCCTGTACATTTTTGTGGTAAATAATGACTTCATGAAGAAGAATTTGGTCAATTGTGTTCAATATGCATTCAAAAATAGGTTATGGTATTATTTTGAACTCCAGTATGGATGCAACATTTAAGGTTGGTTGTGGAGTATCAAGTTCCTTTATTGGCATCATTGAAACCCAAGCCCTGCATGTCTGCATGCCCTGTCGGTGGTTTGTATAGAGAAAATTAGTTTTTTTCCTCAGGGTTCACACAAAATGGAAACCATCGCCTTCTTAAGTGCAGGTAAGTCATCTGCTCATTCATAAGTCACTTCTAGAGATGACAAGAATATCACTGAAATGATGCTTGCAGGAAATACGCTTTTTAAATCTAGACAAATGTCTAGATTATGATCCAAGTGGGCTTGTGTTCTATGCCTATGGATGCGGTTCTAATGTGATGAGACATAAGTGGTTTGCCACTTATGACCCAAGAGAGACGCTTTCTAAAATGACAAAGTTCCTGAGTCCCCTAGGTCTGGGGACAGGGTAGGGATGGCAGGGATCTTAATACCGCCCTGTTTTATTTTACTGCTACCTCCTCAGCTACCGGCAGCCAGCCACGCCGGCGCTCAGGACATGAGTCTGCAGACGCCGTCGGACGTCAAGGTGAAGGAGGAAGATCCCGTAGAGGTGGACTCCTCCCCTCCGTGCAGTCCCGACTCAATCTCCAGCGAGTCAGATGGAGGTTATGGGGAGCCTCCATCCATGAAAAAGGTAGGAGAACGAAGTGGAACTGTTGGGACACAATGGTAGTGATGGTCATGCAGGGTTCCTGAACGTCCCAGTCTCCCTGGCACTCTCCAGGGTATGGTATGCCATATTGTCGTGGATGACGCAGTGAAAATAAAATCTTACATTTTCAAACGTCATTTCTGTTGGTGCATTTAAACCCCCAATCTACACCATATTCCCCCTCGATTTATGCAATTTCTGATCGAAGTATAAAGTTATCACTCTGCCTATTGTCTTCCACAAGCAGCGCCACGCCCATCCTGCTCAGCCACAGGTGGTGTCGATGTTTTGACCTAATTGTCGACACCCGTTCTCTCCACAAGGACACCCCACCCCTGAGCTCGGCCCCGACACCAACCATCGTTCGGCCAGGGTCCCTCCCGCTCCACCTTGGGTTTGACGCCCTTCAGCCAACCATGCCCTCCCCCACCTCCGTCATCACCCAGACACCACCCTCCAATCGCACTCTGGGGTGAGCTTATCACCAAATGGTCCCTTAATGGTATCCCTCTCCTGGATTGAATACAGCCTTTTCTGCAGTTCAGCACTATAACATCACCTCTGCTCTATCTGCATATAGCTCTCCCACCAGCCACTACCCCATGATGATGCTCCCCAATGGGCATGCAGTGCCTGTGCTCCCAGGACCAGTACAGATGCCCTCTGTCATCAACGTAAGCCTAAACACAGTCATTCTACATGTATAGCATGCAGTCCTGGTGAACCTTCTGAACCATGCAAACAGACACACAGCCCAATATGTTCTACATGCATGTTTTGCCTTCAGAACCAGTTCCTGATTTGCGTTAGCAGGAGAGCGCTTATGCATATTATTTTGTGTTACTCCTTAGTTGGCCCGCCCCGTTTGCATGGTGCCCAACATTCCTGGGATCCCTGGTCCTCCCATGGGAGGCAGCAGCAGTGGGTCCAGCTCCCCCTCTGGCTACAGCATCCACTCCGAGGCAAAGATGGTCAGCACACGTCCAGACACTCTCCATCTGGCTCTGTCTATTTCTGTCTCCCTCTTGCTTTTTCTCTCGCTCTCTCTTGCTCCCCCTCCGCTCTCTTCCTCCTCCGCTCTCTTCCTCCTCCTCCCTCGATCTCTTGTGTTCTGTATGGGTACTGGTTCACCCTCCGGCCGTCCTGTGGCCTCGCTTTCATCATCATTTGACTAAATTAATTCTTTAAATTTGTTCTACTGGTGGTTATTTAACACACACTGTAGCCACACTTCTAATCTGTAACATTGCAACAAGTTGTGGTGCAGTTCTCTTGATGCAAATGAGGAAGCATGGGTGATAGTTTAGTTGTCATATTAATGTTTATTTTTACCTTGATATATGGGAAGAAAGCAAAAAGAATCATCAAAATAATCGGTCACTGCTGATATTAGATTTTGCCCATTTGCTGCTAGTAGAACGGTTTAAATCTAACAAAATGGCCCTTTTGAATTACATCTACCTGTGCAATATTCTAAATTGAGCAAATTTCATCAGAAAACCAAAAGTTCAGTAAAGGATAGCGGCAGAAAAAACAGATGGCCTGCGGCCAGAATTAGCATGAACGTATTAAGAAATAATTTGCTTAATGTAACCGACAGCGTCAGCAGTGTTTTTATGCTTCCTCTTAATCCTCCTGCTTCATTAGATTCATTATATGATGAATCTAATGATTCATCATATCATTTTCCCCCAAATGTTGAATAATTGTTGTACTAATAATCCCATAAGAGTGTTATACGCTCATTATGAATGTGTTATGAAGTAAACAACAACCAGCCTAAGTCGTTAAGTTGATGTTTTTCGAAGGAACTCTTGAGTCATACGGTTTCACTTCCTTCTCCTCTTTCTGCAGCGTCTGAAGGCGGCGCTGTCGCAGCAGAGCCCATCCGGCCTGGGCATGGGCGGCATGATGGGGATGGGTTGCAGTCCCATGGTGCCCCAGAGGGCCGAGCAGAGCCAGCTGTTAGTGCAGCACCCAGATGCCCCGTCCCCCGCACAGCCACAGGTATACAGCACCAAATGGCAGAGAGACACTGAGCTCAAGTTTTTCAACTCTTGTCCTCCATAGTCTAGTTAGTACATGCGTGTGTGTGTTACACTCTGGTAAACCTTTTATTCAGACTGTACTCTGAGTAATACCCCCCTTCCTCCCCCTTTAGTGGGTGCCCCTTGTCAGCCTCACCCCCCCCCCTTTCCTCCCCCTTTAGTGGGTGTCACTTGTCCGGCTCCCCCACCCTCCTCCTCCTTTTGTGGGTCTTACTTTTCAGCCTCACAACCCTCCTCCACCTCTTGTGGGTTTCAGCCGTCCGCCTCACCCTGACCGTGTTCCCCTCCCACCGCAGGTCTCCCCGGCCCAGCCCACAGGCGGGCGGCGGCGACGCACGGCCGAGGACGACCCTGACGAGCGGAGGCAGCGCTTCCTGGAGAGGAACCGGGCGGCGGCCTCGCGCTGCCGGCAGAAGCGTAAGGTGTGGGTCTGCTCCCTGGAGAAGAAGGCAGAGGAGCTGAACTCCCTCAACGTCTCGCTGTCGGTGAGTGGGCCTGGGAACAATACTGCTTTTTATAGCAGCCCTCTAGCAGACACTTTCACTTGCAGCAAATTCAGATTCCTGCCTTTAAGGAGTAGGTTCGGGGTTTAGGCATCTTGCTCGAGGATGCCTACAGGTAGATTGCAGGGTTGAGAATCGAGCCCAGTACTTCGATGCCGGGAGTAGAACAACCTGAAACTGTGTTTTTATTCACAGCTTTAGCTGTGTTGCTCAAGCAGTCCTACAACACATTTCTATGTGATACTTGATGTATTGGCTTTGCTGTCCTTGTCAGAATGAGGTGTCACTGTTGCGAAACGAGGTCGCTCATCTGAAGCAGCTGCTGCTGGCTCATAAGGACTGTCCTGTCACCAACATGCAGAAGAAGACAGCCTACCTAGGTGGGCTCCCTCTCCTAGTCCCTTAATCCTAAAGCTGCTCGACTCAGATGAATGTGCTTGTTGTTGCGCTCTCTGTTTCTACCTGTTATATGGTTCGAAATAGCCACCTTTTCTCCTTGTTTCTTTAGTTGTGCAGAAATGAATGAATGTCTGAGACTTACTGACTGTATATTCACCTGTCCCTCCATGTGGCAGCAGAGGGGAGCATGAAGGAGTCCACCGAGCCTACTGGCTCCCCGGCCCCAGTGATCCAGCACAGCTCCCTGGCCCCCAGCCCCTCGGCGGGGCCCAACGGCCTGAGCTCGCGTGCGGCAGCGGAGGCCATGGCCATGTCTGTGCTGGCGGGCATGGGCCAGCAGCGTCACCACCACCACCACCACCACAACCACCACCACCACCAGAGGGCTGAAAGCGGAGCATCCCACGTCATCATGGCTGTACAATCCCACTCTAGTGCCAGATGATGAGCCAGGCCACCGCCACCCAGGCATGGCTCACACTTCACCACCAGGGGGCAGCAGAGGAGGAGCAAGGAAAAAGAAACCTGGCTGACCCCAAAGAGTCCAAACACCTGAACTACTGCCTGTCCTTTGCTCCGCTTCTTTCTTTTTTACCCTCCAATGGAGCCATGTTGCTGAAGCCTGGAGCTCAGCAGCAAGCCTTCTGGGAATAGACTGAGACTATTGAGAGAGCTTCCTGTTCACTCTGCCATAAACTACAGGGGCTGGACTCCAACCTTGCTCTCCCCCCTTTAAACCCCACTCTCCTCCCCTGTCATCTCTATCTCCCTCCCCCCCTCCTCCCATCCTCAGTCAATACAACACTTCACTGGACTTTACTAGGACTGCATCACTAACGAGTTTACTGCCGTAGCAACACTCTCCCCGTGAACAAGTACTACACACCCTCGCACGTTCTGTAACACCGCAAATGTTTTAACTTTCTATGTTTGAGCGAGTAACCAAACACAGCACACAGGGTTTTTACACTTACAGATGCAGCAGGGTGCCTTGGTCTCAATCAATGTTTTTATCCTAATGCACTCAACCATCAAAGATGCAATAGCCTGGATACACTAAAAAGTGTCCTGTATGGCCCTTAACCTATTGTGTCAAGATCATATCAACCTGCACCCCCCAAAACTTACCTCATGTAAACCCCTTTATAAGATGTATAAACTGTGTGAGTGGCTCTGTGTATATGTGTAAGTATATCTATCTAAAGGTCTGATACACTAATAGCTAGGTTGTTAGCATGTGACTTTTTCTACTAGCTTGTGTTAACGTTCTCCACATGGGCAGCTATCTTCTAAAGTTAACTCTCATATCCTCTCCAGTTGGGCCACAACCAAAAATTACAATCAACCAAGTGAACCTTTTTTATAATCGCTTTCTGCAGTTTTTTGCAATAACAGTATATTTTACTGTTTTTTTTTTTTGTCAAGCCTGAAGGGAATTCAACTGTTATGTCACTCACACACCCGCTCTCTTGCTCTCACTCCCTCTACACCAGGTAATTAATGGTATTTATTGGTTTTTAAAATGTATGCCATTTTAATATTTGTGAGACTATGAATTGACATTTCTCTGTGTGACCTTTCACCTTACTCTTCTGGCTGCTTGCTGAGGTGTAACACAGCCCTTTTATCTTCTCAGCGAACAAACCAAATGTTAACTAAGCCATAGTGACTACCCATCAAATCTCCATCTTCTCTGGAGAGCCCCCATTTCTGTCTTGTTTCCACTACAGGAAAGATTACCTTGACTGTTATTTTTAGGGTTCAGAGCTCACAATCTTTATTACTGCTCTTGCACTCACACTCAGAGATTCATAATTTTGCCTTAAAAATCACATTGGTGCCTCTGACTTCCCCATTCAAAAATGTATTTTCCTGCATGAATAACAGCCTTATGAATTATTCTATTCTGAATGAAAATCGATTGGTCAGATACAGAATACACATTTTAAATGGGGGTTAATTTGATTTAAATTACCCCTGAATGATGTGATAAATACTTGTCGTCCCTCCTAGTGGAAGAATAACGCATAGACATTTATATGGGATGCGGCTGTCGTAGTACCATGTCGATAAAACCACCCAAACAAGGAATGTTATGGTTTGTAATTAGTAATGTTTCTCCGCCTCACCCATTGCTGTCCGATATCAGTTATGTATTTGCAATGTGAAACATTGCAGAAGTAGGATTTCTGTTCATACATAAGGACATGTTTTTATGCACTAAAAATATGCAAGTTTATTGTGGAGTTTTTTTTTCTGGATTTCCCTCTTCATACAAGAGAGACTTGTGCTAGCACTATATTTTGCTGGCAGTTCTTTGAAGACGATGGTTCATCTGAAATGAAAATGCAAACTATATTTAGCTTTAGTGATTGTCATTGGCACTTTTCTTTTCCATCTTGTATGTCTTTTGTCGTGTGCTATGTTAAGCACTATACATTTTGCTGTTGTATCTCTTGAACTCTATCTCATTGTACTAATGAATATAGAAACTTAATTTGTTTAACACAAGCATTTCGTTTTCCCAACTCAGTAATTTTGTTAGACCTGTCTATCAGACTTATATTATCCCAATAGTTTATATCATCTGAGATTATTTCTGCAATGCCTTTTGACTGTCAGTTTAAGTCAGCTATTATAAATTATTATTTTTTTAATTAGTAATATGCAAATTGTTAAAAGCGTTCTTGACATATTAACAAAAACTAGAATTATTTTGAACAGAACATTTACTGAACACAACAACGTGAATGTTGTGTTGAGTATTTTAATGGATTTTCACGCTCCCATTATTGACTGATATCAGAATTGTCCTTGTATTGTACTATATGAATATATTTACTTACTTTTCCATGCATGTCCAAATGATCACTTACAGTCCTGCGGTTTTAATTAAATACACATCTTAATGTTTTTTTAATCTTTTATTCATTATGCAAATATCTTTGCTTCGTTAATCTGAATTTGATTGGGGGGGGGGGGGGTGGGGATCAGGAACAAGATCTGTTGAACTACTAGAATAAATGTTGGATTGTTTGTTAAACGTATACATGTATATTTCTAGAAAGGAACTATTGCCATAGATTGAGATAGACATAATATAATGCAATTGATGGCATGTTACGACTCACGATTGTCACCTTTACGCAACGTGTGATGCAATTTATGAGGGCTGCATAATCAGGCTGAAAGACACAATCTCCTTCCGAATTGCTTAGATGTGTTCCTGGAGCGGTAGTGTAGGCTACTAGGATGTGGTTAGTAGTTTACTCTGTAGACCTGGCCCCTGTAGTCTATGTGCTTCTTTTGTGGAAATGTTACCATATGGATTGTAATTACTTTGGAGACAAGGAAAAAATAAGAGATGAGGAGACAAGGAGAAAAGGGGGGTAAATAGGAGTAGTGTAGAGGAGATAAGGAGAACAGAAGAGTTGAGCCGGAGGAGTGGAGACAAGGAGGCGAGCAGACAAGGAGAGGAAAGAAGGAGACCGGAGATGGCATGTCAACCCTATCACCAACAAGGAAAAACAGAATTCCGACAGATCAGCAGAAGATTGATGTGCCATTTCTATGTCATAACGTTTTTTTTTCGTTAATAAGTTATATTTATATAATATAGTAATGTGTCTCTCTCTCTATATATATAGTAATGTATTTTATCTTCAACATAGTACTCAGTCTCGGTCAACCAGCTTTCTAATGTTCTACCCTGCACTGAACTTAAATTGTGTAATATTAGTGACGTCGAAGTGCTTATTCCGAGGCACTTCAACGTCCCCGAGCTCTCAGCCTTCAGTTCCCTTACACTTTAATAATACCAAAGGGCGAAAAAAAACGGTCGATTTCGACATCTATCTTAATTTTTTTCTAAGTATAGCTACATATTCTTATTCCATTACAATTTGTTTACCAACCTCCCATGAAATGAATTCCTGGCTACGCCCCTGATTCAGCCTCGAGCTCATAACAGACGAAAGCTGTAATATGTTCCTCTTAGCGCAAGAGGGCGCACAAGCTTTTTCACTGCGACTGGATGCCGCGTTTAATGTACAGGCAAGGTAAACGGTGTCACGTGACCGTTCTTTGCCATTGGTGAGTTTCCCCATTATGGCGGAGGGGCTAGTCGTGCAAATGGATTTTGTCTCTCATTCCTTGGTTGTTTTGTGTCTTGAGTATTTTTCACAATAGAAGGTTGACGTTTTATTTGAGGACTGTTGTTTTTATGTTACCAGTCATGGCAGACCGTGCCATGGATTTGTCTGGTGTACCAAAAGAGGTTCGAGACCAATTGGCGGAGTTGGATTTGGAGCTATCTGAAGGTAAGGATGGGTGACGAGTGATGCTACAGCAGATTGTAAGCTAGCTATTACTTTTAAGTGTCTAGCTACGTGAAGACATTAAGGAAGTTGTTTACCATGTCTACTTATCGTTTCGTATTATTCAGAACTCCTTTTAGAAGTAAAAGCAGACGCGGACTCATAGTATTTAAGAAAACGCGGTGCCATCCGGCTCATTGTAAGCTAATACAAGATGTGGTAGCAGGCTGAGAAAATAAGCTAACACTACATGACAGGCAGCGGTACAGAATGGGGCAAAGAAAGGACTAACCGTTGCCTCGAGTTTTATGTCTTTGTATCACGCCGCTGTTTCATTACAAGTTAAAGATCTGTACTTTGTATCACGTTTCTGGGTCAAATCAGTCAACTAATTGAGGTGAATGTCAAAGACGCCTCCCGGCGTGTCTCCGTCTAGCTGCCTGGGAGATGTTTTCAGCGACAATCTGTTCATGTTAAGCTTACACTCTTATTTAAGTCCCGTTAACGTTTTTGGTCTATTACAAATTGTTCACAAATTGATAAACAATTTATGCCAATTTGAGATATTTAGAGCTACATACATTCACCATGGTATCCTTTTTATACAGTAGCTTATGTCGACTTGTCTAGCAAATTTAATCAAGGGGAGAGTACAGATTCCCACTGAACTGACAGTGTATTGCTCAACTGCTGTGACTAACATTTTGGGTTCTTGCTAGTAGGGAGAGATAAGCCCTGCGCCATCCTCTTTGCCGTTCAGAGGTGGGATCTGTTATAATGACTAGCATAGGCCTAGTTTCCAAGTATCGTAAACTAGGCCTAGTTTACACTACTCATAGAAACTGGTGATTAGACCAGAGAGCTGCAGGCACCTGTAATTGCACCTGTGACTTGCCTTTTCCAACATTGCTTGGTGCTTACTGTATAAGACGTTTTAAAATCACATTTGTTAATAAAATGATGGTATACTTATACGTGCCTGTAAACACGTTTGTTTGTTGACGTTTTCTTATGCAAGCACATACGTGTGGGGTTGACTGTCTGTTTGTTTCTGTTTACGCTGGTCCCATCCCTTACTGTTGTCACTGTGGCATCATTGTTAGGCCTTCCCCCTGATGGTGACACCGTGGCTGCAATATTTTGGTTAAATTAACCAATTTCACCCACCCAAGTCACAATCGCATCACTGCCTAACCTACATGGTTGCTTGACATTTGCCTGCAGAATAAAGGCCCGACTGCCTTTTCTTTCTGATGTTTGTTTCGTGTTCTTAAACTGAGCAACGCTCAACTTATGTTGGGTGTACCTCACATTTCAGTTGTTCTCCAAGCACACTTGACAAGTGTTTTCATTTTAGGATTTGAGGTTCGCTGTGTTCTTAGCAAACCCAAGCAGAAATGCCTGTTGTTGGGCTGCTTGGAGAAGAACACAGGCCCATCAAATGCTCCCTTAAAAAACAACTCAGTTCTACTAGCCCCCAGTGACTTTGGGGACACAATGAGCACCATTCAGCTGGTCTGAGCTGCCGTGGCAAGGAGCTCTGCTGCCATTTAGGCCATTCAGCTGAACTGGGTCTTTGTGCACAAGCTGGAAAGAGTTATCTCCATAGGAAGGGAGGAGCTGGTCATCAGTCATACTTGTGGAGGATGATGCGTGGTGTTTATTATGTCAGCTGGAGCTCGGCCAGCAGCAGACATCTCCCATACCACCGTCTTGTGTGATGTCATTTTTCCACCAGTGTAGGGGTAGGTAGGCACTGTTGTCTGTCTTCCTCTTGCCATGAGGTTGACAGAACATTGCTCATCTCCTCTATTCTGTTGATTCCAGTGTATGACAAATTAGGGTCTATCATTACTTATAATTTGCTATTGTATTTGTAAATATGGGTATTTTACTATAGTCAAAAAGCACTGAGTGTTGCTATTGTGAATGCTTGAATGATTCATTGGAATTTTGCAAAGGGTCAGCAGTGAATGAACTGGTCTTGGCCATGTCAAGGGAATTGGGGGCTCCCAGGGAAAGTGTCTGGATTAATTTTTTTTGCCAATGGCTTTGTATGTAGGTCAACCAGTGTATGGATGGAGCAGAAAAGGACTGTGCCCATTTGTGTCATTAAGCGAGTGGGTTCCTTTGGCCCTAAGTAGAGGTGGAGAAGTCACAGCACTAAAATGGCTCTCAGTCTGCCATGCCCCCCCTTGAAGAAAGCATGAAACGGAAATCTACTCTTTACCTTGCCATCTAATTTCCTCTGAAATGGACAAGTTTCTGCGATTGTGACACCCAAGTCTGTGTGGGCGTGAATTACATTCTAACGACAAGTGCTTTTCATTTCACCATTGGGGGTTCCTTTTAAGTATTCCTGCTATACAAGTCAACACACACCTCTCCCCAAATCCCTCCAACATTTAGTAGTCGCCTTCTAATATCCGGCTTCTCTTGCGTTATATATCATGCGTTATATATCATGGGATCATGATGTTGTTGTTTCACTGCTTCCTTAACCACAGTCAGTAACAGCTTTGACGAGCATGAGACGAAGACAATGCCTCCTAATCAGAGCGTGGTGATGTCATAAGCCTTGTCCTCTACCTCAGCACTGCTTAGAGTCGGGGTTAGAGGCAAGCTGGCCATTCATTGTGTTGTGCTTTATGAGACAGATTAGAGTTGTGACAGACGGGATACTTCCTTTTATTCAACAGATCTGTTGCAGTAGAGCCACAGCTTCTCTTTGCTGGTTTGTCAACAACCGAAGCACAAAAGAGGAATAAAAAAAAGATGACACATTGTCAAAAAGGAAACTGCCATTGAACTGCTCCCATGGCTCACGCCATGCGTCTGCATGGCTCCCCCCCCCCCCCCCCCCCCCGAGCCATAAACTCCTCTTTTCTGAGGAGTGATAACCTTGTCTAATTATACAACTGCTCGATTATTTCCCATTTCTTAATAAATTCTAATTATTATACCTTTTTAAATGTTAAGTGGTTCATTGTATCATATACAACATATTGAAACACCAAGTTGTACATGGTAATAAACAAATGACTACCATGTAATATGATGGTAACACTTTTTGGGTATTGCTGTGATGCCCATCTCATACTAGGGCTGAGTTCACAATAACCTGATTTAGTGAATTGGAATAATCCGCTTTTGATAATAAGAAATCTATGGTTGAGTAGGTCTTGGGGACAAATCATCTTCTGTGTCGATTCAGAGCCAAAACCACAGGCCCTAGCAGATGGGAGCTTGTGTGTGTGTGATATCATGAGCTTGGGATAGGGTGAAATGTGTGTGAAAAGTTAATGAACAGTGTGGACCCCTTGTCTTTCCCTGCAGTAGGCTGAATAATTCACATGCCAGAACCCAAGTGTTGGACGGTAACCATCACTGGGTTTTGTGTCCGTCTGCTAGTTTATGTTCTTTCTTCCAGGTTGAGGTAGAGGCATACAATGCAACAAACCCCCCACTTTATGTCATTGCCAAACAAATTGCTGACACACTGCTTACACATTTGTAAAAAAAAAAAAAACTTTTCCTCCTGATGGTGTGTTGACTCATATTCTAATGTAAGGGAACTTGCCTTGAGAGAATCATTCTTCCCAAGTTTTTCAATTTGGAAATATCAGAAGTAGAGTTTGTACTGTTGCGAATTCTGGCAAACTGTTCAACAAACTGTTGTCAGTTAAAACTGTAGTGGGTCATTTCACTTGATTATTAACAAACAAAATCTTTCTGAAATATGTACAAATATTTAGTCAACTTTGGGAACTCCTGGGGGTCCCTCGAGTCTATGTAAACTTGTTTGTATACGATGCTAGTGCTAGGAGGGCTAGTATAACGCAGCACTATTTTATTATTTTCTTATTATTTTATTTATGATACTCAAATCCCATATGGGCTCCCAAGCCAAACCATGAGTGTGGAGACATGAGGCATGTTTACACTCAGGCAAGCCTGCTGAACCATGATTCATCAGAGTTAGGTGTGTCCCCCTCTCCGGGGCTGATACACACACTCCAAGTGAGAGAACCTGTTTTGAACTGCTGTATTGCCCTGATGTTTACTCAGTCAGCGAGCAGTATGCCCACCTTTCACAATGAAACCATGAGTCACCACCATGCTGAATGGATGAATGGCCCTTTCCCCATTGTCAGAGCCCCCTTCCCCAGTTAACTGGCCTCCATACAATCCGGCCTCCCAACTTGGAAGAATAGGATTAGATACTGTGTTGAAACACCTGGCTGACGCTGCGATTGCGCAACCCTCCAACCTGCTGCTCTAGTTTCCTGCAGTCACCTGGAGGGCCTAGATAGAACAATCCAGACATGTACTTTCTCCCATAACAGACAGGCCGCTAGATAGTTTGTGCAGGTAGGATAGTGTAGTGGTTAGTGCTGGTAACTAGGCTGTTAACTACGAAAGGGACTGGGTTCAATCCCCAATGTCTGCAGCCTACTGCAGGCATTCTTGAGCAAGATGCCCAACTCCCCAATCCCCTAAAACACACAGTAAGTCTCCTTGGATAACGCCTCGGTATCAGTAATGAATAATACTGTGTCATCTCCAGCCCTTGCATGAAGTGGACTAACTGAGCCCCTCAAATTTAACTGCATCTCACAATTAAAACCACCGGGACTGAGACCTCCTGGACAGAATGGAGTGCTCTTGGTTCACAAAAGAGCTGGGTAGAGTTGTGTTGCTGCTCTCAGACACTGAACGCTGATGGAGAGCCCCTCCATGCTATCGCCAGGCTCTACTCGCTGCCTGGGAGCGCTTGTGACTGCGCTAATGCTGAAGAATGCTCTTGTGAATATAAATAGAGCCGCCGGGCTGGGCAAATTCACTTTCATGGCTCAGAAGGAAAAAAACAAGCGTCCCCTTCCACACAAAAGCTCTGCCATTGTTGAAGTTAAGACCCCCACCACCCCCCATCTCCTTCTTGGAAGTCCAAGAAGTCACTTCTAATTTGGTGGCAAATCTGAGTCTCATGCTTGTGTTGATCAGGGAGCGGCCAGCTCTGGTGCAACACGGAGTAACATGGTTTCACATGCATTGTTAAACTGGCCAGCTAACACATGTGGGTCACAGGGGAACCCAATGGCCTGGTGTGAAATACTGCAGCCCTATCTCGGGTCACACAGCTGTTTGGTCCAGCCGGAACCAATAATCTGTATGCTTGTTAATTATTGAACGTTTGTGAATTAGAAGGGCTGGAAATAGACACTGGCAGCAACTCACGACTGTTCACTGTCAGGTGTGGTCACTTTCAGTATCTTACACCACAGGTCTTGAGGTTGTAGATTATATTTTCTTGAGCATTGTCAGTTCCTTGTTTTGGTCTTTCTCTGTCTGTCTGTTTTGCACCCTTTTTCTGTATCGGCTTCCGCTTGATCTGATCACAGCTGACTACATGGAAAATATGAGTCAGTTTCTCGGTTTGTTTGTTACTACATATAAAAACAACCCACGTTACAGGAAGGGTTGATGAGAACTAAACTTAAAGAAGGGCGATCACACTCACTCAGCTGTCTCCATGAAAGAGCAAAATTGTCACACACACACACACACACACACACACACACACACACACACACACACACACACACACACACACACACACACACACACACACACACACACACACACACACACACACACACACACACGAGTTTAATCTGTTTTTCCAGCCAATAATTCAGTCAATCATATTTTCCAAGTAGGCCTACACAGCCCAATTTTAATCTTTTGTAATATCATACAGCCCTAGATTTAAAGGCGACACAATACATTTTCCAGAAAGTCCTCAGGAAACCCCCACAACGGATGGATCTCTATCTCCCTTCTTGGCCCCACAGAACACATTGTGTTGTAGGCTAGCTCGTAGTCATGGACCCCTTTAATTCAACTCTCCAGAGTACGAGGTAAAACAAAGGCCATGAAAACACATGGGTGTGGTTTCTGCTTCTTTAACCCTTCCATGCCGACAACTCTGGTTCATTTTTGGCCTGGTCTTTTCATCGACTTGAAATAAGAAGCAAGTGCTGCTTTC
Source organism: Lota lota (assembly GCA_026745465.1). NCBI lineage: Eukaryota > Metazoa > Chordata > Actinopteri > Gadiformes > Lotidae > Lota > Lota lota. Next base: position 1,146,137 of record JACYXH010000175.1, on the reverse strand, counting down.
ATCTTTTAGTGATAGGAAATGTTATGCCCTTGGATAGACCTTTTAGTTTATTGGAGATCTGTGTAACCGTGGGAGGTTGATTTTCAGAGGGACTTTGGTTTAATGATGACGGTATACCATGGCAGGTGGGAGGACAAGAACGTGACCTGTCCACAATGTGTTCCCCAGCCAGCAGGGTTCTCCTCTTGATGGTCTGTGATATCCTCTTGAGGCACCCCGGATAGCTGGTGATTCTTATTCGCCTTTTTAGAGCATGTTTTATGAGCTTTTCGTATTGGTTTAGTGACTTGGCACTGTCTTTGATCAATAAGGTACCATTTTATCTTAACTTATCTCTCATCGTATGAGCCATTTTGACTCAAACCATCTCTTAGAGACACATTTTTTTCCTTTGCTGTTTAATGTTGTAGATTGCCATCTTCCTCCCTGCTGAGATCAGTTATTGATTTTGTTGTTGCCATCATATAATAATAGTTTTACGTTCAAATGATCAAAATGTAAGTCTTCCTAAACCGTTATCTGTTTGGCAAAAGTGTCATGTTCGGAAAGAGTTAATAATATTTAAATAAAACTCAAATCTAGTAAAACAAAATGTCAGTTTACAGGAAACATTCATCTAAAAAACGGGAAGCAAAACTGTTTTGAGGTGGGCATTGCAGGTTGTGATGAAGAAGTGACCTATTCTCACCCCCAGCGATTCATGCTAGGCCAAGTGAGTTCTTGTTATTATGACTCATTCCAGGATTATGTTTTTTCTTGTGTCTGTTCACCGCCGATTACATTTACGGGATGTAGTTAATCTGTGTCATGGAAAAGGGACATTGCTGTTGACACACTTGGATCTGCAGACCTCAGGTCAGGTGTGTGCCGGTCCACTGACCCTGGATCCCATTGCTGCACCAGGTCTGCTGTGAAACCCGACACCTTGAGGTCATTCTCGCTCTGACTCGACAGCCTCATTTATAAGATTGGGTATTGTTTAGGTTTTTCCAATACCAGTGCTAAAACAATACTTTTAAAACGGTAACGTTGCCGAAACAGTGCCTGAATCTATGCTTTTTTTGTTGTTTAAAGTGAAAAGACAACATTAAAAACGTTTTTTATACTAATTAAGAACTGAACCCATTTGTCCTTATTGCATTTTCTTATACTATTCCCATGTTACATGTTAACAAATAACTGACAGTTTGAATGAACCCGACTTTATCGGTAGTGAAATCCTTTACCTGCCTCTTTTATCTGATTGGCTAATTGAACATGATGTGACATTGGCGGGCATTGTGGCTGTTTGGCTCTTGATTCAAAGTCAGAAAGCGAACCGCACAGGAGAGGAAAGTGGCGGTGGCCTGTACAGAGGACTCCAAGCTGCGTGCTCAAACAACAATGTTATGGAAGGCCCTCATGGTGGTTTCTGAGCACCGGAGGGCAGATATTTCAATCGGCAGCTCGGGCATGGCATGAGGCACCGAAATCTGCGTCGCAATTTGTTTCCGGTAGGTAACGTCATAAAGGAACCTGTACCATAGTGCTACTGGATTTTGTTATACTAACCCTACTCTTTTCAAACTTAGTTACCATGCTGAAACACTGGTCTGTCCTGCAGCCCAGCAGCAAGCATGTATTTTTAAATAACTCCCCTAGTGCAGCAGTATTTGTTTTACAGGGGGCTTAACTGGGGGACTTTCAACATGCTGAATACAGACACTGACCCACCTGTCATAGCTGGACATGTGGATAGTGGAGGAACTAATTGCCATGCCAATATAACTGCTACAAGGTTGTCCCTCAGTTAAAAATGATACACTGCAAACAATAGCAGCCTGATAAGGGTTTTCTAAAAGGTTACCAAAGTTTTGTTCACTTGCAGTGAATGGCCATATAGTAACCTATTAACCTGCTAGAATAATAAAATATGACATAAGCCCAATGCTTGAGGAATATAATTACTTTGCAAGCTCACTACATCACCTCGACAAAGATGAAAAACAGATAAACCACAATGAGAGTAGCAATGACGGCACGTTATTCATCCATCATGCTATAAATATCTTAAACGTTATTCCTAAACACCATCTGGGGAATGTCCTTGGAATGTGTCCAGGTAACAGTGGCTCCTTTGACCAGAAATAACCTCCATAAAGTGATATATAGAGGACATTGTTTAGTTTGTATATCTCTTAACGTGGAACAGAACATGTACATCGTCCATGTTTGTATGACGTTACTGATCTGAATCAGCGATTAACCATCCATGACTCCCCCCCCCCCCCCCCCCCCCCCTCCCGTTGGCGATATCTCTTTGTAAAAACTTTTATTTTTATCTTAAATCCAGAAACCAAATATTAGTGTTTTTCTGAGTAAGACAGTTGATTTATTGTAATGCAGTGGAAAGGTGCTGAAAAGGGTTTTCTAATGTCCGAAGCATGAATGTAGTACATGTAGATTGATGGATAGCCATTCAGTTGCCTTAGAAACATCACTGCACTTTTGAGTTCACAATTAACAAAATGAAAGTTATTTTGTAGTCAAATTATATACACATTGGTCCCTCCATGTACTTTTCCCATTTTAATTCAATGATGACTCGGTGTCCGGTCATCTATATTTGTACAGCTCTTTATCACTTTCTTGGACAGGCTACACATTGTGGTGACGCTTTCCGTGCCACTATCTTTAGCGCTATGACATTTATAATTTAAAACGGTATGTATTGTTTACTCAAATAGTATATATACGGCACAGTGTGTGCCCACAGTTTCTTGTTAACATTATTTTTATTAAGTTATACCCATTGTGAGACCTATTTACAAACTCAATACCTCAATCTGTGTGCTTTGTGTCATCACGCAACACAATTATTTCCAAAATCATTACATCTTTGTAAACTGGCACTTTTGAACACTGTGTAGACACACATTGTAGATCAAATAATCATTCAGTCAGAAAAAGTTGTATTCCCATGAAAATGATTGCTTCGAATTTTGTGTTTTGAAAGAAGTCCCACTTAAAGCATGGTCAAACTTGCTTACGGGGAATATCTTGAAGGGCTAGAGTTGTCAGTTGGTTTGGCAGTCATTGCTACTCTCAATATAATATACAGGTTCATCTTCACTGGTTGGGTGCACTTTTATTTAAACTGTTCTGTTCTCCATAGTTAGCTCAGCAAAATGTGCAAACAGCTGTGATCTAAAAGTGCTGCCTCAGCCATCACAAAATGTACACACACCGCATATAGGCTTAAAAGGAGCCCTGCATGGGCCAAGATACCAAATCGAAATCCCAAACGTGTCTTCAAAAGCCTGAAAGAAACCCTTGAGGTTGATGTAATGTTTAGGTGCATTGATACGGTGTATTCTGAATACAGCTTTGTTACAGAGCCAAGCGGCCTGACTCAGTTTACATTGCAGATCTTCACCTTCATCTAATAAACCCCACACAATTGACCTAGTTTGTTGTTTTCCTCCAAACAGAAGGCTATAATTATTCAAGTGATTTCATGCATCATTCTGGCGTGCCAGACTAGTCTGCATTGCTGGCTAGCAATGCATTTTGGTGTTTCGCTCATTCTGTCCTTCCTTCCTTCCTTCCTTCCTTTTATTAATCATGACCTATCCCACGATTCATCTCGGCTTTTACTTTCAGTCATTTGTGTTTTCTAGACTCTTTAGTGACATGTATCAGCCTGTCATCATGACAGTCTTATGTATGTCAGTTATATGGCTTTGGTTTGCCATAAGCCTTAATTGCTGCGAGGCCACAGCTATCCAGGGAATGCTCCAAGTAAACTGACTAGTTTAATCGGGATGTTGCAATATGTGCTTGCATGGAAGGGGAGAGTGAGCTGGGCTTTGAACTCACATGGCCAAGAAGTATTTTCAGTGACTCATGACTTTAAGGTTTTATGCATGGTTCTGAGGCTTTTCTAGGCTGAAACTGTTCTCTCTTACTCTCACTCACTCTCTCCACCTCCGCCAACCAATGGTTTTCTTTAACCTACTCCCTAGATATGGTTTTGCCCATCTCTGTGCCCTCAAGTGAACTCGTCCCAGTGGATTTGTAGCCTGTTTTTTAAATGGGACATGCTGATGCAGGTGGTGAGAGAAGCCTGGGAACCAGTCCTTTAAAAAAAGAGAGGAAAATATCAGTGTTAAGTAGTCCGTTAATGGCTATGAAGTACAGTAAACACAAGGGAGTGTGAGAGAGAGAGATTCCTCTGTGAACCTTGTATGGTGACATGACAACCCTGGTTTGGACACTTTATTTTAATAATGTTGTTTGTTCTTCTTGGTTCCTAGTCTGCCTTGTTCTCTGCTCAATAATTTCCAAGAAATAAGATTCTGCAGGTGACACCCTCTTTGCCTGTCCCCTGTGTTTGTGTGTATTTCTGTGTGTGTGTTCATCACCCTGAGTGTTTATGTCAACAGTGGTTAATTCCTTCTGTGGTTGTTGAGTGCCACTTCTCAATGATAAATGCTCTCCTTTCTTTAAGTAAAATTTTCACGGAAATCAATGACAGACGTCGTATCTGGCTTTAGTCATAAGCAATGAAACCAGACACACAGATATTTGTGTGTTTGTGTTAAGATTCAGTGGTATGGCAGGTAGACTATCTGTGCTGTTGTGAAATGAAGCTACCATTTAGTGATGATCAAGCTTTGTTTAGTTTAACTGGATGTGATGAACCATAGTTTTCCTTAACATAGGCTATATACGTAAGCTTGTTTCACTGTGTTGTCATGCCATTAGACTTACACAGCAATAACAGTACTATTTGATTGGGTATGTATCCAATTAATGGATTCATCTTCCAGTTGAACAACAAAGTGTCGTACATCATTTCGTGGTCTGTTTAATCCCTCATCACCATCCTACATGAGATGTGAACTTGTGAACGAAATAAAGTACTCTCATTGGACCTCAGACAGCTACTTTTTTACTGCTCTGTGTCAATCCGACTTTTATTCACAGTTCAGCATTGTCTACCTTTCTTGTCTTTCGTGGTGTAAATTCTTCAATGTTGCGATCCCTTTTTTTGCACCGTTACTGACTAGACACCTAGTTCATCCCCATTATGTTCAGACGACAGTCCTGCATCACAGTTTAGAAGATAGATGATATTTATATTTATTTGAACTTCAACACTTCCTTTACTACTATAGCCAGTTGGAGAGATGGGATCATTGTATAGAAACTTGTAAACCTATGTTGGTGTTAATGTCATCTGAGATTGCAGATTAGGGGAGATCTTAAAGGATTAGTGCTGAACCCGAATTTTGAATACTCTGGTATTTGTGAGGTAGTATTCGAATCTCAATTCAAGATTTGAGTGCTTGAATGAATTCTTTTTCTTTTTTGTGCATTTTGCGATCCACAGGTAGTAGGCTAGGTAACATTTAATCTGAATACCCTAGGGATAAAATTTTTAAAAAAGTACGGCGTGAGACATCCCTCAGTCTGAGAACACTTCACGTCAGCTTGAATTATGTATTCGGTCCAGCCCTATGAAGGATCGTTCTCACCCGATTTGTTTTGAATAGACAAGTGCTTTTTCTCCTTTGGGCTTTTACGATTGTTGTCAATGCAATGAAACATTTCTGTTGGTATCACGAAAAACTCTTGTTTTCATACAGAAATGAAAGTGATGTCATTTCCTCCCCAGAGCCCAAAGCGTCCATCCCTCTACTGTAATTATTGAGCTGTCATAGTAATGTAAATCATGCAGAAACAAATAGGTGTGTGTGTGTTTGGGCCAGGAGGGTCTTCATCAGTTCTGCATGTAAATGCAAGTGGCAAACCTGACACATGTTTGCTAGCTTAACATTGTAGGACAGCACACAGACCAAATTAGATCAGCTTGACATGTTGCATTATGAGGACTGGCGCCTTATGTGGAGTTAAAAAGTCTCTTTATTCAGCATGAAGCCCTATTTTCAAACTGAAGAAACAATAACGTATTGTATCTTCAGTTTGAATAATAGGGATGAAGGGGCGTACACACAGTCGTTTGGAATAATTGTGCTCCTAAGCAGTCGTTGCTTGTAGGATAATGGGTCATAAACATGGATTATAAACATGGCCATAACATCACTCAGAGGCAACTCTAGTGTACCGAACCTCCCCCCCAAAAGCCAGTGCAGATTTTTGTGTTTGTGAAGGGCCGATGATTGGATGTTAAGTCTCCATGATAAACTCTCCCCTCTTAATTAGCATAAGCCATTAGCAACTTTGGGTGCCTCTGAATATACTGACTGCTCATTTTTGCAAATATGTCATTTTTGCATGCAGTGTCATCACAATCATCTCCCAGCTGAAATTATTTAATTGCCTTTGTTTAGCTCACCGTCTTGCTGTTATTGTGCTTTGAAACTTAATTTTAAAACGACAATTGCTGCTGTATGTTGCCTGGGCTACAGCAATAGTTGTGATGTGAAATGGTGTGAATAACACATTCACACCATACACCACGGGACATACAAAGAGTGTATTACTAAGAGAGCGATGTGCTTCATCTCAAAGCACTCTAACCTCTCCGTCTCAGACCAGAGAATACCATCTCAGATTAAAAGCAACAGTGTCAATAATGACTTCGCCTGTAAAGCCTCTTTAAATCACGAAGGTGGTGGGGGGAGTGGTTAGGTTTCCTTTTGTATTTACTGTGTGTGTGTGTGTGTGTGTGTGTGTGTGTGTGTGTGTGTGTGTGTGTGTGTGTGTGTGTGTGTGTGTGTGTGTGTGTGTGTGTGTGTGTGTGTGTGTGTGTGTGTGTGTGTGTGTGTGTGTGTGTGAGAGAGCTTGCGTACATAGCACAAATTGGGCTAATCTGTCAGCAATGAGTGAGGACCATGCATCTTCATTTTACCAGGAGGTCAGGGGTCAACAACAGCCGTTTAAAGGAGGAAGCACCGGGTCACCGTTGTGTCGCTTTTTAATGAGCTCCAGGACAGCTGTTTCAGTCCACCCAGCTGCATCCATAGAGGTGTACTGTATGATAGGAGAAACCGTGTGTTGGCACGTGCGTGCTTGCATCCATAAATCCTGAATATACCATCAAACCTCAGCTGATTTTGTCCCCTTCTAATGTTGACAAGAAAGCACACACACACTGATTTGACACACTGACATACATCTCTCTGTCAGTAGGCTGTCCCTGCCCCTTTCAGGCCAATCAGCAATTATTTTTCACAGTGCTGTAGTACCACCTAACCCGCACCAGCTGTGCACACAGACTCATGCACACATGCTCCCGATCTCAAACACACACACAGTTCCTGCATTTGGCGCTCTTGGCCAATGGAGCGCAGTGTCTGGCCAGTTGGCCCAGTCCGTTAGCAGGCCATTTTCCAATCAGCACATTCCTCCTTTTCTACTCACACAGGGAGAAGGTTTTGGCATTGCACACCGCAGGGTGGAGTAAGGCTCATATCCTGTCCCCCTGACCTCCCGCTTTACTTGCACACATACACACACACTATTTATTCAAATCGACAGACGCACACGCACACACACACAAACACTATTTGCCTGAGCTTGTGCACTCCCACTCAAAACAACACAGGACCAGGCCCTCTCTAAGCCCACATCTTTCTCTGTTGTTTTGAAGTAGCTGCCACAGCTGGCCCTCTGTCACTGACACTTATGGTGTATTCTGAAGCCTAGAGCCCAACCCACGGTTTCTTACCACTGACCACTGACCACTGCCAGCCACTGTGCCACTCTGTGTCTGTTGTCACGTCCTGAAGCATACAGAGAACCTCTGTCTGTGTCAATGATATCTCCCACCTCTACCACCACCAACGCCCCCCCGCCCTACTCCATCTTTCCATCCCTCATTCCTCTCTCTCTCCTTGCATCATTCCAAGGGGCCATGCCGCTGTGAAGTGCCTGGAAGAACCCAGCAGTCCAATGACAATGGGGCTACAGTGTTGTGTGTGTGTGTGTGTTCTGCCACTTCTCATGTGCTTGTCTGTGCTTGCTTATGTGTTCCTCTGGTCTTTGGCAGACACACAGACGGCTGGACAGATGGAGACAAACGGACCATCAAAAACAGACACACAGGTCATCATACACAGACAGACAGGCTGTCGTAGTCAGATGGAGTGAACGAAAGACGGGCTGTTGTAAGCTGAGCCATAGACAGACAGACAGACAGGCAATCTTGGACAGGCTGACTCTAGCAGGGGTTATTTGCTGGCACTCCAGGATAGCCAGGTTCTCAGGCCTGTGTGTACCCGGGCATGAACTCTGCTGAATGCTGCCTGTCCTCCCCACTAGATAATAACAAAGCAGCAGTCTCCCCCCGCTCACAATCTATCTCTCTCGCAGTCTATCTCTCTATCTCTCACTAACACACGCTATCGGCCCCCTGCTTAGTCTCACTCTCTTACTTTAACTTTCTTCTATTCTATTCTCCTCTTCTGTTTTGTCTTGTTCTACTCCACTAGCCTGACTCATTATTTCATTATCCTCACAGAAATGCATTTTTACTTTGTTTCTTCGGTTTCTTTTTCAATCAGTTGCACGACTTCACGGTCTTCAGTTCAAGATTGTGTCTGTGTGTGTGCGTGTGATTAGATTAGGATTGGCATATTGTTTAAACTGCAACTCGTGCCCAAGGCCTTGTTACAATAACCAGTAGAATGCACCTGAATTGAGGAAACCTTCCATTGATTCCCAACTCTCTGTCTCTCTCACACAATCACACCTATTTGAAGCTGACAATTGTCTCCTCCTGATTTTTGTTCCATTGTTGTTTTCACACATGCTGTCTCCGAACTCCGCTGTCTCTGAACTCTCTCTCTGTCTCTGGATCTGTCTGTCTTTCTCATTCTCCTTGTTTCTGTCTCTCTCTCTCTCTCTCTCTCACTCTCACTCTCACTCTCACACACACACACACACACACACACACACACACACACACACACACACACACACACACAGACTGTTTTTACTTGTATCTAGGGGCCGGTGGCAGGGAGAATGCAGCGCGGCGTGGGGGGGGGGGGGGGGGGGGGGGGAGCTCAGTAGTACATGCAGGGATATCCCTTGGGCATACAGGAAGACTTTTTAAAGATGGATGCACAAAAAGAGGTAGAGAACATGGGGTTGTGTGTGTACTGTCTGGAGATCCGTGTTATTTATTTGGGTAAATTCAGTTCGCTTTTCTTTGTGTACCTCTGATACAACAAGACAGCACCATTCTCTGCTTGTGTATTTGCATTTCAGTAGACTTTGCTCATTTTCCCCTCTCCCCAGTCCAAGGACAAACACCCCCCACATCCCTCCCCCAACCAACCCATCACCCCTGCCAGCATCACCCCTTCCTAGGCAGGCAGGTTTCCTATGTAAACCGACTTGTCATGGCTTCCTCCAGGGTTCTGGTGACTGCCCCACAGCTGTTCTTGTTCCCCCGCTATCTCCCCGCTATTGTTTTCTACCCGCTTGAGTGTCAGCCAGTACAGTAATCGTATTTTCGAGGTGTGTGTCTGTGTCTGTGTCCTTGCTTCTTGTCATGTTGTCCACCACAGCTTATGTTCGGTACAACAATGGTCTTATCAACTGTGTGTGTCAGAGTCTGGCCTCTTTGGCCAGACTCTGGCCAAAGAGGATTATTGTGACTCAACCCCCTGGAAATGTGCTAGCTGAAGGAGTGTGCTTGTGTGTGTGTGTGTGTGTGTGTGTGTGTGTGTGTAATTTTGGTTCTGTACAACAACTGTCTGCCTTTGTTAATTTATAAGTATGTGTGTTTGCTCATGTTCAAACACACACTGTAAGTTTGTGTGTGTGTTGCTCGGACTGACCAATCAGTGGTGTTTTGTGTTCTCTCTTAGGTGACATCACCCAGAAGGGCTATGAGAAGAAGAGATCTAAGCTACTGACCCCCTACATCCCTCACATAACAAGTAAGACTCCCTCCCTCTCCAGATGTATCTTTCCCTCCCTACACTGTCTATCCACATATAAAGTTGTGTTGAGATAAATCTGCTGGTATACATAAATATTGGCATCATTGTTTTGTTCCACTGGAGCCTGAAAATCATGATTGTTCATTACTGAAACACTTAATAGTTTACGTAGGTAAAGTAAACACGAATTGGGCTGTATTAGTAACATTTTCTTACTTATTGGTTGGGCTGTTTCTTTCCCCAATGGCTTAGTTCTGCCATCTTGTGGCAGAGATGTGCATTCGATTTTAGTTTCCTTATTAGTTTCTTTAAATTGCCTCGAGGATAAATCATGTCTCATAATGTGTGACTGTATATGTTTTTCAACCCTTACACTAGCATCGCCTTTAAAATGAATCTGTATTTTTTTTGCAAAATGTTTTCTTGCATATATATATAACAATCTAGTGATCAATCTTTGGTCTATCAGGGCTTTTATTTCTTTAAATGAACACGGTTGGTGGATTTTGGTCTATGACCGCTTGTTCTTCTGGCCGGAGCTGGTATTTGGAAGGGTTTTAAGCTGAAAGATCACCTCCTTTCCTTGTGTCAGTCTCCATGGGCCTCCACGCCCTTCATCTCTGCAAGACTCTGCTAGGCCCCCATTTCACTTCTGATATTTGGCAAAAACAATATGCCTCAGAGACTCTAGGCCGCATTTAAACAGCTCTGTAAAGACATTTGTCAGTAAACTTAGTTTTCCCCCTTATATTCCCTTACTCTTTTGTAGACGTGTTTATAAATGAATGCATCCACTTTATAAAAATGTTGGACTACAACATCAGTCTGTGAAGATTTCGTGAAAAATAAAAGTTTTGAAGTATAATCTGATCCGAAAGTAGGTACGATTATTTTTTTTGTTCGAATTTGGCACCAAAATATATGTTGACGTAGACACACTGACTCGATCTACTGTGAGTGAGTTTGACCAGTGTTGCAGGAGTGCAGAGATATTCCGTTCTCACGTTTCACAGCGAGGTTCCGCCTTCTTTTTCCTCACCATATTTATCATACCAAGAAGTACCTTTCCAACCAGCTAGTACTACTAGCTAGCAAGCTATATGCTCAAAAAGCTATGCTAGCCTTGAATCGTATGCACAAAGTTGATTGACAGCCGGGGGGTGTGCTCTTTCGCTGAGCTTCTCTGATTGTTAGTAGTGGGCCTCTCTGTTAAACTTGAGAATGGAATATCTTTGCACGGCAGCTACGCAGGTCAATGAAATTCACTCACAAGACAGTGTCAGTGTATCTAAGATATGTTTTGGAGCAAAATTCCTTTAAAAATAAAATCCTTCCTATTCCAGCTTCAATGAGACTTGTTTCTAGTAGGATTTAAACCAGAAGATGTAGAACACTAGTCATGAATAACATCAATACACATAACAAATTGGTGGTCAAAGTGAAACAAACTGTAGTATACTTGAGCCTATTTCATTACAATAGCATTGGCAATGTAACCATGCTATGACCGTCATATACAGTTTCTCTCTGTTGCTCTCCAGGTGTGGAACTGTCTCTGCCTGATGTGCAGCTCACCCCGGGCCACAGTGCAGAGCCCAGCCCCAGTCCGGAGGCCCCGGGGCCCTCCACCTCCTCAGCTCCCAGGAGCCACCGTGCACACCGCAGTGGAGGGACCAGGGACGACCGCTACAGATCAGGTAATACAACACATACCTACCGATACACCTTCAGCACCAAAGACACCCAACACTGCAATCATCCTATGAACAAACACACACAGACACACACACATGGGCAAGCCCTTTTAACATTTAATCAGTAGTGGTAATAGCAATTGTAGATATCAACAATTCCTTTTTGACTAGTTATAATTCCTAGCCAACATATCCATAATGTAATTTTGACTAGTAGCAATTCTAATGAAAGATATCTACAACTCAATTCTCATTAGTCAAAATGTTCATTCTTGATATCAACAATTCAATTCTCACTAGTGGAAATGTCAATTGTAGATATCTACAATTTAATTCTTACTAGTGGAAATGTTAATTGTAGATATCTACAATTGTTGTTACATTACAGATATCATTAATTAAATTCTAGAAATCTAAAATTCAATTCTGACTAGTAAAAATTTAAATATTGATATGTCGGCTTGGAATTGTAACTAGTAAGAATGTAATTTCAGATATCTAGAATTGCATTTCAGATATCTAGAATTGCATTGCAGATATCTGAAATACAATTGTAACTAGTGAAAACTATATTCGTACTAGTAACAATTATATTTGAGATATCTACAATTCCTTTTATAACTAGTCAGAATTTAATTTTAGATATCAAAAAAGGAATTTTGACTAGTCAAAATGTAAATGTAGATATCTTCAATGACGTACATACATATCCGAAACTAATATGGTAATTAGGGCGACATATCCGAAACGAATATAGTAATTAAATGTCGACCAATGGCTTTGTGGAATTTTAATAATGTTGTTGATATGTCGGACATATCTGAAATGCAATTGTTGATATCTGAAATGGGTAGTTACATTTCCACTAGTTACAATCTTTTTTCAACATGTGGAAATTCAATTGTAGATATCTGTAATTGTTATTGTTACTAGTGAAAAAGGAATTACTGATATCTATAATTAAATTAAAGATATCTGTTCATCAGTTTCGACTAGTCGAAATGTAATTTTTACATGTGAAAATATATTTCTACCATGTCAAAATTGTTTTACAGATATCTTAAATTAACATTTTAACTAGTCAAAATTACATTTTGACATGTCGAAATGTCATTTCCATTAGTGAAAACTAAATTGCTACTAGTCAGCCCAACTGATACAATTTTAAAAGGGCTTGCCATACACCCCCACACACACACATGCACACACACACATAAACATTTGCTTTTTCTTCTTCTTCCAGACATCCACACAGAATTGGTGCAGGCAGCGCTGGCCAAGCACAAAGAAGAGAAAATGGCGCTGCCCATGCCTACCAAGAGACGCTCTGCCTTTGTCCAGTCTCCTGTGGAAAACTGCACACCTCCAGGTACAACTCTTTGGGTTTTTAAATGTCTGAATGGGTCACCAATCCTGATGTCAGTGAACAATGGCGACATTTGCCTACTTCCGAGAGACATAACCCATCCTTTTTCTTATATAAAGAAGCAAAACAATCATGTTTTCCTTATCTTGGATCACAAGAGAGCCTTTCTCCGCCATTGAGAGAAGTGTTGCATTTAACACACCTGTGATTGACAGGCAAGATGGATTTCCCGAACCAATCACGTAAGATATTCCCTGATTGGTCAGAAATCAGCCGAGCGTGGTCTACAATCAAGATTCAGAGCTAACAAAATGCTAAGACCGGACGTCTGGCCATGCCTTTTCTAAAAAAATCACACTCAAATACAAGCTCCTAAATCTTACCGACAGCACCTTTTCAAATGAGTGCAGGCCTTTCCAGAAATATCCGGTGCTTTACCACAGAGCTCCCTCCTGACACGCCACCCTCTGCTCACCACCCTCTCTCCGCCCTCCTCCCCAACAGACACGTCCTCGGCGTCGGAGGACGAGGGCTCGCTGCGGCGGCAGGCGGCTCTGAGCGTGGCGCTGGCCCAGAGCCTGCAGAGCCCTGACTACTGGATCAACCGCTCCCTCCAGGGCTCCTCCACGTCCTCCTCCGCCTCCTCCACCCTCTCCCACGGCGAGCCCAAGAACCAGCCCCATCCCCAACCCTCCACCGCCATAGTCGACGTCCTGGCCCACCTGCGGATAGGTACTCCACCCTAGACATGCTGCTAGTTGGATGTGCTTCATAGGCTCGTATCATATGCAGAATGTGCTACTTTAGTTTGCTAACAATTGAAACGATCGTTGTTAATGCGCTACTTCAAATGCTAAATGTGCTGTTTTATGTTGCTCTACACTCTCTGCTAATATTATTTTAATTCAATTGCTGTTCTGTACTTACTTTCTGTTGTTAGGGTTAGGTTTAACGTCCCTTCTGGGATTGATAAAGTATATCTCATCTTTAATCATATTGTTAAATACGCTTCTAGAGTTACAACATCATTGGTCTTCTGGAGAGCCCAGTCTTTGTTGACCATGGTTCCCTGTTCACTCTCCCCCAGAGAACAGTGTTCCTCCAGATGTTACGTCTTCCACCCCTCAGGAGAGGGGCTCCAGGCTGGACCTGCCCCCTGCTGTCAAGGGCATGAGCCGGGGTCAGAGCCGCTGCAGCATGCTGGATAACACAGCTGATGGTACACACGCTCACCTACAACCACATACTGGTGTACACATACATACACCCGCCATACACATGCATACAGTGCTCTATCATCTATCTAAAGTTCTACATTTTACTTAATTACTATACACTGAGTTTTATTTGTGGACTTAAAGCACCGGCCATCTTCATTTGTTAGGATGCCAAACTATATGGCATCAAACATCAACGTCATCAAATTCAGGTCCTTAAGTAATCAGCCTGGAGTCTGCACAAAACTGTCATTCATAAATGGATATTGTTGAGGTCCATCCAAGTTCGAGTACAGTCCAAAAGCCTTAATGGATGGGATTAATGCAGTTCCGTCTGACAGTCGATCCCGCTTGCTTTGTATCACCCACCACCACTAAACATGATTACTTTACACTGTGGGTTTAATATAAGAGACACTGGTGTTGAATCGAAAAATGCACTTTACATTGCCAATACCAAATCTGACACCTTGAAATGATTGGTTGGTACCAAGCCAATGATGCAGAGTACCAGTTTGATCCATTTATATTACTTTACTCTACATACTTTACTTTATGTCCAATTAGTTTGGGTTCATTCGAATACAATAATTGGTACATAATGTCAATATTTTCACATGTGCGTATCTATTCATCCTGTTTTGTCAAAGTCCGGGCATTTTGGTGCATTTTTTATGGCATTGTGGTGTGATGCTGTACAGAGGTGTGTTGTTATGCTCATGTTCATTGGATCTCAACACTATCCTCATTCCAGGCTACTGTGTGGTTGATGCTGCTAACGGTTGTTTTTGTTCTTTTTTTGGGTACCATTTATCCACCCCCATCATTTAATAAAAAGGAAAGCGAAAAGGTAATATCAACCATAAAACGGGCTGAGGGGAAGGGATGCCCACCAGATCCTGTCAAGCTTCCCTTTTTTCCAACTGTTCCAATCTGTGTCTATCCTCGTGCCTTGTATGTCTGTCCTGTGTCGTAGCTGTAGATGTATTGTGCTCCCTCTAGCTCTCCAGTCTCAGGCTGTCATGCTGCAAACTGTCAACTGTCTTTGTGTCTGCCAAAGTAGTAGCAAACCCTTTCAAATCCTTTCAGCTAGTGATTGTGTTCCTGAACCTGTGTGTGTGTTTGTGTGCGTCTGCGTGCGTGCGTGCGTGCGTGTTAGTGATTAAATATGGTCGTTACCTCTGTTTGTTTAGGCGTGCCAGTCAACAGCAGGGTGTCCACTAAAATCCAGCAGCTGTTGAACACTCTCAAGCGGCCGAAGAGACCCCCACTCAGTGAGTTCTTCCTCGACGACTCAGAGGAGATTGTAGAAGGTACGATGTGTGTGTGCTTTTTATTAAAAATGTTCTACTCGTACTGTCTTTTTTCTACACAAATGCTTGTATGCATTTTTCTGTCCCGTCACTTTGATTTTAGTCTGAACTATACTCTATACACTGTCTAAAATGTATAATATTTAATATAGTTTGGTATTAAACTACTGTTAAAGACTAGGTTGTGTAAAGGGGGTATTTTGTCATATGCTTTGTGTTCCCCTTCTCTCTTTATCCTCTCTGCTGTCCTGTGGTCCAGTCCCACAGCCAGACCCCAACACCCCCAAGCCGGAGGGCCGTCAGATCATCCCGGTGAAGGGCGAGCCCCTTGGGGTGGTCAGTAACTGGCCCCCAGCCCTCCAGGCTTCCCTGGCACGCTGGGGGGCCACACAGGCCAAGAGCCCTGCACTCAGCGTCCTGGACATCACCGGCAAGCCCCTCTACACCCTGACCTATGGTGAGCCACACCACCACTCTGACCAACTGTTATTTGAGTAAATAATTGTAATCTGTTAGTAATTTGTTAGAAATGTTTTTGGTTGTTTAGTTACAAAATCTTGGTCTCTTCCTTTCAAATCTGGCCTACAGCAGCTTTAAGAAAATGTAATTGATGTTATTTCCCAATGGCTTCTTTTGAGAGCAATTGCTCATGATTACTTTTCTAAAGTTGTTAGTAAAGTAAAATTAAATCAATTTGCTCCTTTAGAATCACATAGCAATGATTATAGTGGTGACCGATGGTCTTTAATTCGTGCCTTAGGTAAACTATGGAGTCGCAGTCTAAAGCTGGCCTACACACTGCTGAACAAACTGGGCACCAAGGCGGAGCCTGTCCTCAAACCTGGAGACCGGGTAAGAGTCAGGGTCCACCCCGGGGTTGCTACTTCAATCCTCTTCTCTCGAGCAAAACACCTTACCTGTAACTGCCCAAAAGGAGCTGCTTGTGGCCTTGCATGGCTTACACCCTACATGTATATACGTGTGTGTGGATACAAATGTGTGTTTTTTAAATGCACTTTTGTAGCCGTAATATGAACTGATTTATTAATGCATGCAGTGAAAATGTCTGGTGGACCACAATGAGATTTGATGAGAAATGTTGTGCTATTCTCCTAGGTTGCGCTGGTGTACCCCAACAGTGACCCAGGGATGTTCTGGGTGGCATTCTACGGCTGTCTGCTGGCCGAAGTCATCCCTGTACCTATAGAGGTTCCACTCTCACGACAGGTAGATGTTTCACAGCACAGACACCACGGAGTGCCATGAAGATTGTAAATGTATCGTTTTTAAGGTTATTAGGCTTTAGGCACGACCTTAATAAACCAGTAATCTGCAATTCACTTTGTCCGCTTGCATGAACCATTTCTCAGATAGCAGATTAATATCTGTATTTTGTAAAATAAATTATGCCCTTTCTTTTATCTAACAGTACCCCATAAGCACTTTTAATCACTTAAAAGCATCTCTTCATATTGTGAATACCTGCTTCCATAACCTTCATAACAAAGACATTTATCATACTGCGGGCATATTGACATGCAGTTGGGAAATCGATTATAATTGTTTATCCATCTCTCTATGTCTGCATGTCTGTCTCTCCCTCTCTGTCACTGCAGGACTCTGGCAGCCAGCAGATAGGCTTCCTGCTGGGCAGCTGTGGGGTGGGCCTGGCTCTGACCAGCGAGGTGTGTCTCAAGGGACTCCCCAAGACCCCCAATGGAGAGATCATGCAGTTTAAAGGTCAGCCAGTCCAGGCAGAGTCACACCCCCCACCCCCCCCCCCCCTCACCCACCCAACCCCACCCGTCACACTCACACAGACAACGCATACTCAGCGCATCCTCATCGGGATTCATCTGTACTCATTAGAGTGACTTAAAAAGGTAGAATGTATCTTGGCTGGTTTATCTGCCTGGGGGTGGGTGGGTGGTTGAATCGATGAGCCTGCTGTGGAAGTGCATTATTGATGGCTCAGCAGTTTGTTTTTTAGAAGTGATATCACACAGGAATTCCCAGGTTAGAACTATTCCTGTTTCATCATTTATCATCATGTGTAATTAATGTGTCAGAGGTATATGTATCCCCCGTGTTGTGTATGACGCTGTTGTTTTTGTTGTTGTGTTCAGGATGGCCCAGGATGAAATGGGTGGTAACGGACACAAAGTACCTGACCAAGCCCTCCAAGGATTGGCAGCCCCACATCCCAACTGCCAACACAGACACTGCCTACATAGAGGTGAGATTTCCTTCATGTGTTGTATTGTGTGGAAGTGTGACACTATGAAGCCCTTTCAGATTGTAACTGGGATTAAGGGCTATACAAATGCAATTGACTCAACTGGACTTTCTGCAGACCTTTATCAAAGTCTCTAATGCTTCACAGGCCCATGTTCAGAAGCATGTCAGGGACCACTCTTCTAGTATGGTTAAGAGAGACTCTGACCATCTCTCTCATCTAATGTATCTCTGACTCTCATCATCCCTCTTTCAGTACAAGGCGACCAAGGAGGGGACAGTGATGGGCGTGGCTGTTTCCAAGATCTCCATGCTGACCCACTGCCAAGCACTCACACAAGCCTGTAACTACTGCGAGGGTAAGACCTCTCTGAGATCATGAAGACCCAGCAATAGAGATCCACCCGTATACAGCCGTTACCGTAGGCAGTTTATTTTAGCAGATCACACGGGGTACAATTTACATATACAAAGGGAACTCAGTGATGACCCAATACAAGGTGTCAATATGAAGAGTCTTGCCTGAGATGCATGGACCTAACACTGTTCTCCAACAGTTTAAGAGCAGCTTTCAATTAAATAATTTTTCCCTTCTCATCTCCTGGAGCTCTACTGCAAGATGGCCATCGCCATAGAGTTTTGTCCTCCTTATTTATTTATCCATCTACCTATAGGTAGTTATTCATAAACTAATGGTAGATAAGCCTCTTCTTGACTTTGAGAAGATCAGCTAAGCTTCATAGTGACAGCAGCTAAGTAGCATGGCCACATTTAGAATATCATTCAACCTACTTTGGCAAATAAAGTAGAAAGCACTCATGGCAGGTTAAATCAATATATATGTATATATTAATATTTAGTGTGTGTCCTTCCTCAGGGGAAACACTGGTCAACGTCTTGGACTGCAAGAAGGACATGGGCCTGTGGCATGGGGTCTTAACCGTGAGTCTTGATATACCTGTTTAACTGAACTACACTGTGTGATACTTTTATGTCTTAGTGGTGTGTTGCAGTGCACTGTTGACCAGCTGTGACTGTTTGATTTGCAGAGTGTCATGAACAGAATCCACACCATCTCCGTGCCCTACGCCGTCATGAAGGCCTGCCCCATGTCCTGGGTCCAAAGAGTTCACATCCACAAAGGTTTGACACTATTCCAAGCTCGAGCTCTCTCTGTCAAAAATTGTTGCGTGCTTAACATAAAATCAAGTAATATAAAGTATAATAAGAAAATATACCAGTGGCCTGTACCACACTTTGATGCGGAGTTCCATGGGTCTCTCTGCAGCACGTGTGGCCTTGGTGAAGTGCAGAGACCTCCACTGGGCCATGATGGCCCACCGGGAGCAGAAGGACACCAACCTCTCCTCCATTCGCATGCTCATTGTGGCTGACGGCGCCAACCCCTGTGAGTCCTCTGCCACACACACACACACACACACACACACACACACACACACACACACACACACACACACACACACACACACACACACACACACACACACACACACACACACACACACACACGCCCATAGGCACACGCATGATGATGCCCTATAAAAGACCTGTGTGCTATTGTTTTACGCCCTTAGAGGAGTTTAGTGCTGTTTACCTTATTTTAATTGGCAGGTAAGGTGACACAAATGTCAGCATATGCTAATGCCATGGAAATTATGTTCCAAATTAAAAAGGTTCCAAGTTGGACTACATTCAACTATCCAATCTAATTTCTTCCAATCGCTGCAACTGGAAAACCTTCACTGCAGTAATAGGATGGAGAAATGTAACAATAAAAAATAATGATACAGCCACTGATCCATTATGAGAATGCCACTTAGATGTTTTCCTGAACCACATCTCCTAATTCTTGTCTTCAAAACAAAAGTGCAATGAGATATTTTAGATGATGCATGCTTCGCCATGTTGTTCTAAAGAGTTCCCTCATGTGTTGTTGTTGACCAGGGTCTGTGTCGTCGTGCGATGCCTTCCTGAACGTGTTCCAAGCTCATGGTCTGAAGCCAGAGGTCATCTGTCCATGTGCCTCCTCTCCTGAAGCCCTGACCGTGGCTATACGCAGGTACCTCTTCTGTGTACTGCTAATGGAAGCTACTCATCCAATACCGTGCAGTACTGACCGCCCATCAAGTAAAGCATACATGGCTTCATACCCAGGCAGTCCTCAATTGCAACTATTTACTACTTCAGTCATTTAGGACAGACTTTTATGCAGAGCAACTTAAAGTGAATTCAAATGCATGTCATCAAGGAGCTAGATTCAGATACATGTGCTTAAGGGGTTAGACATCTTGCTCAAGGATGCCTAGAGAGCTAGGCACCAGGCATTGAGGATCGAATCCGGTACCTTTTCAGTTGATAAAGATCCCATCCTAGCCACCACACTATTTATTTATTCAACTGCTCTTTAACCATATTAGTTGAGAACCGATTCTCATTTACGATAAAACGGGGCACTATCCTGCCCTGTGTACAAACCTGTCCTGTGCGTTATTTATTCACATCTCTTCTGTGTGCTCTCCAGACCTGGGGCGCGTGGAGCCCCCCTACCAGCCAGGGCCATCCTCTCCATGGCTGGGCTAAGCCACGGCGTCATCAGGGTCAACACGGAAGACAAGAACTCTGCCCTCACCGTGCAGGATGTGGGCCACGTCATGCCTGGTGGTAAGCCCCACACACATGCACCCCCGCTTGTTTCCTCTATCATTTTGATAGAGTGGTCTGATGGTTGTGGGTGATTTTTCTTGCCAGTGCTGCTTTCTTCCTGTCTTCCTGTTTGTTTTACCTTTCTCTATATGATGAGTCAGTATCTTCCCGTACATTTTATTTTGAATCTGATGATTTGTGTGTGTGTGTGTTTCAGCTCTCATGTGTATCGTTAAACCGGACGGGCCTCCCCAGCTGTGTAAGACGGACGAGATCGGGGAAATCGTGCTCAACTCCCGGGCCGGGGGAACCATGTACTACGGCCTGCCAGGAGTCACCAAGAACACCTTTGAGGTCTGAGACTCCTCTCTGAACATAAAGTGCAGCACACGCCAGCAAAGGCTATTTCATTATTTTGCACAAAACAATCCAATGGAAAACACGATGAAGCATTCATTATTTAAAGCACAAGAGTTTCTAGTACATATAACAGGTAACATCAGGCAATATGCATTCTACTATGAGAAAAAATGGAATCTAGGCAACAGAACTGAAAAAATAAGGTTGATCAAAATATTGTAATCATCTTCCAGATATAGCCAGCTATCATTTACTGGTTTTAGTCACATATCATCCTGGATCTTTGTGTAATCACACTTCATAAAGGCTGAGTTTTTCTCAGTTATGTAACAGTTTTTTTTCTAAGCTATCAACTTTGTATAGTCACGGCACATAAAATGTTAATTCTACACTGCTACAACAATTATACCTTCATTATCATGTAACACCACCGTTAACACCAGGGATAGAACGCATTCAAGCTACAGCAAACGATGGCAAACAAAATATATTATTCATCTAGTAAACTGTGTGTTGCTGTGTTTCTGTCGTGAAGGTAATACCTGTGAACCAGGCTGGTGCGCCTATTGGAGAAATTGCTTTCACTCGTACAGGCCTGCTTGGCTTCGTAGGACCGGTAAGGACACGCTTACTCACTCACTCGCACACTCCCTCACTCACCCACTCAACCACTCACTCACACCTCTGTGTATTCCCCTCACCCCCTACAGGGCAGCCTGGTGTTTGTGGTTGGGAAGATCGAGGGGCTGTTGTCTGTGAGCGGGCGTCGGCACAACGCTGATGACCTGGTTGCCACGGCGCTGGCGGTGGAGCCGGTCAAAACCGTTTACAGAGGAAGGTGAGTCACTAGGCGATCGTATTCCATGAGATGGATACAAACGTGCCCACGAAACATCATTTTGCATTATCGAGTATGCCTAGATACGGCAGATGATTTAAAATCCCCGGGAGAAAATGTTCCTTTTACTTTGAACGCGGTTGTACGTTGGGATTCTTTTGTCCAGGTCAATAAAACAATAAGAACTATTTGTTTTGCAAAGTTGGAAAGATATTGGATATTCAGCAAATATTCACGCTCTGAATTGCGCACTCACTTTCTCTACCATAAGAGAGAGTGTGTGTTTATGTTGGTGTAGCAACTATGACAATTTCTATGGTGTAAAGATATTAAATCTCATAAGCCTCTCCCATGCCTTCAGCCCTAACCGTAAATGTTCTGGCAGTTTACCAGGCTGTGGTCATGTTTGAACGGAGCTTGTGATCCCAGATAAATTAATCCAGCAATTTTCCGGGATTAGACCTGGCTAATTCCCAGCATTAGGCGCATTGGTGTATAGATGGAAGTTATGAAATGCAAGGCCAGAGTATTACACTTATAGTTTAAACCGAGGATGTGTGTGTGGTTGTGTGTGTGTGTCTATGTCTTGCAGTGTGCTAATACTGTGTGTTGTGCAGGATTGCGGTGTTCTCCGTGACAGCGTTTTACGATGAGAGGATTGTGATCGTGGCGGAGCAGAGACCTGACGCCAGCGAGGAGGACAGCTTCCAGTGGATGAGCAGAGTGCTGCAGGTTCGACACCTCATTCACTACTGAATGCTGTTTACACTAATCACTTGCTGTCCCTTTATTCACGATCACTTTTGTCATTCACATGCTGTGTAGCATGTGGTTGCGTGCCAACTGTGGTTTTCCGAGGAGATTTAAAGTAGTGAAGTGTTAAGCATTGGGTTACATTAACTGGTACCGAATTAATTAACTAGATTGTTTACAACTACAGGATCATGGATCACATCTATTTGACTAATCTATTTTAATGTGCATGTAAAACACCCGTGAGGCTGCTCTGCTGCGTCGCATTGCCTCGGGTACAAGGTATTTATTTGGGTCATTCTTAAACAGATTGTACTGGTTTTTTAACACAGTTCTATCGAGTTTTGACCTGTTTGAGTGCCACGTAGCCGTGCGTAGTGTGAATAAAAATAGACCAGCCACGCAAAAATAGAGATGATTGATTCCTTGGTCCAGCTTCATTTGATTATATGCTAAGATGGGTTAGGGTTAGCAGCTCTGCTGCTGGGATTCTGCGTCAGACGTGTTATGTCCTTGTCCCATGTATATCGGCCGTTACACGCTGAGCCACCAAGCCACCTCCTAACAGGATATTTCAAACCTATCTAAATGTTTGTTTGCTTGTGTTTTTCATAGGCCATTGACAGTATCCACCAGGTGGGGCTGTACTGCCTGGCTCTGGTCCCGGCCAACACCCTCCCCAAGACGCCCCTGGGTGGCATACACATCTGTGAGACCAAGCAGAACTTCCTGGAGGGCAACCTGCACCCCTGCAACATCCTCTTGTGCCCCCACACCTGCGTCACCAACCTGCCTAAGCCACGCCAGAAACAGCCAGGTGAGGGCGCTGTTGGGTCAACCAGCAGGACCCCTGTGGTCTGTACTATTGTTGTGCCACTGAGATGGAAAATATAAATGAACAATCATTTTCATTATCCAAAGGAGTTGGTCATTAAGAATTTGAGTTTGTGGCTCTTAAGGAAACATATATGTTGCACCCTTTAAACACGAGGGCTATTCAGAGGGCTCTACATAGGCAGGAATCACTTCAATTTGAAGGACAAACAATGAAAGACAACTAAATACAATAATCTGTGAATCATTCAAGAGAAATGTAAAAAACAACTATAAGAAGTTATAATAAAAACCATTTAACATGATAAAATGTATACTTTATGAAGTGTTGAGGCAGACGGATGTTCTGCAATATGTGCTACATAGAAACTTAAAGCTGACTGGGTCTCTCCTCGGTGCAGTGGGCGTAGGTCCGGCCTCCATCATGGTGGGGAACCTGGTGGCGGGGAAGAGGATGGCCCAGGCTGTAGGCAGAGAGCTGGGCGTCGTCGAGGACCAGGATCTCATCAGAAAGGTACCTGCCTCACACAAAACATTAAGCCTCGGAGTAGCTGAACTCCACATAGTAGGTCTGACTCATACTAGGTACTGTATTTATGGATCTGCATTTAGATACACTATTGTTACCATTTTAAATAAGTGACTGGACTACTGTATAGTTGCTATTACTGTGATTAAAATCACACACCAAATCAGTGGATTGTTTTGTTCCGTAATGTGACAAAGTACTGGATTCAACATCTGTCATTTGTATTGAAACCTCAATGCAAACACATCACCATAAACAAATTGTGATGTAAACTTAGATGACCCAGTTAATGATGGTGTCCATCAAAGAAGATGGCTGCCGATTTATCATCCTTTGACAATGATTCTGTGGTTGTTCTGCCTGTGTTCTCCTTTTGGCAAATGTAGCTCTATATGTGGCCCATAATGATGGTAAGGCTCTAGTTCGGCACCAGTCGCTGCTGCTTGTGCTGCTGCTGTCTTATCAAATGTGTGTGTGTGGCCCCCAAGCCTCTTAATGGTCTGAAGCACACCGTGTTAAAGCTGAATGGGCTCCACCAGTTAAATATACAGTAAAAAGGCCCTAGTTGGGTTAACTAGTATCTATAATGTGTTGTATAAAGTTACATTTTCCATGTAAGACATACAGTTGAACTGACGTTTTAATTAATATAAACTAGTTAGACAATTCTGTTCATTAAAACTTCATGACTTTATTATCATAACTCACTCGCATCATCACTATTATAATTGTTTATATTTACAACGGCCTAAAACATGGTAAAAGCCAATAGACAGCTGGACTATTGCCTCTTTTCAAGATCTGTAGAGGATTCCACCAATTCCACCAGTCATTATTAATTCAGAATTAAAACGACCTGCATTAAACGACCTCTGTATATGTGACCTGCATTAAAACGATCATTATGACTGGATTAGCATACCAGTGGGCCTGTTTTTACATTACGTTACATGTATTTCGCTTTTATCCAAAGTGACTTACAATAGCTTCACTCAACCATGAAGATACAACCCAGAAATTGCAAGAGTAATGCAAGTACATCAAATGAATAAAATATGTGTGCTACATTTGTGCCTGTTTGTGTGCACTTGTGCTTTGCTGCATCAGTACAGCTCTGTTGTGATGCCCCATGCAGAGCATGGCCTGGCCCGTGGTCAGGGCAGCCGGCATGCATGGTGTACTTTACTGTGTGTGCACCCCCCTGAGTTCCTCTCTCTGTCTAAATAACCAGAGTGTGGATGGCACCCAGCAGAATGTCAGCTAGTGATTGCTGTGTGTGGCTGTGCGTCACACATGTAGTGTTTTTTAACAGTTTTGTATTATTATTTATATGTACTGTGCTGTAGTGTCACGTACGTGTACTACCTGTGGTTATAAACACTGTCTTGTAGTCCTGTTTGACTATTGTCCTGCCAGTCCTTTTTCTGACCAGTGTTGACAACACGTTTCTTGTGTAATTTCCCACTGGAAGTCAGCAATGTAATGGAATATTCTTAAAGGCGGATGAAACTAAATCAATTCAATGTTTTTTCATTATGAAACAACCAGCCTTGCAATGTTGTCACTACAGCAATCCTATTGTTATGTCTTGAAAAAAAGACAGAAATGAAAATAATATTGAATCGTCTTGAATAGTATTGCTTTTTCGCATTGTGCATTCGCTACTCGTCTTATCTAAAAGGACCTTTCCACTCATCTCAGCCATCTTCGAGCCATTTTAAATAGATATACCAAAGACCCATATACATTGTTTCATCCTCCTTTAACTTACTGGACAAAACAGACATCCCCTAAACGATCATTAACGGACTCTGAATGCCCTGATTGGTGGATGTTGTGCATTGAGTCTGATTGGTTCTCCCTGGTGTTCCCCTCAGCACCAGTTCCTGTCTGAAGCCCTGCAGTGGAGAGCCCAGACCGACCCGGATCATGTCCTTTATGTGCTGCTAAATGCCAAGGTAGAACACACACGCACACATGCACATGCACACTCACTTAAATGTAATAAATTAATGTATTCTCAGCATGCTTTGTTGGACATGTGCATTCTTTTTATATTTTATGTTTGACATTTCATCTTACTATTCTCCATTTGTCCTCTAGGGGGTAGCAGTGTGCACATCCACTTGTCTCCAGCTTCACAAGAGAGCAGAGAAGATCACCGCTGCCCTGATGGAGAGAGGAGGCCTTAACACGGGAGACAACGTGGTGCTGCTTTATCCCCCAGGTAAACTGCCTACACACACACACACACACACACACACACACACACACACACACACACACACACACACACACACACACACACACACACACACACACACACACACACACACACACACACACACACACTTTCTCATTGGTTCATCTCTTTTCCTTTCTAGGTATTGACCTGATCGCCGCCTTCTATGGCTGTCTGTATGCGGGGGTGGTCCCGGTGACAGTGAGACCCCCCCATCCACAGAACCTGACTGCTACCCTCCCCACCGTCCGCATGATCATCGATGTAAGTGCACCTAGTCCTGTCCCAACATGCAAACAGAGACAGACTAGAGTGCAAATA
Organism: Lota lota; assembly: GCA_026745465.1. Taxonomy (NCBI): domain Eukaryota; kingdom Metazoa; phylum Chordata; class Actinopteri; order Gadiformes; family Lotidae; genus Lota; species Lota lota. The sequence goes on along the minus strand of JACYXH010000175.1, from coordinate 1,119,872 downwards.
GCCCATCTATGTAATCTATCAGTTTTATCAGAACATGCCCTCTCCTCTGATTCTCCCTCTCTGCTCTGCAGAGCAACATAGCAACCCAGTTCTCCATCTTGTATCTTACTGTGTGGTTCATGCTGCATTTTAGTTGTTAGGGTTTACTTTTATCCGAGTAGTATAGCAAATGGGATTTGATTGTCTTTTTACTTTTCCTTTAAATCAAGGTTCCTCTTCTTGCAACAATCTTCTTGTACAATGTGTTGTATGTAATGCATTTTACTGGATCTGAATACGATGTTTCCTGGATAAATGCTGAGTTTAACCAAATGTAATGCTGTGTTTCCCAGGTAAGCAAAGCAGCCTGCATCCTCACCACCCAGCCCCTCATGAGGATACTCCGATCCAGGGAGGCCGCTGCCAGCGTCAACATCAAGACCTGGCCCACCATCATAGACACAGGTATGGTACCTGACTTTGAACCGTATCCTATCCTGCAACAGTAAGGTACTTGGCAGTTAAGTATATAGTGCTGGGACTAGGAACAATCAAAGGGTGTACTGCACATGTTTTATGTGTTTTATGCACATGATCTGATTATTGTTGGTTCAAAAAAACTTTAAAGAAAGGTTCTTCCGCAGATTGCTGTTTGAAATATATTAAAAATACATATATTTAAATATATATAAGTCTGTAATGTCTTGACTTCCATCCGTTCCCAGATGACCTCCCTCGAAAGCGTCCTCCCCAGATCTACAAGCCCCCCACAGCGGAGATGCTGGCCTACCTGGACTTCAGTGTGTCCACCACGGGCATGTTGACTGGTGTCAAGGTAAGGACTAAATAATACAAATAATATGTATAATGTAAAAATAGGAATACAAAAACAATACTTTGTAGCTCTAGATTTTATTACAATAACATGAGTTTAGTATTATTTTTAAATGGTCATATCCAAACGCTGGATAGATGAGACCTTGGATTGCTCATAGCATTAGCTGCCTGCTATGCTTTCTGTGCGTTTCCTCAGATGTCCCATGCGGCCGTCAGTACTCTATGTCGCTCCATCAAGCTCCAGTGTGAGCTCTACTCTTCTCGACAAATAGCAATCTGCCTGGACCCCTACTGCGGTCTGGGTTTTGTCCTGTGGTGTCTCTCCAGGTATCCTACACACACACACAGGCATACACAAAAGCCTTTGTCGTTGACTGTTTCTATGCATTTCAATTTGAGGGGATATGGTGAGGAAATCGTCTCGTATATTTCTATATGTATTGGTGTCTTTCTTCTGAGGTACTTCAGAAGTGGGTGTTTTGTGGACCCCCTTGAAATAAACTGTTCCTCTCGAGGTGTTCCTTCAACACATTTTCAATATATTCATAAACTCCCACCGTCCACACAGAACTGAGATCAGATCATGCATGCATATGACGTATCCCAACAGGAAGGAATCCTCAACAATGGGTCTTTGCTTTTATCCCTCAGTGTTTACTCAGGTCACCAGTCCATCCTCATCCCCCCACTGGAGCTGGAGAGCTCCCTGCCCGTGTGGCTGAGCACCCTAAGCCAGTACAAGATCAGAGACACCTTCTGCTCCTACTCGGTCATGGAGCTGTGCACCAAGGGCCTGGGAACCCAGACTGAGATACTCAAGGTCAGGGTCACACCACCGATTGCCATGCTTTGAAACACAGTGGCTTTCATGTGGCTAATATGGCTGCAGTTTGAGCTCATTGTTACATGGTTTAATGTACTATATTTACAATGTGTAAATAAAAAGTATAAACACTAGTGGATGAATACCTGTATGTCAATATATATTTATATTCATATTTCCTTTTAGCATATTACTTATTTGTATATTGCTCCTACACATTACTGATAACGTTACTATATATATTACTTATTTGTTTTTGTTAATGTACGTTGAATTGCCTAAAAACGAATCAAATTGAAACATGGCTTGACGTGTGTGGTTGTGGTTGTGGTTGGGCGTGTGTCTTTCCAGGCACGGGGGCTGAACCTATCATGTGTGCGGAGCTGTGTGGTGATAGCGGAGGAGCGTCCTCGCCTGTTGCTGACCCAGTCCTTCTCCAAGCTCTTCAAAGACCTGGGCCTCTCATCCCGGGCCGTCAGCACCGCCTTCGGCTCCAGGGTCAACCTTGCCCTCTGCATGCAGGTCTGCTGTCCCAAACTCTGATTTCTCTCTGCCTCTCTCCTTTTCTCTTTAACTCTACCTCTCTGTTTATATCTCTTTGTCTCTTACTGTCAATGTCTCTTTCTCTCTTATTGTCAATCTTTGTCTGTCTCCATCTCTCTGTCTCCATCTCTCTAACTGTCTATCTTTGTCTGTCTATCTCTGTCTCTTTGTCTGTCTCTATCTCTCTGCCTCTATCTCTCTAACTGTGTCTGTTTGTCTCTATCTCTCTAACTGTCTATCTCTGTTTGTCTCTGTCTCTGACAATCAAACTCAAAAGAGCATTATCGGCATGGAAAATTAACATTGACAAAATAGTGCAAACGCTCAACAAGGGTAAAGTAACAATGTCGACCTAGTGAAAATAATGAAACATTGAAAAAAGTTTTAAATGTATTAATCGTGGCAGTGTGTGTTTGTTCTGTGTCTCAATGAGCAGGGCACGGCTGGTCCAGACCCCTCCACCGTCTATGTGGACATGAAGTCTCTGCGGCACGACAGGTAAGACCCAGAGACAGACTGGTAACTACCCAAATCAACCCCAGAGACGACCCAAGGGGAATCTGGGTAATACTAATGAGAGCACATGGTTAACATGTTTTTTGTTTCAGGGTAAGGTTGGTGGAGAGAGGGGCACCGCAGAGTCTGCCTCTTATGGAGTCCGGCACTGTAAGTATATAATTATCAGAACAATAGTGGAAATGGTTATTAGTTGTTAATGCATTATCAAGGAGCTTCACCAAAGTATTGTGGCTGTGTAGTCATTGTGAAATGCCTTAAATTGAGATAAACGTGATAACGTTATCACATATACAGAGATATAGATATAGATAGCTAGTGAACTGAAAGTATTGTGCTTTGGTGGTCAGATCTTACCAGGAGTCCGGGTGATCATTGTGAACCCAGAGACTAGAGGGCCTCTTGGAGATTCCCACCTCGGAGAGGTGAGTGGGCAGAAACATGCTGACTAAACCTAGATTCCTTGTTTGCATATGCTGTGTAATTGTTTAATATTTCCCATAATAATTTCAATATGTTTATCAAAGCCTGTGTGTGTGTGTGTGTGTGTGTGTGTGTGTGTGTGTGTGTGTGTGTGTGTGTGTGTGTGTGTGTGTGTGTGTGTGTGTGTGTGTGTAGATCTGGGTGAGCAGCACCCACAGCGCCAGCGGCTACTACACCATCTACGGCGAGGAGAGCCTGCAGGCGGACCACTTCAACACCACCCTCAGCTTTGGGGAGCCCCAGACGCTGTGGGCCCGCACCGGGTACCTGGGCTTCGTCAAGAGGACGGAGCTGCTGGATGCCAGCGGGGGTGAGGCATCCCGCCCGGGTCACCGGGGACCCATGAGCTGTTCCACTCATTTCAATGTGTTTGTGTTTTAGTAAAAGTAAATGAGCCTTGTATTAAAGTACATTTGAAAATGTATGTTGTGGGCTACTAGTAGTAAATTCAATATGTTGCACATATGAAATAGCCCTACGTAAAAATAGGATACAAATGTGATTTTAATTTTTTTCACAAATATATCACATATAAATAAGCAGACATGCATTATACTCTAGGGCTTTATTCTGCTCATACCTTACATTGATATGAAAACAAATGTCTCTATTGAGCTTGCTTTCCTCATGCTTACTGGATGGTCTAGCAGGTTGCCATTTTGTCCGAAGAAAGTGGATGAGATTTCCATGACTTATAAATGATTCCTGTGCCCTCTTGTGAATTTGTTGACCGTATCGCTGCTGTAGTGTTTTATATTTAGTCATACAATAATATTTTTTTATTGCTACATGTCTGTTGCTTTTTCCTATGTTCCCTGGTGGACATGCATTTGACTCTTTGACCTGGTCCCCTCCCTCCAGATCTCCACGACGCTTTGTTCGTGGTGGGCTCCCTGGACGAGACCCTGGAGCTGAGGGGGCTGAGGTACCACCCCATCGACATCGAGACCTCCGTGTCCCGGGCTCACCGCAGCATCGCTGAGAGGTCCGCCTGCTACCCTCCCTCCACACCAATATTTACATACGCTTTGAAAATCTTTAAAGCAAAGTGGCTGAGTTTAAAGGCGTAGTCACCCTCATATGTTACATGCGGTGGCCGAGGTGCTGCTGACACCTTAAGGATGACGCAGTCATTTAAATAAGGAAGGAGAGAGCTGTGTTCCTTCCTCACGCTGGATTTGTTTCGTATTTTTCCCTTTGCTCTTTAGTGGGTTTAGGGCTAGGGGGTGTAATATAATCTGGACCTGTAAATCCTACTCTGGGATTAAGGGCAGTACCAAAAAATGTACTTCACATTAAATAGTGTTAAGGGAAAGACACGAAAATATTAAATGCACCGAAAAAAGATTAATATGTAATTTACGCTATGGAGGTGATCACTTAAGACTTATTAGACTTGTATATTTTTTGCTTGGCAGAGCGTAATTTTTCATCTGCCTCCCCGGCCTCCCACAGCTCTTTTTAACCCCTTCCCCTCCTCCCGCAGCGCTGTGTTCACGTGGACCAACCTGCTGGTGGTGGTGGCAGAGCTGAGCGGGTCAGAGCAGGAGGCTTTGGACCTGGTGCCCCTGGTCACCAACGTGGTGCTGGAGGAGCACCACCTCATCGTGGGGGTGGTGGTCATCGTCGACCCGGGCGTCATCCCCATCAACTCCCGGGGGGAGAAGCAGCGCATGCACCTTCGGGACTCCTTCCTGGCTGACCAGCTCGACCCCATCTACGTGGCCTACAACATGTGAGCCCCCATCCGCCCCGCCCTCTGGGCACCCCACCAGCCCAGACTGATGATAAGGGTGTTCGGTTGGGGGCGGCGGGGGGTACGGGGAGGGTGAGAGGAGAAATGGCGGGAAATTGAACCACGAGACATACATGGGCGAGGAACCAGGGTGGGAGAGGAGGGCAGGGGAGGAGGGGGATTGGGGGCGGGGGGAGGAGATTGTGTGCACAATTATTTAGACCCAGTATGTAAACTTGGACACTGCAGCACAGGATGGCACATGTGAGAGTGGGGGTGGGGAGGGGCAGCACAGATTAAAGCACACCTCTCTCTCACTCTCTCTCTCTCTCTCTCTGTCTCGCTCTCTCAGTGACTATGCAGTGTGTGGCTCTGACAGCTGCTGAGTTTTACTTTGGGTTCTAAGAAAATAAAGAGTTCTTCCTCCTCTTTTGATAAGACATATCTTTCATAAACTGTAGGAAGGTGGCCTTCACCCAATTCTCCACCTCCACTGCTCCACTCGATTTACTATTTTATACATTGGTTGTTTATGATTTTAGCTGTTAATTTTTTTTAACTAGACATTAATTACTTGGATGTCCCTCTGTTCAAAGTCTTTGTCGCCTCCTTCACTCCTTTTTTATTTTGTTCACTTTTTTTCCCACCCAACTGAGCCTACTCTGTAACCAGTGTCTCCTTGAGCCCCTCCCCAGCTTCCCCACAGGAAGGTCACCAGTGCAAGGACCTGGACCCCTTCCTCATGCACTTTAAGTTGTCCCAATCCCGCCCGTTTCTGGAGTCCAAGACATCCCTGCATCATCACCCCCTTTTGGTGCTCTACAAAAAAAACTAAAAACAATTCATGTCAGTGTTGCAGTACCACCAGCAGACGCAGCTCGCCTGGACAAAGCCTTCATCAAAAAAAGTACTACGATACTTCATTTAAAGTACTACAGTACTTCATTTAAGTACACATGCGCCTTTCCATGACCTTCTGCCCACAGCATGGTTTTCATAAGAACTCAACAGCAACCGCAAAATAATTCAATGAGGTGGAATTCCATTAGTCCTGTGGTGTGTTATAAAGTACATCAGAATTAAGATTTGTTAGTGCGTGGGAGAAAAAAAAGAAATCTACATCATGAATAAAATGCAAGCATCTTCTCTCTTGGATGTGGAGAATCGCAATAGCATAGTAAGAATAGGAGTATTAATAATACAATAGTTGTAAGAATAATTGTTATAGTACTAATCATGGGCTTAAAACACACTAACTACAGCTGTTATTAGATGTTTAATTGATTGTGTACCCACCCATTGTTAAGGGTATTAATGACGATTGGCAGCCATACAGGTCAGTATGCAGGGCTAATTTTGAAACGACTAACACATTTTAACAAAAAGTATAGTCATATACTCATGTTCAATGGTTAAGCAGTGCGTCTCACAGTTAAAACCCCCCTTTAGCATCACAGCCGACCGGGTAGACGTCGGTTAGTTGAAGGCAAGTCAGTGCCTTTTGTGTTGGACCACCACGGCATGCATGACGTTGAAAAAACACTGGTGTTCGTAACCCTTTCTTTTTAATGGTGCAAAGACGAGAATGAGGACAGAACTTTGCCTTATTAAACCTGTGGAACTAAAAAAAGATATTTCCATTGGTCAAAGCTTTCATGTGTGGATCCACTATTGCGGAGTGCTCCATTTTGGCCCACCCGCTTCCTTCCTGCAGATTTTTTAAGTGGGATGAATTCGTCTAAAAGGATGCTCACGTTTTGGCATTGCCATTGAAACCCATAGTTTATGAATGTCAATTACACTGAAACAACACACCTTGTCAATAGGAAATGTACAGCAATCAAGGTGTCATAAAAAGATAAAATCATCCTGATGATGAAGGGCAGGTTATTTAAGGAGGGTGAGAATGTTGTCTGTACCATATGTTTGAGGTTGAAAACTGACTGGTTATATTGTATGCATTACATTTTTGATGACTTGACCGTTCTCACACTTGACAGCATTATTGATGCATCGTCATTTTCACAGTAGGACGTTACAGGAGTGAAAAATATAAATAATTGGCAATTATTGAAAATGCACTTTCCCTAAATCATTAGTGTCAGAGTGAGACTATTTGTTCAGTTACAGTACACATTAAGTTACGGTATACATTTTTATGGCTCAACAAAAAAGCAAACTTTTGAAACCATTCATTACAAAAGGTATTTTTCTTTTTTATGTTTTTTCATGTCGCCCCCACTGTAGTTTTACTCTTTACTCTTCCATCTAAATTGGAACTTAATATATTCTGTGTGAGTTTCAGCAGTTATTCTTCACGATTCTAAGAACCTGCACATTTACGAAAGATTGTAACACAGAAGTAGTTTAGCTACTTCACTGGCAGACATTGAAATGTTTGCAAGAGTCTTTTGAACAAAGTTGGTTAATTCATAAATAACTGTAATCAAAGCCTTTATAGCAACAGGTGTTATGTTTTTTTATGTTATTATTTTGTTTGTTGCTATTGTTTTACTTCACGTTTGAATAAAGTTGCATAATTTCACAATGCTCTAGAAGCCTTTTTCATGGACTATGGTGCTATACATAGAGAATGGTTAGGCCAGGGGACAGAACAATTTTAAACATTTATCACTTTTTCAGTGGGCTCGAATGGGAGTAATATCAGTGGGGTTTTTCTTCACTTTTTTACATTTTGCACTGACCACAATTATTGCTACACTTTTCTCTTTGACCTTTTCTCAAGTTATTTTTAAATTTCCAGTCTTTTCAATTCACGCCAAACGTAACGCAGAATTGAGTGCGTAAGTAGCCTCCAAAGTTAATATTGTAAGCACATCATCAGTCTGTATTGTTGTACCTGTGAGGTCATGAAACTAGGGTTAGGGTTACACGTATCTCAAGGGCCCCAAAATGTATACCTCAACAGTCTGTACACTATGCATTGTCAAGGTGCATCAACGATGTTCCACAATAGTCAATGGTGCAAAAACTTCTAACTCTGAAAGTACATCCTTGTCAAACACTGTTCTGCTGTCAGTTGATGTTTCGTGTAAAATAAAAAAGGCTTTGTCAAAAATGTCTTGGCCCTTTTTTGTAAACCCGTCTGTAATGTTAAGATCCCCTGGTTTCACATGTTCTTAATTATGGATTTAGAAGATGGAAGATCTCCTCAACCCAGTGATATTTTTGTTTTCATCCTGTTGATCGAGTCCACAAAGCTGGTGTCATGAAGTAAGTGAATAATGAATTATTTATTTATCAAAATATGGATTTATTCTATAGACCATGTATATATCACTATCCAAAAAAATATTAAGTTAACAAAAGATCATAACCATATTTATATTTGTTTTCAAGTTGCTTGGTAATGCAACATAATTAAAATATATTTTCTGCAGTCCTACTTTTCCCTACTGATATCTAGACATGAAAAGCACCAAACACTGCGGTCAGGCCAGGAGCGATCCTCTTTTCCTCCACTAGGTGTCAGCAATGCGCGCTGTTTCATGCAACCATGGCTCCACCGTGATTACATCAGTGTTTTTTCTGTATTTGATTTCACCTTGAGGCTTTATTATAGCTCCATTGAGGTGGATATTACCAATATATTCTGCATTCATTATGTGACTAAAGAACATCTCACTTCACATCTCAGCTTCAAAATTAGTTTTACATAAGGATAGGTTTGATGAAATGTATGACAATCATTGTATCCGAAAATCAGTATAAAAGTATCCATATAAAATAATCTACTTATGAAATAAAAATGTTCTATCAACATACAATTTAAAAATATGTGTTGGGAAAGTTTAAGTTACGTGCAAAATGTAGAATACATTTTGAAATTGTATTCAAAATGTATAGTATTGTATAGTATACTATATGTCTAAAACAGTGAAGCATTCTGAAAATTATAAAATTTCTGAACAAAATGCTGTATGGATATATTTTCATATAGTTACCACTCTGTCATTTGAAAATGACAATCATAACATTTAATCCAGCTATGGTTGAGAATGTTTAATATATATTCATTTAACGCTAAGACGTTGGAGTAAAGTTGTTTGTAGATGACTTCGTCCTTCTCCTCAGACCAGCATCCAAATCGTGCCGAGGAGTGTGATGGAGGCAGCTGTTGCTAGGCGACGCGCCGGTGCAGACGAGGCTTCTGCCTGGGTTCTCTCCAGCCAGGCGCTGAACCTACTGGTCTGGGCGTACACCCCTGGTCTGTGAGGCAGGCCACACTCCTCTCCGAAGCTGGTCACCCCGGCCACGTAGAAGCTCTCCTCGTCTTCACTGTAGCACTGCAGAGGCCCTCCACTGTCCCCCTGAAACAACAACCATACTTAAAAACTAACAAACCTATGGATTGTTTGTGAGTTTTAGTTTGTTGGGTGAGAGGTTTTCCACCCTCATTGGTTGGATGATGGGTCACCTGACACGTATCCACAGCCCCTGTCTCCGACCCGGCACAGATCATGTTGTCTGAGATGACACCGTTGTACCAGTCCGCCTGGTTACACGTTGAGGTGTGGATGATCTCCACCTCCGCCTCTTGCAGTCTGTCCACGCCAACACCTTCACAGACAACACCCACTGCAATAAGCACTATTTAAAACTATTTTAGATACATGTCCTTATTAAGCCAGTAAGGGTTAGGAGATCTTGCTTAAGGATGCCTACAGGTAGACTACAGACATTGGGGTTTGAACCCAGAACCTTTTGACGAGAGAGAAAAAAAACACCCTAACCACTACACTATCCTGCCCACTCCAATAATAACCACGTAACAACCAATATGAAACTGCTTAACAGAGAGTCTTGGCTAAACAGAGAATCTCCCTACTGCCCTACAGAAAACATTTAATGTGTGTATTACAAGTTCTGCTATGTGGCATCAGTGAGTTGGGTGTGGATCCTACACCCACCGTTATACGACACGCTCCCCCACCCCGTGATGAAACAGAGGCTGAGGTTGAGGCCCAGCTCATGGGTCACGTTGTGAGCCGTGCAGACGGGCTGAACGTAGTCATCAAAGGTCCAAGGAGAGGCCAGACGCACCAGCGCCACGTCGTTGTTAAACGTTGCCATGCTGAAATCCTCATGCACTCTCAGTCTGTGCACGGATCGGCTCTGAGAGTGTTCTCCCGGCACGGAGAGCATGTCTAGTCCGGCCACCACCTTAAAGTGTCCATGGCTGGCAGCGCTAGAAACAGAATAGCATATAGATACACTTTAAAGACGCTGTAGGCAGCATTTAAGAGCTATAATTTCGTTTGAGTATAGTTTGTTATATAGCCGTCAGTCAGTTTTGAGAGAGTGAAACGCTCTGTGTAAATTTCTGTTTTGAGTTGACTGCGCCTTCCCTGGTATGACAGAGTTTAGATTTAAGAGATTGCAACTAACTCAATACCCCCCCCCCCCCCCCTTCAATGAGGTAGGAGAAGCTACGGTGGCCTGTACTTTATTATTTTGTAAGGTACCAGTAGGTACTTCCAAAATGATGTCATTGTCTATGACAGCATCAAGTAGCCAAGTGTCAAGTGAAGAGCTTCCTTGATAGATTTATAAATTGTATTTAGTTATTTAGTGTGTCAATGTTTTTTTTTTGGTGGAATATGTCCTATTTGATCGTAAATATAGTAATCTATGCCATTTTGTCACTTTACCTAAAATAAGACCATAATTTAGAGAAATCAAGAGTAAAATTCGATGTTTTTTCCAGTCTCTGCAAACCAGTTTGTGAACGTTCCACTCTGCATCGAATGCATAATCACAAAGTTGGTGTGGGTCATAACCATGGGGATAACACGTCCCCCTTCTTCCTAGAACTCTTAAATCTCAAAGAGTTAGAATTCAACAAATTCATTACAGTAATAAAAAACATACTTATGAATTATAAGTAATTTCTGCCAAGTCGGTTCCAATAAATGCCCCTAAATTCTACCAGCTGCACCTTTAAGGTGAGCCCCAGCTGAGGACGGAGATAGGGATAGATAATTGAGTAGGTTGTAGAGGCAGACACAGAATGGAGAAGGCAGGGTGTAGGCTAGCTCTTTATATAATGTATTTGTATAAACAGTACTTGTGTTGAATTGTATATTGAACAAATAGAGCCAGATCTATATAGAGAAAGGTGTATCTACCGTTAACCACAATACCATTTTAGGAATGTCGATCCACAATGTCAACAGACTTACTTACGGGTAATTTATAAAGCAGTGAGTTGCTGTGAGCACCCAGAGACTGTTGAGGATCGTGCCCCCACAGAGGTGCCTCGCCTTGATCTGGATGCTCACCAGCCAGGGCCAGGCCCCAATGGGGGCCTCCCGACCCCCCACGATGCGCGATTCACCCGGTGCAGCCACCAAGCTCCGTTTCCCGCAGCCTGCTATATCAAATAATTAAAAACATAACAACGTAAAATATAGTTTGTTTTCAAGTAGGACACTTGCATTTGATCAGTGTCAGCTACTTATTTGCCTACCGTGCGACGAAACATTTGAAAATATAACGATCAAACGTAGGATCTTGAGAAATGTCCTACAATCCATTTGCGTAGGTCTTTTTATAAATTGTTGGATAAATGCGTTACGACCAGGTTACGATAGATTGGAATTTAAACAACAGAACTGCCCAAAACTAAACAACAGAACAGCACAAAAACAATGTTTTGGTGGAAATAAAGAATTATCGTACACATCATATTTTATTCTCAATTATCTAACAACCAAAGATATTTACATGGCAATACTGCACTCTAGGTTCTCTGAGTATAGGCTAGTAATAAATGCATTAGGTACTTTACATTTTGACGTTGAGGTTGAAACGACGTGCATCAACCACCGCATTGAGCGCTTTGAACTGTTGCTACGATACGTCAATGTCACCGCCATATTGGTCTTGGTCAGATTACTTGTAAACAGAAAAAGTAAATGGGGAGCTACGTTTTTTTATACAAATTTGGATACAAATTTGGCTACTATAACGTTTATATTTCTCATCGGATTTCAATTAGTCGTTTTTATATTCATATTTAATCATATTATATATATTTTATATAAAATATATGTTTTACATACCGTTGTTCACAAACCCTTCAATAAAAACGACTCATTGAAATCTATTGAGAAATGTAAACGTTATAACGTTACTGCTTTTTATCCATAAAAACCGCAGCCCCCCCGTTCACATGTATTTGATTACAGGCCAGTCTTTGCCTCTCAAATAAGCGTCGACGTTGAAACACAATCCAAACACCAATAAGGCGTCTTTGAATATATGAATGGCTTCGCCACAAATTAATATTGTTTCGACTTCTCACCTCTTTTTTTGACCTTTTTTTTAAACCATGACGCTGATTTTATTCCCCGACCTTACCGGAGTGTAGCAATCATGTTAATTTGGAGTTGAAAATGTACCTCTTCTTTGTCTTCTTCGTTTCTTCCAACTACGAAGCCATGACAAAATGCTAACAATGCTTCATTCGAGCATGATCTAACGACTCTGGACGTCTATGTAGACACAAAGTGAATGAAATGAGGAAACGTAACGAGGTAGCTTAGTTAGCTTTGATCAACAATGTTTAAATTCACTTTCAGCACTTCTACATATTTTCATACATTCTGTGTCAAGATAAATTTGCCTTTTAAATCTCTTCAATCGTTTAAATGTTTTATTTAGAAGTTGTGTCAAAACAGCCAAGGCACGGAGGACCATTTGGAGAAACCAGCTCGATTTCGAAAGTTTCCAACCGAAACAACCCCAGCCCTCCCAGCCGATTCACACTGAATCAGGCGTTGCGGCGAAATCCTTTCCTCAACAAACCGTACAAATATACACTTTATAAATGGCAATGAGCTTTTGTTATGGCTTGTGCCTGGTAGGACAGAAGACCGTCTAAGGAGAACAACCATGCTTTCAAATTCAAAATGTGTCAGTGGACTACAGTGAGTTGGACTACAGTGACGGGCCTTCCGGCTCTTTTCAGTGAGTCAGATCATTTGGTTCAGCTCACCAATAGAAGCCAGCTCTTTCAGCTCCAGAATGTTCCAAATCAATGTTTTCCTGTTCAAAATGTGTTGCATATTGGTATTTTAGCGCCCATTTGATGGGATGATGAGTTGGGTCTTTTACGATATTTTGTATTGTAGTATAATTCTGTTGTTTGAAATTATTCATGGCTGGACATAAGGCTAAAGTATTGTAAACGTGGCCTACGTCACTCACGTGGGCCACGTTAACTCACTCACTGATTAAAGTTATTCCCATCTAACAGTTGTTCATGTGGAGTTTATTTATTTATTTCTAAATCCGATTTTTGGGAAAAGCGACTGGCTACCCAGCCCCTGACTTTCCCACACTTCACTGCTATATAATGTATATAAAAACAAAAAACGTCTCTTTCAGCACTTCAGATAGGCAAGTCGGCTCCCATAGTTTATCTCAAGGAGCCAGCTCTTAGGGCCGACTCATTCATGAACTACCCATCACTACTGGACTCCTCAAATTACTTCAACTACTCCCAAAATTGTACCTCAAACAAGTTGTGTCTATTCTTGAATTAAGAGCAGTCCTTTTGTCTTCATGTGTGCTTCAATTCACCGACTTCCACAAACTAACTACAATGAACTGGCAGGTGCAGTGCCGCCCTCCTCAGCACCTACCTGAAATTACTACTCCGCAAATAGACCTAAAGAACTGTGTTCTATATGAGGTCGAAATCAAATGAATAGACAATGAAAATTTGCATTCATTTATTTTATAATTTATAATTTTGTTGGATATGACATATCAACAAATATATTTGAAGATATATTTGAAAACGTAACCTAATTAGTAGCATACCTTTTCAAATACATCAACAAATATATTTGAAAACATAGGCTACTAATTAGGCTATTATTATTCATTCAAGTCTACATTTTGTGCACTTCGATCTGAAGTTGAACATAAATAAATAAAAAAGAAATTGTCTTCCTGCTGTTACCAGAGTAAATCACCATATTATAGGCCATTATTCTTACCATAAATTATATTCTAAAGTGCAAGATTGGTTAGTTGATATGCCAAATTGAAGTGAAAATGGGCTCGAAAAGTGCTCGATTGCGATTTGGGTAGTTGCAGTCATGACCGTGCCAGCTGTGGATAACACACTGAGAGACTGTAGGATTTCACCATGAGTCAGGAAGATCTAAGCCTGCTTGATAGAACAGTATCTTTTAAAAATCGACTGATATAACCAATACAACAGTGCACCAATAGGACGTCACATCAAAATGACCTCCTCCATTTCAGAAGCAGAGGGGCAATGGAATGTTAGTTATTGTGTTATTGTTTGTTTTGGACATTGTTTAGTTATTAATCGTGAAATTATTTGTCATTACAGGAAGACATCATTGTGTTTGAAACTTCCACAGCGTTTCTCATGCTGGACATAGAAAAACAACGTTTTCATTAGGTTACGGAATATTGACGTTGATTTATGATTTACAACTCTCAATTTCTTCCTCTCAAAATGGCACTTTCACCAACAAAACATCCCATGATACATTCTGATGTACAAGACCTTTTCTTAACACGATGGCTCAAATGACCTGTGATTTTAAGAAACGCACTTGGCGACACTCCCTTCGTGATTCTAAGAAACGCACTTGGCGACACTCCCTTGCATTTTGCTGAGAGTCATCAATTATGTAGGGGACGGATACCAGCAACAATATGGCGACAACCGCAGTTTCTCCCCAATCTTTTCCACATCTGCAGTCCAACAACGCCTTTCTGGATTCTCTGTAACGGTGACAAAGTAAGTATTTTCTTTGTCTTTTACCCAAGGACGATTTTTCATGAGGAAATATGTTTTTCCATCGCGTCAATATGCTTGCATAAATAAATGTCGCAGAGCTGGTTTTCATCTTCCAGGTGAATGGGAATAAGACTCCATGCGTGTCAAATATACATGGGGATTTTTTTGGGGCGTATAGAGGAAAAAATACCTATCGTTTTGGAACGTCATGTTTGGTATATGTCTTTAGCTCAATTTAATCATTATTTATAAGGCATGAATTAGATATCGGGAAAGAAAATCCGAGGTGTGCGTTAGCTGGATTGACCGATTCATTCAAAAAGGTAAGCGGGCCAGCCGCAAACATCCTCAGTACAATCTTATGCTTTACAGTGTCAGTTTATATCAATAAATATTTCTTTCATCTTTTACATGATGCCACTGGTGGAATATGTGGCTGGTGTGTGAGTAGGCGATTCCTTCATCATCGATATAATCTTTCTAAATGCTCTTATGGGTGTATGTCATTCATGTTCTCCGGTAACCTTGTTTTTTTCCCCCATCTATTCGCTCTTATTTCAGGGTAAGATATGTATTATTTGTATTTCATGCCGTCTGTGCACGTATGGAGACGCGTATTGATCTGGCGGTCGACGCGGACCCCGGGTGTGGTGCACAGCTCCCAATGCTAAACGTAAAGAATAGAACGGGAGAAAAAAAAAAACAGGTGCATTCAATGACATGCTCACGGGATAACATTTAATTCCGCCTTGATGATCTATCGACATTATTAGACCAATGACTTTGATTCGTTCAGGTTAGCAAATCACAGCAGGACATGTCCAACATGATAGAATCCACCCACTGCAGCAATCGGTAATTCGGCCAGTTTTGTGTAAAGGGCTTCTTATGTGCGCAATGCTGCTGCTTCATGCTGGGCTTCACTGGGCTAGTCGCTGGTCGAAAATACTGTCCAGTGTAGGCTATATGTAAATGAATAGAGTGGGGTTCAGCGTAGTGTCCATATCGGGGAAAATAGCAAACAATTCACTGTTTATCCATGGCAAATTAGAATGAGGGAACAAATGTCGCGATGTAAATAGTAAAGCCCGCATGGATACAGAAAGGCCTATCCCTAGGTTATATTGTAAGCTATAATGGAAGCATCACATAGGCATCATCACCTATCGGTGAAGGGTATTGGCCAAGTCGGCGAGAAAGGACCGTGTCGAGCATCCTAGGCATGCACGACGCTAGCAACTCTAACGATAGGCCTATACAAGCTCATCCTAGAACACGGATAACTGAATGTTATCATGACCTGCATCCACGAATATTTAGGCCTACTTAAAACCAAGGCAAGGCGATCGTGTGAAATTTTTGCATAGTGGGTAGTGTGTGTGTGTGCGTGTGCGTGCGTGCCTGCGTGTGTGTGTGTGTGTGTGTGTGTGTGTGTGTGTGTGTGTGTGTGTGTTGTGTGTTGTCTGAGGCCGACGTGAGTGGGAATGCAAGATTTGTTATTTCGTGTCGTCTCAGAACTAGGTCGAGTATGTGTAGTGTGGTGCTGAAACGGACAGCTCCCGTGAGCAGCAGAAGAAGTGCTATTCCGGAGACTGGAACGTTCTGGAACCCGTTTTAAACAGATGCTCGGTTCCCCTTACATGGAATGCATGAACTGTGTCTTAGGTTACCCTTTTCATGGCATCCATTTGGCTCTTATCAGTTGTGCAAGACAGAACGTTTTGATCGATTTTATCCATGAGATTAGACTCTTTGAAACCATACCAGTCTTATGTGTATATCCTCCCAGGTTACACAGGCATTTGTCATAATTTGAAAGGCAGAAACTCTCTGATCTTAATGTAATTGCTGCTCCTGTGATGGCTGATTTTACAAGATATCAAAGTCTGTGTTTAGGTTGTTTCTTCTGTCGTAGATTGAAATCCTTAGTGAATTTGGGCTTTAAGCAATATGCTGTGTCAAGTAAATTAATATTACGGTAGGCCGTTATTGTGGTTTTATAAGCAGTTGTACTGTCAATTGTCCTACTAGGTCTGCTAGTGATAAATGTTTGAGCAGCAAGCCACCATCTGGAGTTACGTTTGGTTACTAGTCTTAACATCTCTGTTATCAAGAGGACAAAAATACAGTATAGATTAATGGAGCATTTAGCTTGTGCATGACATTTAGTAGGCATCCCCGTTCCCCAATGACCTTTAAACAGACATGCCAATTGTAACTACTGTGGTTGATGCTGTAATTATGTTTACCTTTAACTATTTCACTTTTAGCTCATATCAACAAAATTTACATTTATACAGAAGGACTGTTTTCAGTTTTCAAAATAGTTAATATAAGCAGGAAATGCCTTGTAATGACATGGCTACAACAATTCTGTGTTATTTTCTTATCTTATGGCCAATGAACAACAAGTATTAGCCACCGCCTCCTCCTGTTCACATGCACACTCTAGTAGATTCTTGCTATTTTATTATGATTACAACAAGTCAAAGAGCCGCCCTGTTGCATTGCTCAGCAGAGTCAATACCTATCATTCACATTCCCATCATGCATGTCCACAATGTCTGTGTCAAGACACAGCAAGGCATCTTAAAGGGCATAAGGAAGCTACTGTTTCTTCATCTTCCTTGCTGTCACTTAGCACACATGTTTTGGACCAATCAGGATGAGTCAACGAATAGTAATGAGGATAATAATGATTGATTATTTGGGGTAAGGTGACACCTCTTTTGCTTGTTTGAATGTTTTTCTGGACAACAAATGTTCTGCTATTCGCTAGACTAAAAATTAGGACATTATGACACTGACACTGATCGCAAAAGTGTTGATAGTTAATTAGTTAGAGTTAACATTTGATGTTAATAGTGGAAAGTTCATTTTGAGGAAACATTTTAACATCTAAGATGCCACATTGTCTTTAAAACCAACAAGCTGAGCATGAGTCTGATCTAAATGTTGTTTAACCAGACTCTATGTAGAGCATTTTTCAATAAGCTAGTCTTTTGAACTTTTACATTGTTACAGTGTGATAAACAGCAAAATAAACATACATACATACATACATACATACATTCTTTACATTGTCTGTATTGAGTGGGTACTGGGTAGTGTAATAATAATATGGTAACATGTATAAGATGTGTAAAGCAAATTACATTTTTACAAATATATAAACAAACTCTTAACTATAGTATTATTGCATCATATATTATGCCCTCCCCCAGCCCCACAATATTGCTGTCCAGAGGCCATTTTGGATCTTACATTTAAGGGGTTGTTTTTACTTGGTAATATGTCTTATATGATCTTCAACATAGTAATCTATGCAATTTCATCACTTTTACTGAAACAAGACCGTAATTTTTCTACATCACGACCAAGGGATAACGGCGGCAAGGTGTGTGTGGATGTGTGGAGCTCCGTCCAGGCAGTGGTTGTTAAGAGAGAGAGGGTTAAGCTTCTCGGGCCCTTATAGTATAACGCCACAGTGTGTGCTGAGCTCCGTCTGGCCAGTGGTTGATTTGGATGTTGGCGTCCAAAAGAGGATAACGCGTCTCTGACACTTACAGTACAGCGCTACATATGGAGCGGATTTCATATACGTCGCTCATTATAACGCCCATACACAACGACTGTAGTAAAAAAGTATCACAAAGTGGCCGTGGGTTGTAACCATGGGGATAACACGCCCCCCCCCCCCCTCCTTCCTAAGACTCTCAGAACAAAACTTATTTTTTTATCTAATAGTGTTCTAATTCGAGCTGAAACAGAAGGTTCACTACACTTTAAGCGTCATGGTCTTCCAGCTGGCTCCAGCTCTTTCTCTACTGTTCTACATGAGGACATGTGTTATCTCACTGATCATCATCATCTCTCCCTCCTCCTCCAGAGCAGCCGACCGGCGGATGGTACAGACCCCAAGGACCCAAGTAGCTACAGGATGAAAACATGGCCGCACCCCTTCTCGCACCCCCAGGCCCTAACAGCTTCAAGGAGTTCAACGCCGAGTCTTTGGCGGCCCTCGAGCTGCGCTTCAAGGATGAGAAGAACAAGAAGCCTCCTCGGCAGGACAGCAGTTACCGTGACGATGACGACGAGAACAAGCCCAAGCCCAACAGTGACCTGGAGGCCGGGAAGAGCCTGCCCTTCATCTACGGGGAGATCCCCAAAGGACTGGTGGCGGTACCCCTGGAGGACCTGGACCCCTTCTACGCGAGCACTCAGAAAGTGAGTTTCTCTTCCTCCTGATTCCTGTCTCTCTGCTGTGCAAGTTATCTTTGTTTTGGAGTGCACAGCGTTTTTCATGGTGAAGTAGCCTGCCGACCGTCCTTTTGAACCCCTATACATATCCTAAGTACATTAATTATTTATTTATTTATTGATCTGTCTTTCTCTCTCTCTCTCTCTCTCTCTCTCTCACTCCCTCTCTATCTACCTCTCTCTTTCTCTCCCCCTCTCTATCTACCTCTCTCTTTCTCTCTCCCTCTCGCTCTGTATTGAGCATCATGTGGTTCTAACCTGGTACCATTGATAATATGGAGTACTAGGGCATTACTCTTACCAACTTTGAGCAATAGTTTTGATATCTTACACTAACACACTCCCACACACACACACACACACACACACACACACACACACACACACACACACACACAAAAACACACACACACACACATGCCTGCTCACACACATACACACACACACACACGGACCAACGCACACACACACACACACACACACACAAACACACACACAGACACACACAAACACACACACAAAGAAAAACCGTCTGAAATGTCTCTAATAACAACAACACCAACAATGATCTCTTGTTGCAATTGTAGTTAATACATTAGTTATGAAATTATTATCAACATGATTTGTGAATGAATTTGACAAAAAAACTAAACACACCGAAGCCGTCAATGCAGAGATCATCAACACAATTACACAATGGCTTGAGTTGGTGACACATGCAGGTAGGCTGAGAGCGTCGTCTTGTCTAATTCCTTGATTAAGTTTTGTAATGTCATTATGTTTTCTTCCTTGAGCGGCCTATGGGGAGCTCGGTAGTACTTGTGTTGTTGCGCAGGTTGCTTCATGTCTCTGATTGTTGCTCCTGGGCTTTTGGGGGAAAGGTCACGGCTGGTAACTATTGAAAGACGGTTGTTCCACATGAAGGATTCTTTCTAATTGTTCAGAAATTAATTTGCCTGGGAAAGATAAAGGGCAGTTGAGAGAGTTTGCTGTGGTCTTTAAGGAGCGCCCTCCCGGTAGGCTTGTCCACAATGAAGCTCTGGCTTACTGTTTTGTCACAATGACCTCGACATGTTTTGAATATAGCGGTGGATCAAGTTCAAACACTGGTAATGATGTGATTTGAATGGGTTAGATATTATACCATTTTTTTTTTTACAAATTTGCAAATAAGTAGTCAGACAACAGCATTGCGCTCTATCTATATTTAGTGTTTGTTTTGGAGATTTCCTTTTTGCTGTATGAATATTGTATGATCTTTACATTATTCCTGACGACGAACACTCTATTTAGGTTGAATAGCTGAGATTGTTTCCTCATTTTTCTGAAAGACTACAGTGTCATACATAAAAAGGGAAGGATAACTATGGAAGCAAATCACCATGGAATTCCTTCAACAATGAAACATAATACTTGAAAACAAGGTCATCTGAATTTATTTGTTTTGATGTCACCTTCTTGAAATTCAAATATGGCATTTCTAACCCATTTCAAAAAGAAATATAAATTGTTCAATGTTTCAAGATACAAAAATTCAAGTTGTAGATATTTGAATTACAAAATGTATTACTCATATTCAAGTGGTCAAAATATGGACCAGAAAATTCAAGCCATAAAAATTCAAACTGAAGTAGCAGGGCATTCCAAGGACAGGCCTAAGCAATCGAGACTAAATGTAATTCTCGAGCAGTTTTCTTTGATCACATGACTGACAGACCGCGCTCTGATAGGCTGGCAGTTAGGTTATCCATTTTGAACATGCAGAAGGTATTACATTTTAAATTTGTCACAAACACTTTCACATATTTAACCTAAAACTATGTTCCTGCCTAAATAGTAGCCAGTTGTTTTGCTACTTCTGCTATAATTAGTATTCTTACTCTATATTTACAGTATCATTTGTAAACCATCCTAACTGTCATTTCTAGGATAAAATAGTGTTTTAACAACATCAGTGCTATTGATTTGGTATTATGGTTCTATATTGGATCGTTTGGATTTTTCAATGGCCACCTTAAAATAAAGTTTACTCCCCTCTCTCCCCTATTTATGGACTACTAAGTTCGTATATAAAGAGTACAAGAAAATGGCACCTTGGCAAGCTATGCGAAGATCGTCTGAGTGTGTGTGTGTGTATGTGTATTTGTATGTGTATGTGTATATGTATGTGTATGTGTATGTGTGTATGTGTGCGTGTGTGTGTGTGTGTATACATATGTGTGTATGTCTTCTGCTCGGTACATCAGTTCCATCCATGTACACGTTCTCCTCTCACCATCTCGCACCTCCTCTCGCCTTGAGAGCGCGCACGTGAAACAGTTATATAACCCCACCACCAGAGCAGTGCACGGGAAGGAACTGGATCCTTTCTGCGACAATCACATCCTAACACACGGTCTTGCATGCTGTTTATTTTCTTGTCTTGCATATGTCTGTTATTTATACAGTTTATTTACCCTCCGTCTCACCCAGTCTGTGGCCCCTGCTTCTTCAACAGTCAAACCAGCCAATCGGCTCCCTGCACACGGCAAAGCTAATTACAGCCCTTGAGCTACCGCTAATGCTTATATTCTAGTGCTAGCATCCATCCGTGTGTGTGTGTGTGTGTGTGTGTGTGTGTGCATGTGTATGTGTGTGTGTGTGGCAGCGGTGACTCCTCAAGAGCTGCCGTGACGTCAGGCCAGGTAGCGACCTTGAATTGAAAATAATGTTTCTCTCTCTCTCTTTCTCTCTCTCTTTCTCTCTCTGTCTTTCTCTCTCTGTCTCTCTCTCTCTCTGTCTCTTTATCTCTTGCTTTCTCTTTGTCTGTCTGTCTGTCTTTCCTCTTTCTCTTTCGGAGCGTTCTGTTTCCTCCCGGTGGGGGTTGGGGGTGGGAGAAACAGAAGGGTGTGTGTGTGAGTGGAGGGGTGGGGTGGGGGGACGGGGGGGGGGGGGGGGGGGGTGATAGAGCGACGGTATTGGAAAAGCTTCCATTCCTCCGGGCTGCCGTGCCTCCTGACAGCTCTGGGTGATGAATCAGGCGGGGGCTCTTCTTCTTTCTCTCTGAGAGGGTGCCAGGCACTGAGGGACACGGCTGGTGATATTTTTGGTGACGCAATTAGAAACCCGCCCCCTCCTGCTCTACCACCTCCACCCCTCCTCCACTCTCATTTAGCCCAGGCAGGAGGAGGGGGGGGGGGGGGGGGGGGGGGGGGGGGGGGGTCGGGGCTGGGCTGGGTGGGCCTCTGCTGGGATGGGTCGCGCCGGCGATCGGAGTAGCCGTGCTCGCCTATGATGGGATCGGTAGGTGAAGGGCGTTGTTGAACCCACCCAGTGAGTCTTGCTGGGGAGACAGGGAGAGAGAGAGCGGGAGGGAGAGAGAGGGAGGGAGTGAGAGAGAGAGAGCAGGAGGGAGAGGGGGGGAGGGAGTGAGAGAGAGAGAGTTATGAGGTGTGGACGGGGGAGAATGAAAAGGCGTGTGCAGGAATGTATAATTTACATTTTGTTGTCGTACAGCACATGTAAGCCTGTGTTACTGAAAGGATGCTCCACTCCTCCTCTACATCTGGTGTTAGTCGGTGGTATATATGCTATATACACGCACGACAAGCACACATCTCACAGCTGAATCAGATGTCTTCCAGTGTGCATGAGCTCCACAACGCTGTATAATGGGATAATAGTGGACAAGGAGTCGGGGCGGAGAGAGGGAGCGCTACTGTGAGAAATAGAGGAAGGAGGATGGGGAGAGAAGGAAGTACATGAAGCACGGTGTGGTAGGGGTGTGGTGTGTGTGTGTGCGTGTGTGGGGGGGGGTGGCGGATGCTAGAGCTTCACTTCTACATGCAGATGATGCAGAAACCTCTGGCTGATGGCTGGATCTTGAGCGCTACTTTCTCTCTCTCTTTCGTTCTCTCGTTCTATTCTTTCTTCTTCCGCCCATCCCCTCCCCCTCCCTCCCTCCCTCACCCTCCCACTCAGCCTGCTCACTCCCTGCCTCCACCTCGCTCTCTCTCTCTCTCTCTCTCTTCAGTCTGCTTTCTCTTCTGTAGCTGCTGCCATCCTGCATGTCTGCCTGCCTTGCTCTCTCTCTCACTCATCTCATCTCTCTCTCTCTCTCTCTCTCATTCCTGCCGTCCTCTCCGCTCTGCTCTCTGCTCAGCTGTGGATTATGAAATTTTCAGTAGCTTTGCAGCAGTTTAGTCATGCGTTACTGAAAAGTACTCCTACATATATGGCATTCTTGTGCATGTGTGTTGGAGACGGATAGAGGCAGAGAAAGAGAGAGCCAAAGACAGAAAGAAATAAAAACAAACAAAGCATATGTATCCGTGTGTACATGTTACAGATTGCAGTCGTACTTGCGTTGCGTACTATTGGTGCATGTGTGTGTGTGTGTGTGTGTGTGTGCGTGTGTTGCCAACCGCATATGTGGTGATTTGCCACACGGTGCGTGTATGTGTGTGTGTGTGTTTTGGTGCTGGTGGTGGTACATATGCATGCAGCACTCGCGCACCGATGCTTCATTCAACCGAAATGTCATGCTGGCATGCTTGGCTTCTCCATATGGCCACTGGGGCGATTCCAAGCCTATCACTGCTACTGCTGCTCTCCACTGCAGTGCCATAGTGCTGTAGTGCTGGTGACAGCGTGTGTTTAGACACACACACACACACGCACGCATGTACACACGCACACACACACACGCACACACCCGGACACACCCACACACCCACACACACACACACACACACACACACATATCGTATAACAGCCAAGCTTAGGGACCTGCTCCTGTGACCCATAATATAAACAAGTAGGACGGGGCTTTATCAGATCGTCTAAGCATGACTAACCCATTGCTACTCAACCGGCCTTCACTCAAATTAACGTCTAAGGGGGTGGTGGTCATATGATCTGAGTGTGTGTCTATGCCTCTGGGTAGCTAAGCAGCGCGTTTTATTTAGATGGCGTCTGCTGCAGGGATGCTTATACTAACTGTGTTGGGGTGGATTTGGTGGTTTTGATTGGATCTATAGTGATGCTATAGCAGGTGATGTTCTGCTGCCTCTGCCTGTATCCTTTGTATTCACTTCCTTGCTTTTATTAAAACGCACCTTCATTTCCTCTCATGCACTCCCTATGCCTTCGTCCATCATTTTTGTCTTCCTCCACCACCTTTTTCGTTCTCTCCTTCTCGTTTGCGCTCTTTCTCTCTCTCTCACTGGCACGCCTTCTAATTTTGTTTATCTTAATGGCTCTTGGCTATGTGGTTTTCCCACCCTCTTTCACTTTCTCTCTCTCTCTCTCTGCTCTTTGTCTCTCTGTCTCTGTCTCCCTGTCTCCCCCTCTGTCTCCCCCCCTCTCTCTCTCTCTCTCTCTCTCTCTCTCTCTCTGTCTCTCGCTCTCGCTCTCGCTCTGTGTTTGGAGTCCAGTGCCATCAGCTTTAACTGTTGGGTGGAAGGGTTGTTGGGAGCTTAATGCAGGGCCAGGGAGGGGAGCCTTGTTAAAAGCACAAGGCTATATCACTTTTGCAAATGCACAAGGAGTCTCATTAATCATTCATTCCGATGGCCATGTTTTATTTAAACAATAATGAGGTTTTCTCTTGGAAGAGGTTCTGCTAGACCATCTTGGGGAGCGCTCCCCCTGCCTCCCTCAGAAGAACCAGTACCACACATGATGGAGGGCAGGCGCCAAGCAAACTTCCAAAACATGTGCATAGGGCCATTTTAAATGCACCAGTCACTCCCGATGAAGTATAAAAAACATGCGTGATTGGTTAGCAACGGGACACAAGTAAATATGAAAACTTGTCCGCGATTGGTTGGCAGCTGCTATCACCATGGAAAAAAGTGTTTCTTTGTTGTATTATATTTTGGTGTTATTATTTTTCAGTGTTTTACGGACGTTTATGCAAAGAATGTTATTGAACTTTAGTACAGCAAACAACAAACATGTTATAATATAATATAACGTATATATTGTAGAATATTATTGATATATATTATTAGCATATATATATTATATAAACAACAATGTCCAGTATTATAGATAATATTAAACCTAGCAGTGCTTGTATTTAATTATCTACCCTGTCTCCCTCCCTCCCTCCCTCCCTCCCTCCCTCCCTCCCTCCCTCCCTCCCTCCCTCCCTCCCTCCCTCCCTCCCTCCCTCCCTCCCTCCCTCCCTCCCTCCCTCCCTCCCTCCCTCCCTCCCTCCCTCCCTCCCTCCCTCCCTCCCTCCTCTCTCTCTCCTCTCTCCCTCCGTCCTTCCCCCCTCCCTCCTCTCTCTCTGCTCTCTCTCTCCATCCCTCCTCCCTCCTCTGCTCTTCTCTCCACAGACGTTTATAGTGCTAAACCGAGGGAAGACGATCTTCCGGTTTAGTGCCAACCCTGCCTTGTACTTCATAAGTCCTTTAAATTTGGCTAGGCGAATAGCTATTAAAATTTTGATACACTCATATCCTTTTCAAATGCTCTCTTTAACAGATACCGACTTGTCACCTGTTACCTGTGATAACTGTGCAGATTATTTATGATTATAGATGGTGATATGGCCTTGCTGTCCTTGCTGCTAAAATACAGCCATGTTTGATGTTTATATGTGCTTGAATACAAGAGGATATTGACGTGTTTACGCGACGTGTTTCTTGCCAAGGGCAATTGCCTGAAAGCCGCAATCAACACTACAACAGACGTATGGACGGTGGTTGAATTTTATGTTATTTGAAGGTGTCTGGTAGCACATGGTTCCCGTGGTAAATTAATTCATACTTATCAGATTGGTGGATCACATATAGTATTGATTGATATAGCCATGATGCTAGGCAATCACTGCTCTCCCTCATTGAGCACAGCGGGTAAACACTGGACTGTTTTGGATTCTGGGGGTACAAGGCAACACAGGGAGAAGCCTGTAACCTTCCATTTTTGTCTGAGAACGATTTCAATTAGATGCACTATAAGAGAAATGATAAATGAACCACTGGGGTCTGGTCTGAGGAGGTACTCCTGTGAAGTATTGACCCATTGATTTGCACAACGCAGAACGTGACATTTAAGCGTTTATATACCAAAGCTCCTCTTTATAATTGTCCATAGGGTACAGTTATGCATTGCTCTGTAACCATTATACTGTTATTAGTATCAGGATGAGATGTTAAATAGAAGTGGGTCATCTATAAAACCTGCAACATGATCCTGGACCTTCCCATACTGTCCACAAGACCACTCTGACCTCTTAGAGGACCTTCGCCTGCCTCTCAGGCTCGTGGTTCATCCCTAAAGTATACACTTTTGCGTAGAAAAGGCTGTCAAAATGTGCTATGATTTTCACTCCACTAAGAGTAGAGCCATACAGTTCCGCTTAATATATCTGCTGTTCAAATATTTAACCAGTAAAATAATGGCCTTCGTGTGATGGTATTCGAGGTGGCCAATAGCCACATGTCTTAAGTGCTTCTAGTGGGTGTTTCTGTGATAAAATATGACTGAAGATTGGGACATGCCACAATCAGCTGGCCTCTGGTAAACACATTGTACTCTAAAGGTACTGTAGTTAGAAGCAATGATGGAGTGTATGGGATGAAAAGACAATTTGTAAAATTGTGTAGTCTCCATTTCCATGTTTTTCCCTTAACTACTTCCTCACTCTTTTCAGCATGATCATTATGTGTACTATTTTGACCAACTGTATATTCATGACCTTTAGTGACCCTCCCGAGTGGTCAAAACAAGTAGAGTAAGTACACACTTTACTGTATCTTACTCCTCTTTCACTCACTCCCTCTTCACTCATCACTCTTAATATGTCATTATAACGTACACAGTTTAATTCTTCCACACTTTCACATTATTGGCTGAACTTTATTTGACTTCTTCATTTAACCTCCCAGTTTTTTGGGCCTTTCTGCCAACTAATGCGAGAAGCAAGAAGCTTTTATCTGGCATGGCGTTGGCCTTATTCTGTCAATGCTCTTCTTTTTCAGATATACATTCACTGGAATTTATACTTTTGAGTCCCTTGTAAAAATCACAGCGCGAGGATTCTGTATAGACGGGTTTACATTTCTCAGAGACCCATGGAACTGGTTGGATTTCATGGTCATTTCTATGGCGTAAGTATTTCTCTCCTTCTGCCTTTCTGTTTCTGTCTTTCTCTTTGTCTTTCTTTCTTTCCATTGTCTTTATTTCATTCGTCCTCTCTTTCTTTATATTTTCTTTGTATAGTCTTTCCTTTTCCTCTGATTCTTTCTTTCTTTGTATAGTTATTTTTTTCTTTCTATTGTCTTTGTATTTTTCTTTCTTTCTATTGTCTATTTATTTCTATTGTCTTTTTATATTTCTTTCCTTCTATTGTCTTTTTATATTTATTTCCTTCTATTGTCTTTGTATATTTCTTTCTTTCTATTGTCTATTTATTTCTATTGTCTTTGTATATTTCTTTCCTTCTATTGTCTTTGTATATTTCTTTTTTATTTGTGTTTGTGTAGTTTTCTTTCTCTTCTTTCTCTCCTCCTTTCCTTTTATTTTTCTCTATTGAGCTCTCTGTCTTTCTCTCTGTCTATTATAGGTGTAACCCCCTCTCTTTCTCTCTCTGTCGATTAATCGGAGACTCCTCTGGTCTCCCTTTGGGAAATATAATGTCCCCAGCCCAGTGACCAGTATATCTGTTCTCGCTCTAATCCCCGCCTATTCTCTCCTTCTTCTTCCTATCTCTCAATCTGTCCGAGACCGCAAGAACCGATTTCAAGGCTCAGTATCATCCTGACTATTAAAGCCGCTGTTAGCAGTGATTTAATTGTATTGACCATAATGTATCCAGGAAGTTAGAAGTTAACAATTGTCTTTTTCTCCCTGTTTCTTTTCCTATTTCGCTGGAGGGCTTGCATTCAATTCTAGGCCCAAACATGATGCTCTGTATGCTTATTAGATTTACTCTTTTCTGTTTTTAGTCCTGCATGTGAATAATGAGTTGTTGTAACTGTGGTTTTGACCCCGCAGGTATATAACAGAGTTTGTAAACCTAGGCAATGTCTCAGCTCTGCGCACGTTCAGGGTGTTGAGGGCATTGAAAACTATTTCTGTAATTCCAGGTAAGACAGGATGGTGGGGGTTGTATGGGTGGGCCGGGTCGGTGTTGGGTGTGCGTCTCTTTCCTTTCCTCTTTCTTCTTCTTCTCCTCCCCCCTTCCTCAGTGGACAGGCTCTGTGAGTGGTGTCATTCTTCCTGGTCCGGTGGTGTTGTGCTCTTGCGTGTGTGGTTTTTGTCATTGGTGTTTTGTTGTGTGATCCTTCCCCTATTTTCAGATATATAACAGAGTTTGTGGACCTGGGCAATGTATCTGCGCTGAGAACATTCAGAGTTCTCCGAGCATTGAAAACTATCTCTGTCATACCAGGTGAGATTCAGTTTAAACACTAAGGCTGATCCTCTCACCCTTTACTTTTTTTCTACTCACTATTATGATTATGATTATTATTAATATAATTTAAGCTACTAAAAAGAATTGGAAAACAAACCATTTTTTGATTTATTTTTCCTCCGAAATTATCAAAAATGGTACTAATACATTTTTGATAGGCTTTGCAGTCTACTCCAGGGCCCCTTCAGTGTGTGTGCACTCTCTCCTCTCCCAGCAGTGCTCTGATAACCAGATTGGTTTCCTTGTTCCTCTTTAGAAGAAGCTCAGAAGCACTCACCGCAGGTTTTTAAATAAGTTAGCACTTTAGCCAAATAGAATAACGCTACGGACTGATTGAAGACAAAATTGTTAGGTCATTCTAAATGGCATTGGCTCTAAAGCATAAGGAATATTTCAGCATATTTGTTATGATATATAAATGTCATAAAAGTTATGAAAACGCTTAAGAACTCATATTTTGTGATTGGATTGAAAACAAAGGTGCCTTAACGTAGCTTTTGTTTTCTCTCAAAAATCAACACATTTGAGGAGCTTCACTAGTTAACGATGAAATTCAAGACGCATCCCAATCCAAAAGAGAGGAACCCATGTAGATGTCGGTGATGAGACGAGAAATGGCATAGCGTTTAGAGAGAGACCCTACAAAATATACCTCATTATTTATGCATGAAGACTGCCAAGCCTAGTTTGTGAACATACTTCTTATGCTGCATGATGCTTTTGAATCACTTGCTTTACAATATTAGCCTACTAAGAGCTTGGCTGACAAATGGCATTGGAAGTTTCAGTTGCCCTTTTTTTTAGTTTGATTAACTTTTCTTTCTTACAAAAATAAAAAAAGATATAGTTGCCCTCACATTCTAAAGGTTGGGAATGTTGATGGGCAGACGGACATTGGAATTTCTTGTAGTGACACTAACCTTAACATCTAATCTATCCCATGATAGACCGCTTACATTCTGAAACAACATCTTCATTGGAAAATCCAAGGAAAAGACTGTGTGCTCAGCATTGAACGTATACAAATTCCAGTTGTAAACCTGTAGAATGCAGTTTTCCCACTTTCCGTATGCTTATTCCCTGCTGAAAATCCAGATATTAAACACAATATTGTGTATATGAAGCATACTGTATCAGAAGATTGAATCAAGAATCAATGGTAATTTAATCGAATGCCCCATATAATAGCCCTTATACATGTACTGGTTTATAATTTGTCCAGAATAAGTCCCTTAATTGAATCCATTGTTTTAAATCAGTTGATGGTTTTTTATTGATCAAATCCATATTTTAGAGTATGTGTGTGCCATATTATTTTCAATTGGAATCCCTGAGTCTATGCAACCCAAAACATAGCTAAATATTTCCCAAGACGTAACAATTGAATGAGACTGAAAAGGAACGAGAGTTTCCTGGTTCCGTGTTTGAGTTCCTCTTGGGGCCCAAGCGAGTGCTGCCAGAAGATGCCTTTCCAGAAGGTAAAACCAGTTTTGTCCTCAGTAAACACAGCCGTGGTGGTGAGATACAGCAGGTTGTGGGGTGGAGGTGGGAGGTGGGGGTGCCGGAGAGACAGTGCTTTCTGTTTAAAACGAGACACCATGTACCTGAACAGTTCAAGAAGGTGCCTCACACCGGCACTGGCATTGAATTGCTCCCCCTTTTTCAGCCTTGGAGTTTAAATGATCTGCATGTGGTTTCTGGCCCCGCCCCGCCCACCCCTCCTCTTCCTCCTCTTCCTCTTCCTACTCCTCCTACTCCTCCTCCTCCTCCTCTCCCCTGCATGGCCCCTCCTTGTGCTGCTGTGCTCTTTTCTTATGGATTTTCTCTCACTCTACAGAGTCTTCCCCCTCATCCTGCCATTTTTAACTAACTAACTAACAATTAACAACACAATGAAATGCGTTGGGTTTTGGTTTCATTTGGTATTTGTTGAGGTGCTCTGCCTCTCGGGATTGCATTACGATGAGAGGGAAGGCTCTTCAGTATTAATTGTTTGTTTGGTTCCTAACAACAATGTTTTGTACACGTATGTGTTGTTATTTTGTTCTATATATCTGATATATATCAAATGTATATATCATATTTTTAAAAACACTCCATTTAACATAGAATTGAATCAAATCTTAACATTACACTTGTTTATATTGCAATGAAAGGGAAAATGCATACATACAACACATATTTACACATTTCCACCTCATGTTTTTAGACAGTAAGACAGAGTAGCATCATTTCACTTATCAGTCAATCTACTCCTATTTCTAGTCAACCTACCTACGTACTTATACATAGTCTCAACTATATGTTTCCCCACTATAATATCACAGATAACATCACAATTATTCTAGTGCAATCAGACAGCTCCCAAACATACAGAAATGAGAAACTTCAGTGGCTTTGGCAGTGTCATCTTCATGGCTTTTGTGTGTGAATGTGTGTGTGTGTGTGTGTGTGTGTATGATTGTGTGTGTGTGTGTGTGTGTGTATGCCTGTGTGTGCACGCGTTTGTGTGTGTATGCCTGTGTGCTTGTGTGTTCGGGTGCATTTGTGTGCGTGCATGTGTGTGTGCGTGTGTGTGTGTGTGTGTGCGTGCACGGCTACCCCCTTCCCCCCTGTAGGCCTGAAGACCATCGTGGGCGCTCTGATCCAGTCGGTGAAGAAGCTGTCTGACGTGATGATCCTCACCGTGTTCTGCCTGAGTGTGTTCGCCCTCATCGGCCTGCAGCTCTTCATGGGGAACCTGCGGCACAAATGTGTGATCTGGCCCATCAACGCCACCGACAACTACCTGGCCAACGGCAGCAAGGGCTTCGAGTGGAACGAGTACATCAATAACGACAGTGAGTACAGCCGAGGGTCGACCATAACAACACAGTGCTGCGGCGCATGGGGATTTGCATAGTATGGGTGGTGAATAAGGTCAACGTTGGGATGACAAAGTTTGCATTGAAATTAAGTCAATTCTTCATTGTTATTTGTATAGCCCTTAATCATGTTCACAGGCCTTCAAATTATCCACATTATACAACACCACCCCTAACCCTAAGCCCTCTAAAGTCCAAGGAAAATATGTCAATCTGACATATTGAAAATTGCTAATGTGCTTAGATGTTTGATGTTTATGTGTTGGTGTAATAAGCTAGGCTGTAACTGCAACACAACACAGGAGAAATCAATCATAACGGCTTTGTGTGTATGCGTGTTTGTGTGTGCGTGCGCATTTGTGTTCGTGTGTTTGCCTGTGTGTGTGTTTGTGTGTGTGTGTGTGTGAGTGCGTGTGCGTGTGTGTGTGTGTGTGTGTGTGCGTTCTTGTGTGTGTGCGTGTGTGTGCCCATGTGTGCGTGTGTGTGTGTTTCGCTCCTCAGCCAACTTCTACTTCCTGCCTGGCAGCCTGGATGCTCTTCTCTGTGGGAACAGCTCTGACTCTGGGTGAGTCTCCCCCTGCTCTCTTCCAGCTCTGTTTACTGTTCCCTCTTTTAGCACACGGTTTGATCCAGTCAATGGTTTGAGATGCATGTCATGAAGGAGCAGGTAATCTGTCTCAGGGATTGCTGCAGAGAGAGGCCTAAAGACCCTTTCATACAGGAACTAAGGGTGTTTTGTTGTTTTTGTTATACTTTTAATGCTGTTTTCATTTGAAAAAGCTTCATAAATCAAATGATTATATATAATTATCATGATAATAATTGGAGTTTGAACCCAGAAGCTCTTGACTAGGATTCAAACACACTAACTGCTTGACTATCTGCAGCCCCAACACAATTCTCTCTCTCTCTCTCTCTCTCTCTCTCTCTCTCTCTCTCTCTCTCTCTCTCTCTCTCTCTCTCTCTCTCTCTCTCTCTCTCTCTCTCTTACTCTCTCTCTCTTACTCTCTCTCTCACTCTCTCTCTGAGCTTGCTGGCTCCCCTGGCCAGTTGAGTGTGAATAAATTGGATTCCTTGTCCCTGGCCCTCCGCTCTCTTCCCACCCCGCAGCCGCTGCCCAGAGGGATACACGTGCATGAAAGCTGGGAGGAATCCAAACTATGGCTACACCAGCTTCGACAGCTTCGGCTGGGCCTTCCTGGCTCTGTTCCGACTCATGACGCAGGACTTCTGGGAGAACCTCTACATGCTGGTAAGGGAGATGGGGAGACCGCCGCCACCACTAACCAATTAACACACATTGACTTACATAATTCATCACGCTGTGTGTACTACCAAGCCATTGTTTCGTTAATAACTGCAGATCAGTCTTTTGAATGAGTATTTCCCCTTATGGTGAGCCATACCCTTTTGGTTTTAGTTATTTTAGGCATAGGCTTGGGGACGGAGGGTTTTTTACATTAGAAAAATGAAACATAGACAATGTGTAAAAAGGACACCCCTACAAATTAGCCTGGGTTCCTGATATTGTTTTTCTTTCTAAATGATTTATTATGCAGTCAGGTCTGTTTTGTTGAGGTGGTGCTGCAAGCCTTTTCTCTAACGGTGGACAGACCTACACCAGCCACGCAGAGAAGAAGAAGCATTACATATTAACACCACAGCATTAACAGTTGTGGGCATAATCAGAGAGAACTTGATGGGACCAGCCCAGCTTCTGCTTCTTCTTCTTCTTATTCGTCTACTCCTATTTCTGGTACCATCTTTGAAGTCCAGCTTATTAGATCCAGGCGAGCTCTGAGTAATTGCCAGCCGTGTTCATGTTTTGCTGCAGCAGAGTATTCAGTGTTTCAACGCTCAGAATCACTCAGTGCCAGGGTCAAATCGGTTGTGGAAGAGCATTAGTAAAAAATTTGATTGGATCATTTTCAATAGGTCATCCACAGTTCTACAGTGTGTGTCTATTTCCTGACCACATCCTCTGCTTCTGAAATGGGCGCTCTCCGTATAGAATTTTGGTTGTGTGGGGTGAATCATTTCATTGGATACTTGAGTGGTATCTGTATTTTAATGTAGGATGAGGTTATGTCTAGGACAAGGAGTGAGACTATCGCTACATCCTGTTGTTTTTCCTGCTGATTGTGCCTTGCAGTGTCGCTGGTGCACTCCCCAGCGCTACGACGTGTAAACCACATTCATAATTTGGTTAATGGGGGAATTGCTCAGCTGTGTTCCAGGAAGTGCTGCTCTGTTCCTGGCTTGACTCTCTCTCTCTCTGTCTCTCTCTCTCGCTCTCTCTCCGAGCGAGAGACTGCTGAAGGGGAACAAGTTGAGTTGAAGCTAGGTTGCCCTGGTTAAGGCTCGGAACCTATTTAATACCCTTCTGGGTGAAATGTGTACACCACAATAGCTCTTCTTCAATGTTTCAATGTCCCCCATTCATTTAAAGGCAGTTTTCTTTATATTTCTTGTCTTCAATCGTCTCCTCCCCATTGGGGAGTAAACGTCCCAATATGTAGGAAATGACTGTGGCGGTGTGCGGCAGGAAAAGTAGGTCACCAGGCGGATCCGATGTTCCCTGCCGAACAGCGCAAACTTGGTTCCATGCTGAGACCGCGAGGAAAGTGGCAGAATGTGGAGTGTTCTCGTGCTGCACTGACTAAAAATAGCGAGAGGTTTCTCATTCGTTTATCTCTTTGTGACTTGAATGTCGTACGGCAGGTGACTGGAACTTCAACGTTCATTTTAGCGCACCACTGAAGAAAAAAGGCTGTGTCCTTTTTCTTCGGGGAAACAAGGGCCGTTTAAGGAATAGAATCGCCGGTTTGACGTTGATTCGACACTCTGTTGTGCCTGTCTTACATTTTTGGCAATGAGAAGTTCTGTAATGGTACTACTCAAGGTCGTCTCTGTCTAATACCAGTTGGCTCATAGCACTGTGCGACTATGCTTTACATTTCATTTCATGACTCATATATCATGGGTGGGGGGGGGGGGGACCATACCTGGGGGTGAACACATCCATCATGGACTGTGTCATGCACGGTATAAGACGTCACAGTCAGTGGATGTTCTTCCTTGCCCCCCATCAGACGTTGAGGGCCGCGGGGAAGACCTACATGATCTTCTTTGTGCTGGTGATCTTCGTGGGCTCCTTCTACCTGGTGAACCTGATCCTGGCCGTGGTGGCCATGGCCTATGAGGAGCAGAACCAGGCCACCATGGAGGAGGCGCTGCAGAAGGAGGAGGAGTTCAAGGCCATGCTGGAGCAGCTCAAGAAGCAGCAGGAGGACGCCCAGGTACAGCAATCCCACCCACACACCCACACTCCGCCTGCACCTCCTCCTTGCACCTCCTCCTCCACCTCCACTAAATCACAGTATGGGTTCCGCTAATTTCAACAACAAAAATAAATGTTGCTCAGCGTAAATACAGAGTAAATCACAATCTGTCAATATTTTTCAACAAACTCCTAAAACATACTGTACCTCTTCAGTTTACCCATCTTCTAAACCCGTAGCGTGTCATCTTGATTTGTTTTAATCTATCTCTGAAATGTATCTCTGCGATTTACTTTGCTTACATTGTATTCGTTGCTGTGTGGTTGCCCTCGTTCACCACGTTGTATTGCAATTCAGCACAACAAGCGCCACATCCATAACGTTTAATTGACCAAAACAAACACCCTCTGTCCCCCTGTGGGGATCGCGGTGTCACCTGGCGTCTGCAGACTGCTGCCATGGTGACCTCGGCGGGCACGGTGTCGGAGGACGCTGTGGAGGACGACGGCGGGGGGCACATGTCCTGCAGCTCCTCCGATATGTCCAAGCTGAGCTCCAAGAGCGCCAAGGAGCGCCGCAACCGCAAGAAGAAGTGGCGGCAGAAGGAGCAGGAGAAGGAGAAGGGAGACAGCGAGAAGTTTGTCAAGTCCGAGTCCGACGACGGCAGCAAGAGGAGCCGCTTCCGTTTCCCCGACAACCGCCTGGGTCGAAAGTCTTCCATCATGAACCAGGTGAGGAGTAAGGATGAAAATATCCCCCCGTGGTGGAAATATCTTCCGGAAGTGCTTTGCGTTCGGCCGTTAAGTAATATGGCAATTTATAATGTAATCAAAATGCTGCATTATGTAAGATCATAATAACATGGTCTAGAGGGTATTTTTTATGAAAATACTGTACACTTTGAATATGACTTCCAATCATTTGTACAGGGCCTTAAATAGCACTTCTGCTTTCAATATTTTGTGATTTCAGAGGGCGTGTTAAGCATTGGAGAGCACTACACAATAGAGTGTTGCATGATACTACAGGGCTTATAGGCGGCCTGACAGATGTAGGGGCACACATCCGGCCTGTGAATTATTCACAGTGATTACATGAATGTTTCAGGAGAATAGTGCTAAAGCTTTGTTTACAGCCCTGACTACTGGCTCCTATAGTGGTGGGCTGGGCAGTACAGTACAGTGTTTTCACACTGGAAAGATGACATTGTCTATTGATGTTACATAATGAGAGATTCCAATGGTCGAACTTCATCATCCAAATGGTTGAGAAAATGGCTGTTGTGTTTTACAGTTGATTTGATTGCTTCCTATACAAGTGGCTACTGCTGTCATAATATTCTGTATATGGGTTGTAATACAGAGTTATGGATACTATATTGTGTACTTACCAGCCACACAGTCAGAGACTACTGGCCGAACATATGTGTTGTCTATTCTGCTAAACCTGTGGAGAGCCTCAGCAGTATCAGGAGTAACAAAGGGTATTCTTGATTTATGTAATCACAGCAGTCATTTACCCCTACATTGTTTGACTATCCTCTTCCTCTGTGTGTGACCTTGCTGGTGTAGGATACCACTGACCTAATTATGTATTCCCTCTATTTATTAAGTCACATGATCACTCCGGCAGAACACGATCCCACAGGACAAGAGGCCATGTTACCATACATTTCTTGAATAAATCACACACACACACACGCACACACACACACACACACACACACACACACACACACACACACACACACACACACACACACACACACACACACACACACACACACACACACACACACATCGCACAGATGTTGACTTTCACCCTGACCTTGAGAATTGATAACAAACAGCATAGAAATGAAGATGCATTCAGTGCAACTCAGAAAGTCCCTGGATCAACCTGATTCACAATCACCACTGTTCTGCTCTTTCCTAATGTCTCCCCTCTTCTCTCCTTTTCTTTTCTTTTTTTCTTTTCTCTCACCCCTCTCCCCCCATCTGCCCTTCTCTTCTCCTTTCCTCACCTTACTTCTCCTCTCCTCTCCTCTCCACCCCCTCCCATCTCCCCTCCCATCTTCTCTCCCTTTCTCCTCTCCCCCTCACTTCTCTTCTCCTCTTTCCTCCTCCACTTCACTTTCTCTCTCCTCGCCCACCTCCTCCCCCACTCTTTTCCTCGCTCTCTCCACCCACTCCTTTCCTCCCTCCCTTCACCCACACCTTTCCTCCCTCCCTCCCTCTTGACTCTATGCTTGCCTCTCCCCCCCGGCTCACATCCACTCACCTTTCCTTCCTTGCACCCCCCCCACCCCCTTTCCTCCCCCTCCCGCCACCAGTCCCTACTCAGCATCCCCGGCTCCCCCTTCCTGTCGCGCCACAACAGCAAGAGCAGCATCTTCAGCTTCAAGGGCCGCGGCAAGGACGTGGGCTCGGAGAACGAGTTCGCCGACGACGAGCACAGCACGGTGGAGGAGTGTGAGGAGCGCCGCGGCTCCCTGTTCAGCCCGTACCGCCGCAACAGCTACACGGGCTACCACGGCAAGCGGAACAGCACGGTGGACTGCAACGGCGTGGTGTCACTGATCGGGCCCGGCGGGCGGCTCCTGCCTGAGGTGAAAATAGATAAGGCAGCCACTGATGACAGTGTAAGGAAGTCACTGAGTAGACCCGTCTAGGCATGGCCCCGTTCTCCCATTTTGGCTCCCTCCTCCCTCTCTCTCTCTCTCTCTCTCTCTCTCTCTCTCTCTCTCTCTCTCTCTCTCTCTCTCTCTCTCTCTCTCTCTCTCTCTCTTTCTCTTTCTCTTTCTCTCCTTGCTCTCTCTCTCTTGCTACTCTCTCTATATATCTCTCCTTGCTCTCTCTCTCTTGCTACTCTCTCCCTATCTCTCTCCTCTTAGCTCTATTTTTTCTTTTTTCTCTATTCTTCCATCTTTGCAAGTCCGTATGTATCTCTTGGCTACGCGCTCGTGCCTCCCCTACTAGCCCCCCGCCCCCCGCCCCCATGCCCCTGTAGTGTATGCTGCCCTCCGACACTATAGGCAAAGGATGGAGATATAAACCAAGATATAATCTTGGTGTCGTACGTATATGATTAGGCAACAACTGTCGTGAAGAGGCGACTGCAAACGGGCCTCCCACTGACGTCCGCTATTTGCTTGGTGGTTGTTGCTATTGATTTGTTGACTGTAATGTATTGATAATGTCTTAGGTAGCTGATGAATTATGAGAACAACAGATGTGTTATTACCTTGCACTTACACACTCATACTTGATATTACCTCTGCTATTCAATAACAATTCTATAACTTTGCTCCCCCAACATCAAAAGCATAGCATAACAGATACTGCGTAGAGCAATAGGTTAAATGTTCCGGTCTCAAAATGAAAAGGCAAACCGAAAAACATTGTTCCAAACAAGCCAAAACGTGCAAAACAGTTTGTTATTAATTGTTTGGTTGCTGTGCTGTCAAATATGATGTGTTGCACTGCCAGTAGCCTTCGCTCGCCTGTGTGGGCAGAAATACAGAGGTGGAAAAAGAGAGGGAACTAAAACTGTAGAGGAGCTCATGTGTTTCCCTTCCTCTATAGGAATAAATAAACCAAACCAACACTCTGTAATACATGTACTCATTGAGCCTCAGCTAGACTTATATTACATTGAGCTTCAGTTCATTTTCACGCCCTCTCATGTAAACCCCAATACAAGGGGACGAGTCGGCAGATAAATAAAAGGAGGGCTGCTGCCTTGTCTGTCTTTCCCCATCTCCGTTTCCCAAACTCTCCTCAGTCAATCAGAGTGGATTAGCCCTCATGTATCAACTAGCAAGCATGGTAGAAGTAGGCATGATGTAGCATAATGGCAATGATGTCACGTAGTTTGTATTCTCTCCCTCTCTTTGACTTGGTGCATGCATATGCATGATAACTTGAATGATGTAATATACTTGCCCCATATGATCTCTCAACAATGCTCTCTGGATGGTTGCAATATAAGTTGTATGGTTCCAAAGTTAGGACAATCGCTTTGGCTTTCAAGTAATGACAATAACGTAGCCAGATTCTGGGGAGACATTTTTAAATCAAGCAGTTCTTACCTTATATTGCAATATTAGCAAATATTCCATTACTGCATGATAGGATTGAAAATCCACTCATGCTCAAGCAGTCCCCCCTGCACAGCATCTCAAAAATCTCAAAATCAGTAAATGTATACCTTCACATCCAAGACATAAATTTCAGAATTGTTTCTAGACCACGGCTGCTACTCTGGCCAAGCCGTGCATGATTCTAAACAATACAAATAGTCAAATAGTCAGTCATCTTCCTTAAATCCAGCACTGACATAGAGAAGGATGAAACACGCCCTGCCCTCCTCCAAATGAAAAACAACAACAAACGACAACCAACCGATCCTCTTCTCTAGTCTGCCAATGCTGTTGTGCACTTCCCTCTGCCGGCCACCGGTGGTGCTGTGAGATGGTGATCATGTCCTCTCCATGGGTGCTTGATTCTTCCTCTCCCCCTGACAGCCAACTACTGAGGTTGAGGTGAAGAAGAAGCTGTCGGGCTCCCTGATGGTGTCTGTGGACCAGCTTAATACCTCCTTTGGGCGGAAAGAGCGGGCAAACAGTGTTATGAGCGTCATCACCAACACACTAGTGGAGGGTACTGCCACCTTAACCCAGCCTATTTAACCTTCTCATCTTTCAAACTGACACTCCTTTCTCATTTGGTTGATTTTTAGATCTGACATGTATTTCCTGCTTATCTGCTTTGCATTATCCAACAGTACCAGATACATACAACGCATACAGTCTACTTTTCTTTTTCCATTTTTCGAGTTACCCTGTGCATGCCGGTTATGTTTATTTTGCCTGCCGTTTTTCCGCTGCTGTGGGGTCTCTGTTCACGTGTGATCGATGCGCTGTTCTCTCCAGAACTGGAGGAGTCCCAGCGAAAGTGTCCGCCCTGCTGGTATAAGTTTTCTAACACCTTCCTCATCTGGGAGTGCTCCCCCACATGGCTGAAGATCAAGGAGATCGTCAACCTGATCGTCATGGACCCCTTCGTGGACCTGGCCATCACCATCTGCATTGTGCTCAACACGCTGTTCATGGCCATGGAGCACTACCCCATGACCCCCCAGTTTGAGGGGGTGCTGTCTGTTGGCAATCTGGTGAGTCAGTGGTGGGAGAAAAAAACAAGATCCAACGTGGTGTGGTGTTTTTGTGTTTTTTTTGTGTTTCATCTCCTCCTCTTCCTCTTCCTCTTCCTCCTCCTCTTCCTCCCTGCGCCGGCGTCGCCGCTCGGGGAAAGTGTGTAAATAAAAATAGAGTGTGTCTTCTCTCGCAGTAGGTCGACATCGTCGACTCATCTCATCGCACCTCCTCCTCCGCTTTTCTCCAGCTGTGAGAGAGAAGGTGTTATTTTTGGTCGCGTAATTGCCGGGTCTTTTTTATTGTCGATATCGAGTTGAATAAAAGTATGTCGGCGCCAGACGGCACGCACACCCACAGTAACTGCTGTTTTCTGTCCCCTCTTAGTAGGGCTGCCCTTTGGCACTACCGCCACTCTGCGGCCTCTTCGCTGGGCGGCTGACCGACCAGCATTATTATTTCATAGGTCCCGGTCGATGTGGACCCTCTAAAAGGAGGTCTTAAGCACGGCTCGGATGACTCTACCTGGCCGCGACCACCATTAGTCAATCAGGGCTGTCTGCAACGACAGAACTATAAATCTTCTCATGCACTGCTAATGCTTTTAGCAGGGACTAGTAAAGCAGTGGAAATTAGACCCTGAAAATAAAGACCAGACGAGAAATTATTGATATAAGCAAATAGAAGGTGTTCATACACAAAACCACTACCCTTCACCTGCCATCTGTGATTCTGTCTGTGTGCATGTGTGTCCGTGTGTATATATGTGCTGCTTCAGAATGAAAAGTCAATACACACCCAAAATATATTACAGGTGGAAATTTCTAGGTCACTTTGATGCAATATGAGTCATTGTCTGAGTCCTGGTACCCTCCACACCACAGACACACCCACATGAGACACTCATATCCCCACGCGCACACACACCGTCATAAACACGTCCGAAGCAAGTCCCATGGTACCATGGTGTGAGCTCCAGTGATCGTGAATGACCTTCAGCGATTCATTAGAGCTGTGACAAGCACCAGGCTTCCCTTACTGAGACAGACAGATGCGTGCGTGTGCGTGAGTGTGCATCCTCGCATACATGCACACAGACAAAATTAATGTATTACAATAATGGTTTAATAGTAGATGCATACATCATGGCAATTTGCTTAACGACATTGTGGTATGGAATTTCGCATAAAACAAAACGTTCACTATAGATGAGACTGAAAATCATCAACAATTTCCCATGTGAGACAAAGTACATCTTATTTTAAATAAGTGAACACAAAGCAATGGAGCCAAATCTGTGTGTCGCAATCATCGTTGTTGATAGTTTCTTTGCTTGGTTTGGCCCCACTACCAGGTTTTCACCGGGATTTTCGCAGTGGAAATGTTTGCCAAGCTGGTAGCCATGGACCCCTACTACTACTTCCAGGAGGGGTGGAACTGTTTCGACGGCTTCATTGTGACCCTGAGTCTGGTGGAGCTGGCTCTGGCTGACGTAGAGGGTCTGTCTGTGCTGCGCTCCTTCCGATTGGTGGGTACATTCATTAGCAGATTAGCTAATGCTAATTCTACTACTACTGCTACTGTTACTAATAGTTATGATAAAGTGAATATGAATACTGATATCAATAATAAAATAACGATATAATGATATTAGCATATTTTGCATAACACCTTTCCAAAAAACATAGTAGAACAAGTCACGATGCATGAAATTGCATATAAATATGAAATGAAATGTTATGAAGGTGTTAAAAATGCATGTATAGATACCTTTTCATTAAAATTGTACTACCACGTCTTAAGAAAACTGCTAATCTGAGACTCCTTTAGGTTATCAGGATTTCACTACAAATTCGACCACAAGAATACTAGCTGTGATCAGAGTAAAATTTAGTTTTTTTTGCTTAATGACCCATCCTTCCTATCCCCTCGTACACCCCACCCTTCTCATTGCTTCCGCCCAAAGCTGAGAGTGTTCAAGCTGGCCAAGTCGTGGCCCACCCTCAACATGCTGATCAAGATCATCGGCAACTCTGTGGGCGCCCTGGGAAACCTGACCCTGGTGCTGGCCATCATCGTCTTCATCTTCGCAGTGGTGGGCATGCAGCTGTTCGGGAAGAGCTACAAGGACTGCGTGTGCAAGATCGCCCAGGACTGCAAGCTGCCGCGCTGGCACATGAACGACTTCTTCCACTCCTTCCTCATCGTGTTCCGGGTGCTGTGCGGAGAGTGGATCGAGACCATGTGGGACTGCATGGAGGTGGCGGGCCAGGGGATGTGTCTCATCGTCTTCATGATGGTCATGGTCATCGGGAACCTGGTGGTGAGTGTGTCCCCCGGGTTGGAAATACACCGCCGTTTCATTTCTGGATGGAACCTCCGAACATGATTGTATGAGGGGCACAAGCAAGTTGATTTATTTAGACTTGAGACTATCCCGTATGTTAACTAGCGTTAGTCATTGTCAAACCAAGT
This sequence comes from Lota lota, assembly GCA_026745465.1. Taxonomy (NCBI): domain Eukaryota; kingdom Metazoa; phylum Chordata; class Actinopteri; order Gadiformes; family Lotidae; genus Lota; species Lota lota. Next base: position 1,077,710 of record JACYXH010000175.1, on the reverse strand, counting down.
TTCTAGTATCAGGTAGCTGGTTGTAGGAATGTTCACAATGCTCTGTTCTTCCTTATCTCCTAAAACCTGACCGATCTTATGGTCTAAATGTAATTTTTCCTCATTTTGTGTTTACTCCCTAGCCCAGGAGTATCAGTGGGCTTTCTTCAGGTTCACTGATCCACTATCGTGAACGCTACCCTACCTTATTCCCTCCCGTGTCCCTTCTCCCCCAGGTTCTGAACCTCTTCCTTGCCTTGCTGCTGAGCTCGTTCAGCGCGGACAACCTGGCGGCGACGGACGATGACGGTGAGCTGAACAACCTGCAGATCTCGGTGATCCGCATCAAGAAGGGCATCGCCTGGTTCAAGGCCAAGGTGCGCTTGCTGATGGCCAGCCTGCTGAAGAAGCCCCCGCAGGAGGACGAGCAGAAGCCTCTGGACGACATGTACAACAAGAAGCTCAACTGCATCGCCAACCACACGGGCGTGGACATCAACCGTGAGCTGGACTACGTCAAGAACGGCAACGGTACCACCAGCGGTATCGGCAGCAGCGTGGGCAAGTACATGATTGACGAGGACCACATGTCCTTCATCCACAACCCCAACCTCACCGTGTGCGTGCCCATCGCTGTGGGCGAGTCGGACTTCGAGAACCTCAACACGGAGGACTTCAGCAGCGAGTCGGAGAACGAGAACAGCAAAGAGGTCGGTTGGAGAAGTGTGGGACTGTGGGGGAGTTCAGTAGTTTGCCTGCTTAACCGTTGACAGGGGGATGCGGAGTGACTCATAGCAAACAACACACAACCTTGTTTTTAGCATGAGATGAGTTAGCATGACATGCTAACACAGACATGCGCATGTGTTGTTGTGGTTGTTGTTGTTGGTATGTTACACTACTACTAGCTACTAGTGCTAGCTGCAATGTGATTCCTCTTGCAGAATATTAAAAGCTGCACAGCCAAGAAACACACACACTTACACACACACACACACACACACACACACAACCGTGACTTCATTACACTTCATCTAGAGTGGAAGTAGCTGGCTGAGAGGGCGGCTAAAGTCTGTTGACCTTGTTCTGTTCTGACCCCATCTAAGACACTCAGAGAGCCAGAGATGCTCTGCTATTTTATATGTTCTTCTTGGTCTTGACATGCACATCAATGTTGTAACCTGTGCTCGGAATTATAAATGCAATTATTAAGTTCTCACTCCTAAGTTTCTTCCGCCAAGTCCAAAGTGTTGAAATTGTAGAATAACAACTTATTCCTAGTGAGTGAGGATGCTAAAGATGATATTATATAACAGCATATGAGCTTTATGGACATTCAGTTAATTAGATTACATTTGATTATTGTGTACATTTTAGAGGTTTGGGATAACTTAATTTCCACAGGCTTTTATAACATGTTGGTGTGTATTCTGTGTGTGTGTATGTGTGTGTGTGTGTGTGTATTTGGCACTATGTATATATGTTTGGGTGGATTAATTCATTTACGCGTGTCTGTGTGTGTTCATGCATGTGTCTGTGTTCGTGGGTGTGTGTGTGTGTTTGTGTGTGTTTGTGCACATCTGTGTGAACGTTATCAGATGGACGACACCAGTTCGTCGGAGGGCAGCACCATTGACATCAAGCCAGATGTGGTGGAGGAGGTGGTGGTGGAGACAGTGGAGGAGTACTTGGATCCAGCTGCCTGTTGGACAGATGGTAGGAAGAGTCCTATAGCCTCAATTACATCCACCCCACAGCACCATATAGCCCCTCAGGGCTCACACACACACACACACCCACACACACGCATAAACATACACACACACTCACGAACACAGACACATGCATGAACACACACAGACATGCGTAAATGAATTAATCCATGTGTGTGTGTGTGTGTGTGTGTGTGTAGACACTACCACATGTGTGTATGTGTATTTAACACGTTTGTCTCTTCAGCTTGCGTGGCGAAGTACAAGTGCTGTGACGTGCCCATCACCCACGGGTGGGGCAAGCCCTGGTGGTTCCTGAGGAAGACCTGCTACCTGATCGTGGAGCACAACTGGTTCGAGACCCTCATCATCTTCATGATCCTGCTCAGTAGTGGAGCCCTGGTAAGAGAGACGCAACCAAACAGCTTAACACAATATTTGTATTTTTTAGTTTATATATATTTTTGTGTTCTATATGATTTTTTTTTATAATCATATAGACACACATTTCTCAGTGTTATTATATTATTATACTAAATAATTGTGTTGAATAATCGTATCATAACATATGAAATCCAGTCGAGCTTCATGCTTTTCAGACTATCATAAAAACAGAAGGGGAGTCAACTATTATGACGATTATATACTGAAAGCGTACGCTATGTATCTCTGCTCTGCAGTATTCGATATGTGATGAAAACATGACGCTCTCACTAAATGTCCCTTTGTGGCTGTGAAATGAAACGGGCTGTTCTGTGCTGCAATAAATCGGCCCTCTGAGGTCCTGTGCTGTCTGGTTGGGGGTGGGGGGTGGCAGGATCAGTGCTGTGTGATTAATGGACTCAACCATTTATCAAAACGGGGGGGGGGAGATCTTTCTATTCCTGGTGACCAGAGAGCCGTATCGGCACGTTGAATGCTGCTAAAGTAAGAATGTGGCGTGCCTTAGCTGTTAACATAGTTATTTATCACGCTGTGTGGGTGTGTTGTAGTGTGCGTGTGTTGGTTTGTGTGTGTGTGTGTGTGTGCGTGCATGTGTGCATGCGTGCATGTGTTTGTTCTTCTGTGTTTGCTGTAAATCATTGCTAGTAATCAGCCCTGATCGACCTGTATTGCTGTATACATTTCATTAAGTTGAAATGTAAATCATCAACCGCTGCGTACGTGCACACGTAACTGATGTGCCCCCGCCTTCTCACCGTCCCAGGCCTTCGAGGACGTGTACATCGAACAGAGGAAGACCATTCGGATCATTCTGGAATATGCGGACAGGGTGTTCACCTACATCTTCATCCTGGAGATGTTGCTGAAGTGGGTGGCCTACGGGTTTGTCAAGTACTTCACCAACGCCTGGTGTTGGTTGGACTTCTTCATTGTGGATGTAAGTGCAGCTCCTTTCTCCCTCTGTGTTGTGTGTGGTAGTGTAGACAATGATAGGGACTCTAAGCCGTGCCCTAACCCCACCCTGGTCTAACAACAACACACTGACCCATCTGTCTGTATCCACCTAGCTATCTGGCCATCTGTCTGTCTGTCTATTTAGCTGCCTGTCTAGCTGTCTGTCTGTTTGTATATTTATCTATCCATCTATCTATCTATCTGTCTGTCTGTCGGTCGGTCAGTCTATCTTTCGATCTATCTGTTGATCTATCTGTCTGTCCGTCTGTCACTGTCTGTATGTCTCTATCGGTCTGTCTTGTCTGTCTGTCTCTTCATTTATCTACCTAGTATCATTCTGTCAATCTGTCCGTCTGTCTGTCTGACTGCCTGTCTGTCTTTTTATCTGTATTTTTACATCTTGTGGACCGTACATCTCTCTTTATAAATTCCATTGCCTCTATAGTTGCCCCTTGGGTGTGGTTAGAGAGAGAATGATCAGAACAGTTCCAGCACATCAGAACAGCAAAACGAATGGACTGCATTGGGGTCAGCAGACATGGTAGTAGACACAGGTATTTAAAGCTCCTGTATTGAAGAGCAAACAAATCGACGTGACTTTACAAGGCTTCTGGAGCTTGTCGACCTGGAGTGCCTCCACCATGTCTAGGATCACCTTTCACAGTTCATCGATAGTATTGAAACGCGAAACGTTATACTTGCTTCTTGTCAAGTCTGAGATGCTTGAATATGAACAGTGGTTTCCTGCTTGTGAACCTGGGGATGCTCCGTTTTCCATGTAAAACCACAAGCAAGGAATGGCCTAGTCAGACCCCCCCCCCCCCCCCACCCCCACCCCAACTATTGTATTACTACTGAGGGTAAAACAAGCAATTCAAATTTGAACCCAGACTGTTTTGCCCATGCCTCAAATTAGAATTGGCCAATCAATAACCAAGCTTATTGATGTATAAAACATATTCAAGGCATTCTCAGCACTACTATTAGACGATGTGGGAAAGTGTTGCTGTGTGAAGCCGTCTACTGTCCTGTGTGTGTTTTTAAACTGTCACACCGTGCCTTGTGTCCTCTCTCTCTCTCTCTCCATGTACTTTCTCTGATCCTTGTGTATGGAAAATGACACCCAGGGACATTCTTCCTGCTGTTCTCAGGACTGGTTTAGACTTACTCGATTTTTTTTTTAACTGACAACATGAAAGTATTATTAACAACTGTACTCTTACAGCAATGATAGTCCTATATGACAGAAATTATGAAAGTCAAATCTCTTTGTCTTTCTCTTTGTGATGGTCGTTTAGGACCATTTTAGGGTTGATGGATCTGGGTCAGCATTTAAGATCTAAGGTCACTGGTGGATGGTGGAAGAATTTCCCTGAGTTGATACCTTGTCCTTACCTAATTACCTTTCTGCAGTATCCGACTCCTCAGGCAAATACCTGTGAATGGACCCCCCCGCCCCATGGCCTGAGAGGGTTGTGTTGATACGCTACGAGATTCACTGCACCAACCTTTTAACCTTGTTATGTGTAAAGGTCGACAGTCATTTTGAACCTTGATTTAAAAACGTGAATAATAATATATTACTCTACGTTCAGCCTGTAGTCTCTAAATATTTAACATGCTGAATCTATCCCCAACTGTTTTCAATTTGGGTTTCACAAGGTGGATAGAAAAGGGTCCTAGTGTGCCATATTGTACTGATTTAGACTCTTATTTTCCAAAATGGCTGACTGAAATGGAGTATGTCATCCCCAGGCCTTTTACTGCACCCTCCCCCCCCCCCCCCCCCCCCCCCCCCCCCCCCCCCACCACCACCACCACCTGCACAACAAGCCAAAAGCTTGTACTGGTGACCAAGTCACTCAGAGCTGTCGGCTGACATTGTCGAATCTCGTGGGAAAGCGCATTGCGTTACTGTACGCTTCCCAAACAGTGAATGACCCTCTTCCTCCTTCCCCCATCCCCTTTATCATTCCTTGTTGAAAGTGTAACCTGAGGAATGTGGGGTTAATGTGCTGAGATGTAATGATGGTGGGTGACGGGGGACCTTTGGTAAGTTTGGTCTTCACTAGTGCACCCCCTAAAAACATCCCCCCCCCTCTGAAAGATGTGTTGGTTGAGTCCAGGTTGTGTCGTGGCCTGACTGTGCCCCTTCTGTCCTTGTTCTCTCGTGGGGTGAAACCATGTGCGTGGATTCCGAAGGGGGGGAGGGCACCATCATTCAACCGGCTCTTTTGTTATTCTGAGTGACAGTGTGTTTTCCCTCTTTGTGTGATTGTTTTCCCACTCATACTTCTTGTTTATTTGTATATTTATGTTATGAATTTTTCTTTTCTTTTTTCGTGATCTTCATATCAAAATGTTGTTCTGTGATCTATATGGCAACATATAACTAAACATATTGCCATATACATCATAAAGATGCAAATGTCAAATTGTATATTGCATTATTTTGAATAATTATATAAACTCTTGCTCTTGACTAGAGTAATCAAATCATTTTACTTGTATGATACATTTTTGTTGTTGAAACATATGTGTCTTAGTAACGTCATAATGAAAAAAGTAATCATTACAAAGCTATCATAAATAACTACTATGATATTTCTAACTATGATGTAAGAACTACCGTCCTTCATTCATCTTTCTTGTTTTCACTCAGATTATTGCATTGTTTTTATTTGTGTTGTTTTTGTTGTTGTTTATTTTAATCTTTGATTTAGTTCTGTTTCTGTTTGGGTTTTTGTGGCGTCGTCATCATGGGATCACAGCCCCAGATGTCATTGACCTTGCAGAGCTCTGTGAGCCGGACGATGAGCCACTGAGGCCCCTACCACACAGTTGGCCAGAGGGGGGCCCAGAGGGGGCCCGGGGCCAGGCTCCCCCAATGGGTGGGCAATCTCCAAAGGGTCAGGCTAAAGGTGACAATTACCTTCACCCCTCACCCCACCCCAACCCCCAAATACTTTACTGTAGCTGAAGGCAAAATCCTTATTTTACTGTCTCCCTGTAGTGCTGGTCAACCACTTTGCCTTTCATCCTCCAAGAGTTATACAGAGAGACAAATCTCTATCTAACGCACAGGAGTTCATGGATAGCTTTACAATAAGACTAAGTCAACCGTCAACTCCATGTACATATACTTCTTCCAAAGTCAGTCCGACACGAGGTTTGAAACTTTTGACTCCACAATTGGACCATTGAAAATAAGGCTTTTGTTGTCGTTGCTGACACTGTGATGCTGGTCAAAATGAAGATTTTGCCTGTTTTTCCCTCTGTAACTATGGTAAGCTTTGAATGTTGTGCATCCATTGCGGTGAGATTGACCAGTTAGTGTCATTGGCTGGTTACAGGTGCTTTTACATGTGTTTTACTGTTTTAAATATACCTTATACTAAGAACCCGATGCTCCCCCTTCCACAGTACAATACCTTTAACTCGTTTGTAACACACACTTTCAGATTATTTTGCAGCTTCTGAGATATATGTTGGACCAGGTTGTACTACACAGTACTACAGTTTTAGAGTCAAACTTTTGTCAGAGGAGCCATCCAAAATCTAGCTTGGGAAACCTTGAAATTTCTACAACCCTGTTGTTCGAATCAGAGCTGAAACAGGGCTTTACTTACACTTTAACCCTACATTCTTACGGCGGACTTCAAATGGATAGCAGGCCGCAATCCAGCCTCTTTATCCATCTCCATTGTGGTTAACAGCTGTCTCCTGCTTAGTTTGACATGGCTCCATTACCGCCAGTGAGTCAGAGACAGACCTTGACTGGATGAGTCACTCCCATGGTGCGGGACGTTGAGTGCCGCTTATCGATCACACCCCATCCCTCGTACTTTGAACTTCCTTGTCAACTATGAAGCAATAATAATGTAACTCTCAGCTAGAAAGCCCCACAATATGAAACTAGGCCCAGTGCTATTCTAGCACTGGGCCTAGTTGTTAAACAAATCCTGTTGTTTAATAACCTTGGCCGGCATAACACACTCCTAATACTCATGGCTGTCATAAGTGCTAGGGGTTGCACCGGTTCCTTCAAAATGGAGTGCTCTTGTTACTGTTTACTGTGTGTGTACTGTACAACTGTGTGTAACCTGTCCTTGACTTGAGTGCTATTCCATCCTTCCAGTGGAGTCCAGTGTCCATATAAGTCGTTTATGATTTTGTTGTGTTACTGTGGCTCCTCCGCTTGATTCCAACTGCCGTGTGATTTTATAATGTGTAAAAAAAAAACATGAAAAAACAGGTAAAATTACGCATTTGTTCATGTGTTTACCTGTATTCTTTCTCTTAGGTTCCATTAGTTTGTCAGTCTTAAATTGTTTGGGATTTAATGCCTCAAGCCGAGGGCCACACGGAGAGACAGAGTTTGAGGGGCAAGGGTAAGGCTCTCAAGTCTGTTGGGTTTTTATCAACTTCTCCAGGGTAACATCTCTCCTTCAACCCCTTCCACAACTCCTCCTCCTCCTCCTCCTAAGCTCTGCCAGTTCCCTTTGTCCGTTGATGTACTAAAAACGAGTAGCAAACTTCTCTGCCTAATTTATCACCTGTTTGTGTTTTATCTCTCTATCTATCTATCCCTTGTTCTCTCTCTCTCTTTCTCTCCCTCTCAACCACCAAGTTTCTTTGCAGGTACAAAGGACTTTTCACGTCTCGTCTGTCCCTAATTAACAGACAAACACTCCCCATCTCCTACTGCTAATACAAACAAGAAAAACCCTGACGCACTTAAAACCTATACTAAACACTGACCTTTTTCCTCAATGTATATCCATGTATAAATGCTATAATACACATGGATATACATAGATGTGTTTGTGTCTTTGTGTGTGTGTAGGCCTACGTGTGTGTTTGTGTATGGGCAGCAAGTCACTGCCTATGCCAGGGAGCCACCGTCTCTCTCTTCCCTAGTGAATAATATTCTCTCATCCTCTAACGGCTTGGAACCTCTTTTGCTTCTCTCTGTTTTTGTATAGGTCTCTATAGTCAGCCTTGTAGCTAATGCGCTGGGCTACTCCGATCTAGGGCCCATTAAATCACTCAGGACACTAAGGGCCTTGAGACCCCTCAGAGCCTTGTCACGTTTTGAAGGGATGAGGGTAAGATCCAAACCTAAGCAGCTGAACCTTCCGCATGCCCATTCTACAGTTTAAAGCATGCTAGAACTGATTTGTATAGAAAACCAAGCCAAAAAAATACAAAGTCGCCCACATCATTGTTGGGGTGGGGGGGATTTGAAAAAAATAAAAAATAAATCCAGAGACAGGAAGTCATCTTTTCATACCAGATCATGTGCCTATGCCTCTCAACATTTGTAAAAAAAAAAAAGAAAGAAAGAAAAAAACGTCATGATGCAGCTGTGATATTGAATAATGCCATTTTTGTTGCCAGTCACTTTATCAATTGAGCTGTTTTACAAAAAGAAATAATTGACTGATAATCAACCCAAGATATACAAAGCTGCCTCATCACATAAGAGTCTAAATTTGTATTCTATTTAACATTTTAGTTTTAGTTTTTTAATTGGCAAAAGTTAGTTATTGTTAAATGGTTTTATGCTAAGCAAGTCCAACCCGCATGTCATAGAGCATTAAAACAAGTTCTGTACAATTCTGTACAGCTGCTTTTAAATGAGAGCCCCACCACCACCTCCCCCTTCACATGCCCCCTGCTCCCCCATCTCTCTCCCCCCTTACACCATGTTCCAATGCATCTAGCACAGAGAACAACCATTAGGCACCATGGAACCACAGTGCACAACACCGCTCACCAGTCACATCAAAACTCTGCAGAATCAACATCTAGCATGTATCTACCGGCAGCGACTGTCAGATTGATGATTGATCCTCAGTGTGACTGGTGGTGAGGAGAGATTGTGTCTGGTTGTTCTCACCTGTAGTCTCTCTCTCTTTCTCTCCCCCCATCTCTCATCTTTTAAACCAAACCCATCCCCACCCCACTCCCCACACCACACACACCTCCAACCCTCCAACACCGTCCCACACATCCAACACTGTGCAGCACCCCCACCCCCTCCAACACTCCCTCCTCTCTCTGTCTGTCTGTCTCTGTCTCTATCTCTGTCTTTGTCTATCTCTCTGTCTCTGTCTCTGTCTCTGTCTCTGTCCCTCTTCCTCTTCCTTTCCCTCTCTCTCTCTCTATCTCTCTCTATCTCTCTCTCTCCTCCCCCCAATGCCTCCACTACTCAATCCATCTTGACTCTTCTGGGCAAGAGAGTGTCTAGGGTGTATCTGCATCAGCGGCTTTTGAAAGAAACCACACAATACACATTGCTGTGGGTTTGGTTTGGGAGGAACATATTTGCTAAGCTTCTGCCAAAGGACCAGTGCTTAGGCCCATCACACCCCGACTAACCGACTGACTCAGGGTCCTATTAACCCCTTGATGGAGAGCAGGTTGTTTGGTGTAATTCAAAAGTTGAAAAAAACTCATTTTTTGAGCATTGGGAACATGGTCCAAGCAGGGAGGGACAGTGCTATAAAAACAATATACTTTGTTCTTGGCTCAGAAGCAGAAGCTTAGGAAATATAATAGGCTGCCATTTCACACAATAGGCTGGCCTTCCTGGTCTCGTGTCATGACTCCCCATGGTGCGCACAGCAGGCCCCAGCTTCCTGTTGCCTTCCACTCCCACGGGAAGTGAAACTGGGAGGCAACAATGGGTCCGGTGGGGCTCTGTAGGCCTGACCCGACGGTGGCTCGTAGGTTAGCTAGCGCCGCTAACACATTGTCTGAAAACACAGACAATGTGTTTCCTTATGAATATTACGTCCCAAAAATGACAGACCAGTAGGTGAAGAATGTCGAGTCAAGCGCTGTAACATCCTTTAGATTCAATGGTTCACTGGATATCCATTTGAAACTCCATTCAGAGTTAAATTCGACTAATATTCAGCAGCTAAAATTGCAATAAAATTGACATACTTATTGCCAATATGATCAAGGAACATTCTGCCACCAAACCCCATTTTGCGGCAGTGGATAGCGTTTACCTTCAGCCTTTATGATTACGTTAAACAAATCGGAAATTATGCAGTGATTATGAAGCATAAGAAGTACTTGACTGGTCAAAACAACAAAGTCATCTTTGGGGATGTCAATTATTGTACATCTAATGGTATGGGACTGTATTATGGAAATACCAGTACCTCTATGAATTAGGTCATTCATTGGATGTATGTGTGGTATGTGGTGAAGGCGGCCCAGTAATACAAGATTAATTAAAAGGAGAAATTGGAATCTTGTCTTACCATTTTACTAACAGCAATGTTCATCGATTTAACTAGCCATTCTGTTTGAACTGATAATGAAAGATAAGAGAACAAAACAATAAATAAATAATTAGGGAAATGCATGAATAGAGTGAGGACTTTTTACTTACGTTGTCTGGCATGATTATACACTGAGGCCCATGTAACTCAATGACAGTGATAAGGGCGGATTCAGCTGGTCATTTTATGCTCAGTTCTGCTTCCATTAACGTACCTTTCAGGAAATGGTCTGTACAGTAGCCGTTCATTTGTGGCTGCTTCAGGAATTATTATTAATTATTAAATATTTGAGACATTTCCTATGCTCTATTGTCTCTTCAACCTTACACAGATACATAAGAACATAAAGACCGTAATATCGGGTAACATTGTCTTTTCGATTTTAATAAATTCCAACACTTATATAAGCCGCACAGATGTACCATTGATGGCATATCAAACTCAACCATTAGCTATTTATATACTTCTCTCCTCTCATTTCCCTATCTTATCTATTTACAAGCAGTTCTTAGGGTTGCACAGTGCAATGATACACGCATGTAATATCTGATTGCTGATGCACATTAAGCACTTTGTTAAAGCCATTTTCCCTCTTTTCTGTGAATGCTTTCCATAGAGCATAACCAAATTTGATTAAAAATACTGCATTTAGATAACAAACATATTATCTTACAGCAAGCAGTCATTCTCTCAGCCTATACAGATTAAATATCCTGCACAGTACAATACAGAATAACATGACGGTTAACTACCATTTAGTATATTCTGCTGCACCATTAAAAAGAAAAGTTTGGTTTTGTGGTTGTTTGCCATAGTCAGAATCCAAAGTCTTATTTTCCACACAATTTCATCATAGCTATAACCCCTTCCCCACCCTGATTACAATTCTTCTTAATATTCTCTACACAGCAGTCACAATGTTTGAATGCCTTTCCTATCTGCCATGCTCACTACAGCGGTTCCATTAGGATTAGTAATACTCCATGAGAGTTGTGCTGTGTACGAGTTGAGAGAATCCTGTCCAGAGCTACCCCAGACCAATTGTATGTAGTCTGTGTAAAAAGAGGAGGGAAAATGGCTCCACAACGTAGTCTGCAGCAGCAGAACAGACATGCATGCTCAGCTGCCTGCCTGTGAGCTGCTGGCCCAGCCTGCATTACCCCGGTACTGAGTGGTCCACTCAGAGCTGACTGAGCGTATAGTAGCTTATGGACCAGCACCAGGATAGCTTAAGTTTAGGGGGGTGGATCATCATAGCTGTGTGGGGTGATGTATCCTAATGTAGTCTGTTGTTTCGATTTTTTAAATTTTGGGGGTTAATTGTATTGGGATTAGTGTAGTAATTAATTTATCGGCGAGAGGGGCTGGGCAAATGGACACTGCATACTGCTATGGATATACTTAAACAAATAACAGTTAAACAAGGCTCTAAACAAGGTTGTAAATATAGTGTGTGTGTGTGTGTGTGTGTGTGTGTGTGTGTGTGTGTGTGTGTGTCGAAAAGAGTATGAACGACCGAGAGAGAGATATGTATGTGCATGCCTACATACATACCGCTTGTAAACCCTGGCTCGTCCGCATACCCTGTGTGCGCGTGTCTGCGTGTGCGCGCGTGTGTGTACGTGAGCATGCATGCTAATGCGTGAGTATTCCCAAGGCCCATCCAGCCACATGCTTAATCAGATCAAAGAGCGTCTTAGAGTCACATCAGTGCTGCTCTAATTAGAATGGGACTGATGAAGATCTTCTCTCTTCTCAGCCTCCACGCTTGGCTGTGTGCCCAGTGCACTGGTACGGAGCAGAGTCTACCAGCTCAATACGGCCTCACGGAGTCAAAATCGACTTATGAAGTGTCACTTCACCTGTGAAATAAACCAGGAACTAACACAGCAGTGCTCAGTGGGATACCCTAGCAGTATGCAGTGATGCTTTTCTTTTTAGAGTAGGGGTGTTGGGTTGGTGCTGTTCTGTTGGGTTTTCATGCTCTCATATGGTGTCTGTCTCGTTCTCCCCCCTGGTCCGGTCTAGGTGGTAGTCAACGCGCTGGTGGGAGCCATCCCCTCCATTATGAATGTGTTGCTGGTGTGCCTCATCTTTTGGCTGATTTTCAGTATCATGGGGGTCAACCTATTCGCCGGAAAGTATTACTACTGTTTCAACCAGACGTCCGAGGAAGTGTTCTCGGACAAAGTGGTCAACAACAAGACCGAGTGCTTTGCCCTCATCAACGACAACTTCACAGAGGTCAGGTGGAAGAATGTCAAGATCAACTTTGACAATGTGGGGGCAGGCTACCTGGCCCTGCTGCAAGTGGTGAGAATCCTCTCTCTCTCTCTTTTCAGTTTTATGTTTCTTTTCATTTTCTCTTTCTTCTCGGTCTTCCGATTCTTCCTGCATCCCATTTTTCAGGCCAGTGTTGTTTCATTTTGTCGTTTTACTTGTTTTTGTTTAAGTGCTTCACTAATGTTGAACTTTTCCCATTGGTTGGATTTAGAAGATTGTATTGCTGTGTTTTTCTGTATATGTGATATATCTGCACTATTTGTCTACATCTCCTTGCTTCTATCCATTGACAATCTTCAATACAGGATGCCTACCGGTATCTTTTGGTTTGAGTTTAATTATTTTCTTTCAAACCATTTGGGTTTTCTATTTTTCATGAATTGTGATATTGTTTGGTATTTCTGGGCTCGTGTGCATACATCTACTTACGCATATTTCTGTTTTTTAAGGCCACATTCAAAGGATGGATGGACATTATGTACGCTGCGGTGGATTCAAGACAGGTACCGCCTTTTTGTTGCTGAGTCGTGAAACCGTGTCGATTGATTAAGTATGAAGTGTTGTTGTTCTATTCAAGTCTTTAGATGAATAGTATCCATCACAGCACTTGGCTTCTCTTTCAGGTGGAAGACCAGCCCATCTATGAAGACAACATCTACATGTACATCTACTTTGTCATCTTCATCATCTTTGGCTCCTTCTTCACCCTCAATCTCTTCATTGGTGTGATCATTGACAACTTCAATCAACAGAAGAAAAAGATAAGATACTTTCTGACTGATTCTCAGTTTAGTTATAGCTATTTATCCGATTGTAACCAAGTTTGTTTGTGTGACCCTTTACTTCGGAGGTCAGGATATCTTCATGACAGAGGAACAGAAGAAGTACTACAACGCTATGAAAAAGCTGGGATCGAAAAAGCCACAAAAACCTATTCCTCGACCACAGGTACATTATGCCTTGACTCGGTTATTGATTTAGCCACTCCTTGCTTTTAGCGGTAGCAATGCTCTACAACAAGGTACTTAATGGACCGTTAAAAAGGTTTATTGGTCACATTTGTCAAACTGACCATCGAAAGCCCTTAGTTGGTTGATCGTAACATGCGTGACATTGTGTCTTGTGTTCCCCCCCTCTCAGAACAAGATCCAGGGCATGGTGTTTGACTTTGTGACACAGCAGGTGTTCGACATCTCCATCATGATTCTCATCTGCCTCAACATGGTCACCATGATGGTGGAGACGGACGACCAATCGGACGAAACGGAGTTAGTCCTCTACTGGGTCAACTTTATCTTCATCGTGGTCTTCACCACAGAGTTTGTGCTGAAGCTCTTTGCACTGCGCCATTACTACTTCACCAATGGCTGGAACATCTTTGACGTAGTGGTGGTCATCCTGTCTATCGTGGGTAAGTATTGACAGGGAAGGAGGAAGTGGTAGAAAGGCTCTTCATCTTTGGAAACGTGGATATCTGGCAATTAAAATGATGGGAATCTTCCATTACACTTCTAAGTTTAAAACGTGAACATTACAGAGTGTTAAAATGTGTAAGAGGACATTTACTTGGATTGCTTTTTACCCCTTTCTCATATATTCCTCTCTGCTTCCCTCAGGTATGTTCCTGGCGGAGATCATTGAGAAGTATTTTGTATCACCGACTCTGTTCAGGGTCATCAGGTTGGCTCGAATCGGCCGCATTCTCCGTCTAATCAAAGGAGCCAAGGGAATTCGAACTTTACTTTTCGCCCTGATGATGTCATTGCCCGCCCTGTTCAACATCGGCCTCCTGCTCTTCCTGGTCATGTTCATCTTCTCCATCTTTGGCATGTCTAACTTTGGCTATGTGAAACACGGGGCCGGCATAGACGACTTGTACAACTTTGAAACGTTTGGCAACAGCATGATCTGCCTGTTCATGATCACCACGTCAGCTGGCTGGGACGGCCTGCTGCTGCCCATCCTCAACTACCCTCCGGACTGTGACCCCAACCTTGAAAACCCCGGCACCTCGGTGAAGGGCGACTGTGGCAACCCCTCGGTGGGCATCTTCTTCTTCGTCATGTACATCATCATCTCCTTCCTCATCGTGGTCAACATGTACATCGCCATCATCCTGGAGAACTTCAGCGTGGCCACGGAGGAGAGCGCCGACCCGCTCAGCGAGGATGACTTTGAGACCTTCTACGAGATCTGGGAGAAGTTCGACCCCACCGCCTCGCAGTTCATCACCTTCGCCAAGCTGTCCGACTTTGCGGACGCGCTGGAGCACCCGCTGCGCGTCCCCAAGCCCAACACCATCGAGCTGATCGCCATGGACCTGCCCATGGTGAGCGGCGACCGCATCCACTGCCTGGACATCCTCTTTGCCTTTACCAAGCGCGTGCTCGGGGACAGCGGAGAGCTGGACATGTTGAGGCAGCAGATGGAGGAGCGCTTCGTGGCGGCGAACCCATCCAAGGTGTCCTACGAGCCCATCACCACCACGATGCGGCGAAGGCAGGAGGACGTCTCGGCGAGGATCATCCAGAACGCCTTCCGCGTGCACCTCATCAGGCGAGGCATCATCTTCAAGAGGTTCCCCTTTGCCGTCAACAAGCTGGAGAACGGCGGGACCAACCAGGAGAAGAAAGAAAGCACCCCCTCCACGGCCTCTCTGCCTTCCTATGACAGCGTGACCAAACCCGACAAGGAGCAGCAGGAGGAGAACGAGGACAAGGGGGGGCGGAAAGAGAAGAACAAAAACCAAAAAGATGAGCGGGAATCCAAGTGTTAGGGTTCACTGACTGCCCTGAAGCCTAAAAACACACAAGGAGATGAAACTCTGAGCCCAAACCCCATGAAGATGTACAAAAAAAGTTATAATTTACAATTAAAGATCAATAATAAAAAAAACACACAAAAAATGTTTACAGACTTGCAGACACTGACGCAGATTCCTATGTCAGCAGCAAACGAACCAAACACAATCCGTTTACCATGGATCTCTGCTGCATAGGGACCATGAAATGAGGAACAAACGCAACCGATAAGGACTTTAAAGTGTGCTGGCCAATGGCAAACTCAAACACTCAAACACACACACACACACACACACAGATTTCTTTGGGGACCAACTACCAAGGGACAGAAATCTCTGCTACATCCCTGCCACCACCACGTGTGGAATCCAACCCCCCCCCCCCCCCCCCCCCCCCCCCCCCCCCACCTTCCTCCCCCAGCAGCTAAGATCTGCCATTATGGAATCTGTTCCGGAACATTCCACAAGAACTGTGTTAACAGTCTGCGTTCCTTTCACTAAGTTTACTTCCTTGTCAATGAAGAATGAAAAAGAAAATTGTGATAATGAAAGGAACCACAGGGGAAAGTAGTGGGAGAGCCAGACCAGTTAACCAACGATCACTTTTTTGGTTTGATTGTGCTGTGGCTCCTGGCATCTTTACATTATTTGAGCAGCAAAGAAAATATATTACATTCAGCCCATGTCACAAATCTTTCCATCCCCTCTTTGTTATACTGACATCGAAAAATAAATTTTCTACATGGGCTTTCACACTGACCGTGTAGAGGGGTCATTCGTCACTTTTTGACTTGGGTTGAAGAGGATTCATCAGAACCGAATTGCAGATAAATACTAGTTATTGTGCTCGTTCAATGCCTAGAAATGACTTGCATGAAGGCATGTTTTGATCAGGAATCATGCATGAGTAATCATAGTCCACGAGACACTTACAATTCTCAGACCACTGCCGTGGCTTTGACAGTACATTTGAGGCGGACACTGACTGGTGAAGTATAAATGGCCGATAGTGATAATGGAATATATGAGGTTTATTTAAGAACATAAATATATAGAGATAGAATATTGGGAAGTGAGAGAGTCAGAGGTTTGAGGTGTGAACTTCAGTAGCTTAGCTCTTGGAGGCTGTGTCTGGGCCCCATAGTCAGAATGGCTAACTGAGGGATATGAGGAAGCACGAATACAAAGTTATTAGGTTTTATTTTTCTGACATAAAATGCATTTAGAAAGCATTGGGGCTGAATATCTTCACTTTGAGGATATACAGTTTTGGGTGGCCATCTAAGCTGATCCACACCAAATCCAGGTTTTACTTTACTTCTCCGCGTTCAACAGTCATTTGCTTGACTTGTTTCTATGGCAATAAGCTGGTGATGTCAAAAGCAATGCCTCAAGCCAACCCATGTTTGGCATTAGTGAGGGTATGCTGTGTCAGTGTTGATTAGTGTGGTAACCTTCTGATGGTTTCTAGACAGAAAAAGGATTATGTTAGAGAAGGGAGGGATGTGTGTGCGTGTGTGCATGTGTGTGTGTATGTGTGTGTGTGTGTGTGTGTATGTGTGTGTGTGCAGACACACATGGGGGTGGAGGGGTAATTTTAAAAACAAATCTAGGTGGATACAGCAAGTATATGTTACTAAACTCTTCCTTGAAACTTCCTGTTTTTGGTGTCGGTTCGCTGTTTGGATTTGGCTTTGAGTCACATGTTAACAAGACACTATGAGTAAGCAGATTCAGGAAGAAATAAAAAGGTTTGATGGTGTTCCTTCTATCGCATGTTGACGTTTTGCTAACTAAGCAGAGAGAGATCACAAGGAAACACCTTGTTATGATTGGATGGTTTGACAGATGAATGAAGGGATGGCGTGTTTTGTAAGGAAGCAAAGGAAGACCTGATTGATAGATGCGATATCACATAGACATAAACAGATGATCAATATTTCAGCACGCATGGGTCGATAAGAAAGATAGAGAGCCCGCGCCCCAGCGTTTCAGACTGCCATGTGAACAGAGAGCAACAGAGGACAGGCTCAGGGGCCCGAGTCAGGAAGCGGTTTGGTCCGAGTAAGTGCTGAAAGTCCCATGTGTGTCAGTGTATCATTGTGCTATTGTGGGACCTCTTTAACACTGTGTGTGGTGTTGGACCCAGGCTCGCACCATTTTATTTTCTTCTCCTTTTCTTTTGTTTATTTTTTACTCCATGCACTCGCTGACTTTCTCAACTGTCATCGCTCACTTTTGCTCCGAATCGGCACTCAGCGTCAGATGAGGAACACTCCAGGGGTCAACATCAGCAGTCCTCACGTTGACGCAGCTATCGTCGAAAGTTCCACTCGCGACTCTTTTTCATATAAAGGAAAAAACACAGAAAAACACAAAGCCGAGGCACCCTCCAGTCATAGGTGATACTCAACTGCCTCCTCATAAGGTGTATACCTAGCCAACGTTTTGTCTTCTTTTGACCTTTTTTGGTTTGTTTTGGGGTTTTTTTCTACACAGGAGTGATGGTCCTATTACAAACGGCTGAGCTGGACATAAAAATCCAAGACCGCCAAAGTTGCACCACTGACTGCCATTTGGTGTGTTTAACACTGCCTGTATCAGAACCCCCTGTCTGTAATAATAATGATGATAATGATAATAATTATACTGTCTAAGGTTCGTTTACAATAGGAGCTCTCCGAAATCAGTTTGGGTGATGCACACTGAAACCAAATACATTCCCGATGAAAGAAACAGGACGAGCGAAATATCTCCACTATCTTACTTCTAACTCATGTTCATCTTGGATGTATTGTTTTAGAGTGATACATTCATACATACACACAGAAAAATACATAAAAAACAAACAAAAAAACAAATATATGTACAGTGCAGGCTATGATGTAAATGGCACAATCGCTGAAAAGAATGAACTTTTTGAGAGAAAACTATAAATACTGTACTATATTCTTTTATTTTATCGGCATGCTTTGTTGTGTTTTTTTGTAAATATGGAATTTTAAAAAGCTACTACTAATAATCAAAAAAATGAATAACAACAATAATATAGAATGGCTTCCGACTATGCCCTTTGTCACATTTGTTACCTTTTGGATATTTTGAGACACTTTTCACTTTGTTGACGGAAATTGAATGAAATATAGATATTATATAAAACAAAAAGATATATACATGTATACATATATGTCTATATGTATATACTTTCAACAGAAGAACACTGTCACATTTTAATTTATGTGCAACACAAATTCAGTGGTTGTCTAACACTGGTTGGTTCGGCAACCCTTCTATGTTGGAGAATTGCTCATGTGCGATGTTCCTGGAGCTGCCTGCTATGGATTGTAGCCCGATCGTGACTGAAAAAGGATATTGTTACCAGCACATTTCTCACTTACTGTCATATCTCTCTCTCTCTCTCTCACCTGCACCGAATATATACACACATACACCTCACCAGTCTAGGACATGAGACTATACCCTTCTCTTTTACTTCCCTTACAATCTTTCCTAAGCTAATCACTACCAAGAGGAAGTCAGTTGGTGTTGCTGACGCACCGGAATTAAACAGCCCCTAGCCCGGGGGCCAATCATGTACACTGCCATACAGAAACACACACACACACACACACACACACACACACATTATCACAGAAACACATACTAACACACACACACACACACACACACACATACACACGGCTGTGCCATTACAGTACAGTTCACAATGCATATGTAACAAACTTCTTGCTTCTCTTTCATGCCTTTTATTTTTTAACGTTTTTTTTGTGTTGTATTCACTCAATGGCATGTGCCTTTTTCTGCTTTTTACATTTCTGAAGAAGAAAATAAAGACTGTTTGTTTCCAAACTGGAAGGTGGGGGTGGGGGGGGGGGGGGGGGGGGGGGGGGGGGGGGTTAGTGGCAGTTGACAGGTTGCAAGATGGAGAAGAACATTCCACAAGGAGTCAGAAAATTTACGAAAGGATCAGCGAGCCTCACTCCACCTCATCATGACGTTCAACAGTGCTTGTTGTGAACAGAAGAAAAAACAAAACCGAATCAAAACAAAATGTACTGTTCTTTGTGCTATGCGTGTCACCCACTTCTCTTGTGATAAAGCAGCTTGCCTTCTATATTTATGTTCTTTACATCTGAAATTTTATTTTTGTATTAATACATGATTATAGGATTCCTTTTTTTCTTTTCGTTTCTTTAAGCATGGTTTATTATGTGCTTTTTTGTTAATTGTTTTCATTTTGCTGAAGATTTTCGAGAAAGAAGTGCTTTCAATCTATTATCATTTGACACCGAGATAAAAGAGAATATACAGTACAATATGATGGTGTGTTGCACAACAACTTCGACTCTTAGTAAGAACTTATGAAAGATTGTCTTCATTTGAGCACGAACCTTTTTATTACCAATAAAGCAGCCTTCCAGTTACAACTTCTGTGTGTTGGTGAGTTCTTAACAAATCTTCACATAAAAAACAAACATGCATTGAAAATGTTATTTTCCCCAAACAGTTCATACTGAAAATTATGTGATCCCCTCTGGCATTTCTGGGATACACGTCTTATAGCTGTGTGTACAAACTGATACCACATGAAAGAGTGGTGGGTAACCATATTGTGATATTTTACTGTTAATGCTTCGATTTGAGTGGATTATGATCCATTTGACATGGGGCTGAGTGGCACTGCGGTAAACACCGTGCTGCTTCAGGGAAGCCTTTCAAACGTAATGGACCTATTGAATTTGTTAAAAGCCCCCATGTTAGCATAGACTACCCATTGCCTCACCCCTCCTCCACGCACACGAGGAGGCCATAGCCGAACGATTGTGATACGTTGTCCATCCGTACACTGAAGCGTTTTAATTTTTCTGTGGTCCCTGTAAAGATACAGCCCAAGGTTGTGATATCCCCCCCCCCCCCCCCCCCCCCCACCCCCCACCATCCTCCCTAGCCCATGTTTGAATAGGACTGTGGTTGGCTTTTATGTGAGGGGGAGGAGGTATTGCGTGCAACCCCCAACCACCACCAACCCCACCGCACCCACTAATTTCGACTCTTTTTTTCCTCGAGACTATGGAGAATGCAGGAAAATGACTTGTCTTATATAGCACGCTCCACTCAAATGTGCCCTGTGAATAGATCATAGCATATTTTGATATAGAGCCCATCCCTTTCTTCACACCCCTTACCATTTTATTTTCACAATGGCGGAATATTCACTGTCTCTCTCTCTCTCTCTCTCTCTCTCTCTCTCTCTCTCTCTCTCTCTCTCTCTCTCTCTCTCTCTCTTTCTCGAGTCACATTAACCGCTCTCCCCCTGCCAGATCACCGCGTTGCATACTCCCTTGCTCTCCCCGGATTCAAACACGGACACCTCTGTCTACTACCTGCGTGCAATTCGTTTTCATCCACTTCACCTTTGAATTGCGCTTCCGCGTGGAGCATAGCCTAATGTTTATCGTCACTTGACAGTTATTTCACTCGATTCCCACCGACCGAGATGCCTTTGAAGAGGTGCAGGGCGGTGGAGAGGATGTGCGAATGACGGAAGGGAGGGGGAGGGAAGGAGAGAGAGAGAGAGAGAGAGAGAGAGAGAGTGAGAGAGCGAGAGAGAGAGAGAGAGAGTGATAACGGCAAGAGAGGGAGGGTGGTAGTGCACTGCAGTGCAGATAAATGAATGCAGCAGTCGAGGCTGAGTCAGCAGCACACTCCCAGTTTGTCCCAGTACCTCTATCAGTCCGCGCCCATCCACGGAACTGGCGGCGGCCCGGTGCGCGCGCCACACACACACGCACACACGCACGCACATACAAACGTATACGGACGCGCACAGACGCGGGGGCTTTAACGAAAACAACCAGATTCCCGAGAGACGCGAGAGAGACAGACCCATTATCCGAGCAAACAATGACCTGCAGAGGCGAAGTCCAGTCGTAGCCAGAAACACGGCCTCTGTAGTTGATGCTGATAACAGCAACGCGGACAGATATAGCGCGGACAAAACCCAAACCATCTTTATGTGCAGAGAGGGGCATTACATTGCTCGACCTAAATCGGAGACTGACACACCTCCTCTCATCACCTCCCCCCATCCCCCGCCCATCCTCTCACACTCACCCAAAACCTCCCAACTCCCTCGGGATTCATTTTACCATGTGTTTTAATAAGTCAACTAGGACATCTTACCAACTTAAAATATTCATCAATCAAAACGATCAAAAGGAAAACGACATATTCCAAAGGACCAAGATTTCGTAGCCTAGGTCGTGTATTAAAGTAATTGCTTTACGTTCTCCAATAAAAATAAATATTTGATTCTCCCATTTACTCAAATTGTAGCCTACATCGTGTATCGTCCTTCCACCGCGTTCGTTTCTGCAGCCCTGCCGGCAAACGTCAAACACTTGGAGAGAGTGTCTTTGCAAGCGGTAAAAAGTGTGTTTCACGACGATCATGAACCCTTTTAAAACTCTCAGCGACTGGGGTTAAAGGGATCCTTAAACAGTGCAACTGTTCCCTCCCTTTCTCTCCACCTTCTCCCCCTCTATCCCTACTCCTCACCCCCTTCGCTGGTCACCCCCCCCCCCCCCCCCGGGAGGACCCAAACAGGGACCCCTTCATCACGTAAATGGCCAGGAGCCAAGGGCTTCCACCCTTGGAGGATCGCTTCACAACCACACGGCTCACATTTCTCAAGAAACAAGCCACACATACACGCACGCGCACACCCTCACCACCCACTCTATGATAAGCGCCCTCTGGCTTACCAGATCCCAGAATACACATTTCTGATAGATATTCGTTGGATTGTCAAGTGAATATGGCGCATGATTTTAATTAGTATTGAGGGTTTATGCCTTCGCATCTATTATGATTTGTTGGAGAATAAACTAAGGCAAGCAAACAGATGTACAAGCACATTTCTGGACTTTCAATAGAACATGCTTTGGGTGTCTTGAATTCTTATTTAAATGACAACACTGCCATCTAGTGGTTTCATAGCCACAAGCCAAAACCTTTTTGAGAACGTGTAAATGTGTTACATCTATTATGACGTCTTCTATTTGACTTACAGTTCACAAACAGTTCAATTTGCTTAATTTTATTTTGTATCGTAAAACAAGAGTAAAATGTGAAACAAGAATGGGTCATTTTTGTTTAAATACAAAACATGAGGGAAACATACTGGCACATGATCATGTAGTTGCAGACCATCGATAGTTAAAATAAACAAATAAGCAGCACATATGTGTTTAAAGCATGTGTACAGAATTAAAACATCTACACCTAATATTTTATAAATAAAGTGTTAAGATATCAAAATCACGCAGGAACATAATCACACCTCCAAATGGGTTTCCTCTTGAATCACATTGTCTTTTCTTTTTCTACAATGAAATAAGAAATGTCTTTGACATCATTATATCACTATCTAAGTAATACAACTATTGTTGACGTAGGCCTATACATAGAGATTTGGAGTGTGTGTGAATGTGTGTGT
The DNA here is from genome assembly GCA_026745465.1 of Lota lota. Lineage (NCBI taxonomy): Eukaryota > Metazoa > Chordata > Actinopteri > Gadiformes > Lotidae > Lota > Lota lota. The sequence continues at coordinate 1,054,718 of JACYXH010000175.1, read as the reverse complement.
GTGTGTGTGTGTGTGTGTGTGTGTGTGTGTGTGTGTGTGTGTGTGTGTGTGTGTGTGTGTGTGTGCGTGTGTGTGCTGTCCTGTCCCCTGCTGGTTGACGTGGTGGTGTGGGCTGTTCTATGCCTCTACTACCTGGGACTGGTTTTCATCCCATCTGCATGTCAAACAAACAAGATCAGAAGATCAAAAGAGAAATCAATCAAACCACCCAAGGCATGTCCAAAATATTTTCTTCACATATGTCCCAGATTAACTTGTCCTGGCCTTTTCTCCCTTATGCAACTTATTGACGTGAGGCAGACAAAAGGTGTTTTCCAGAAGAGGAAAGGCTGAGCACACTCATGTATTTTATTCCCTCTACAACTTGCCTTTCAACTCCCCTCATGCGTTGGTTGCTGGTCAGCCACTCTACAAAGTATTTTGCCTTGATCTTGTCCAGGTAGTGGGGGAAGTCACTGGTGAAGGTTCCATCTGAGTGCCTTTTGAGGTTTTTGATGATGTTCTGTCCTTTTTCAATGTCATATGTACGCCATACAGTGCTTCAAAGAGAGGGTTTGCAAGTTAAGTAATTTACCCCATTTAAGTCATTACCCTCTTTGGACAACAAAACATGCTCCGTTCTTTTAATGTGGTGTGCAACAACGTATTTAGCTGTTTATTGTTGATATTTGGTAAAGCTATGACCATGATTATTTTACTATTTGTAATTAAAATTCTAAAACACTGAGACTCAAATCATAGTAACAGGCAATAACATTTTAAGAAATGGACTTCTACCTGGAATGTCTGCTTTTGTCCAAAACCATCTCCAAACTGCCCGGACAGAGCACTAGCAACACCACAACCCAAGCGGTGAGACACATGCCTGAAGAGCAAACAATTTTAAAACAGTAATTCAGCAGTGAAAATGCTAACGTAATTTACAAATCACATCTGAACCCAACTGACCGTGGGAGGATTTTGCAGTCGTCCGGTGAAGCATTGTATAGCGCATGCTATGTGGAGCCTGTCAACCGAAGAACACAGCGCTGAGGAGTGTATATCTGAGGAGATAGCTCTGGATGTGTATGGCTTGGGGAAAACAAGGGGTCCCTTTGGGCACTTTATACTGTGCTGGTGTGTGAGAGGCGGGTCACCTTGCTCACCTGGTGATCCTCTTCATCATTACTGTGGTCTGGGAAGTTGATGAAATGGTCTGGGCCGCAGCAGGGGGTCTATCCTCACCGCACGGGTTCAAAGGTCAGAGGTGTACGGTCAGCCTCCTCCAGAGGGAAGCAGGTGTGCGATGGCTTCATGTGACCGATGCTCGACATCAACAGGCAAAACTGCGAGCATCAAAATGACATAAACGGCATGGGTCACTTCTTAAATGTGCCTAAAAAACATCATAGGTCCTTGTGGACATGACTTATTGATCTGTATTTCATTCTGAACTTTTCAAAGTTCTGTAACACAGTTTATGTATAGACAACATGTTTAACAAATTCAACAAAATGGTTTAGTAAAAGGTCTTATATAGTCTTGATTTTGAATCGATGAAATGTAATGCTAAGCTTTCCTCTCTGCTTTAGCAGCTACAACTTTAAGCGTCCATCACTCATTCGATTCCTCATTCTGACCTCTTGGTCAAACCTTTGGTGCCAGAGGTCATGCATAGACCATGTCTGGTGTCCATTGTTTGACATCAATCAACGACGCAACCAGAGAAGTAATCCAACAGATCAGAGGTGGCTCTAGACAATGTTGCGATGGGTTGGCCAGCACGGGACCAGCTGCTACTTTGGGGTGCCACACAGTTTGGCCGTCAACAGAGTGCCTTGTGTGCCAGGCTAAGTGTAACTGTCTCTACGTATTGTATAATAGTCCGGTTTAGCTAGCAGCGACAGCCGTCGAGGGGATGATGGCTGACGAAGACGAGGAACAGGAGGAAGATGTCAACTGTCAAACCGAGGACACAGGTGAGGGGAGCCAGACATTAATTATGATGGCTCTGGAAATAGACTTGAAGGAGGGATGCTAAAGTCAGAGATATGGCCGTATAAAAGACCCCATGATGAACAAAGTAACACAGTAACATAGGCCTAAGTGTTTTCTAATGTCACTATTTATATTTATAGTCTAATGTAATTCATTCAAAAAGTATTCTCTATTGTAGTAGACTAGCCTACTTGGGTTTTACTAAAGGATAATTATGTGGCAGGTGTTGTAAATGAACGTTGATGTCGACAGTCTGTTGGTTGTGTGGGCTGATGAATCAGGACTTTTATTAATATAAGCCAACTTGGTTCATCCAAAGATTGTCCAATATCTAATTATAGCGCTCATTATAGCGCTCAGAGATACGCCGAGATATCTAAGTCTTACCCAGATCCAGACAAGTTGTTTAACTCCAAGTTGCTTATTCAAAATGAGTGGCAGTACCACTCTCTGTGTAAGCAGAAACTAGTCAGTAGCCTGCTGGTGTTATCTCTAATACTGTGTCAAGTGTCAACACTTGCTGAGCATTTGCTCAAATGATTGCATAATTAGTTATTATGCTATAGTACAATTATTTGAACAGACAGACATTGCAGCAACAGCTGCCTTGAAACGTAACTCAAGCAGACAAACCCTTGTGAACTGTAAGAATCCCATGAACTGTTCCCTTATTTGTAATTTGCAAGCGAAGTGGAAATTTTGCGGGCAAAACGTAATTCCTTAATGTGCCATATTTCCAAGTAAAACGTGAGAACGCTGTCTTCTATGGAGGGGAGAGGAAGCATGTTGAAATTAGTTCATTATTAGTATATATTAGTAATTATTGGTTGAAGTAACAAGACTCAGCCAGCATGGAATTGAAGCAGTTATTAGCGCTTATGTACTGCTATAGATTATTCCAATTTCAAATATGTTCAAAGCAGAATATATCAAGTTTGTTGAATATTTTGAATAATATGATAAATTCACGGTGTCTTTAATTAACTATTCACAATATTTTGACCCCGAAGATTTCATCGTGTGCAACATGACTCCTTAAAGACAAGTATTGTACAGACGAGAATAAGCAGTCTGGGGCCAAAGCCTGAATCTGTCCCCTGAGCTGCTGTGAATTCCGGCAGAGACGGCTTGCTGGTTCTGCCCTCGTTCCCTTTCTATTCAACCCATAACAAAAACGAGTAATACTGATGGATAATAATAAGTTAAAAAAATAGAATACCATACAGCCAATAAGTTAGGTTATCAGCAGCATGAATGCGATAGAAAATGAAGGCAATCTTTATGGGCACCATTGTGACGGCCGACGGCACAAAAATACATTTTGTCCGTGTTTTAACTTTCTCCGCATCTCTTACAATATATTCAGCCTCCAGGCTACTGCTGGGACGTAAGTGTGACGTCTACTCCAAATAGTTCTAAGAATAATTGTTCATTCTCATGATTTTGTTTCAGTCTCAGCGTTGTCACAAACCATAACCGGCCATGGCCGCCAGATGTCGACCTTGTCTTTACAGCTAAAACGTTGATTTGAGAAGCTGGCTGCAGATTGTGTTTACTGCTATAACCGCAATGACGACGGTATTCTCAACCCAAATCAACTATTACTAATTGCAATTTCTATATTCATTTCTGGTTTTAGAATAACATTTTCTGTAGTAGCATTTATCCTATTCTCCTGAAGCCTATGTCTTTGAGTTATTGGTGCAGTTCAATATATCTTCCGACAGGTCTATTTTTTTTATTTTGAATTAAATTCGATTAATTGTGTTATTATTTTGGAAACAACAATATAAAGATAAGTCCTTTCACCTTACCACTCACTCTATATTTACCTCTCACACCTTAGACACCTATTACACTGTGGTTTATCCCTAATATACAATAAATGTTTGCCTGTATTTGATTTATATTTTCACTTGGAGCGAAAGCATTTAGTGAAGACATCCTACAGCACAAGATTGTCTTCCTAGGCCTTTGGCTGCTGCTGTTAGCTAATGTGTCTGGCATGATAAGTTGGTGCTGATTGATCCATTAATATTTAATAAATTCCCGCTTTCCTTTACAACCCATTTTGTTACAGGCACTGACCAGGGCCATTTTTATTTTTTCTATTTTCTGCATGGCTGGACAGATATTGCACTCTACTGCACTTCGGTTGCAGATGATCAACAATCTGCCCTTAAAGCCGACCATTGCAAATTGGTTTTTGTTTTCCCTACTAAAGGTGTCGTTCAAAGAAACAAAATAAACCCGAATTCATGGCTGCTGTCAGACAAGTATAGAAAAAGGAATTGAGGAAGCCGAATAACAGTTTCCACTCAAAGCGAGTCTTTTCACACCAGTTACGTGTATATCAACGCTTTTGAAATAGACGAAACAATACTGATATCTGGTGTAAACATCCCCATTCGGGGTCAGTGACTCAACTTGCCATTTTTCCTAAATTTATTTAGGTTGTTAATGATAGGCTATCGGATTCCTATCTCTATTTCCTGCCCTCTCTCCCCTGCCTTGCTCTTTGCTCTAGCCTGGAGCAAAGAGCAAACTATATGTGTTTTTTTTACCCGCATCTGGAGACATTCTGTTGAATGGGCTCCTCTTTCTTTCCAGGGCCATGCGCTCCAGCGAGCACACTCCTCTCTGGCCGGGGCTGGGTGGCTGGGCACCAGGCGATTGGACCCAGAATGATTGTAAGAGTTACACTGGTGAGAATTCTTGCAGATACACATGGTTGCATTGCATCGCAGACCCTTTAGACGTTTTCACGGTCTACACACCACATACTGCTTCTGCACTATTTTGTTTTTCATTGTTCTTTTTGGATTATTTTCCACCCTAGTCCCTGCCTTTATGGTGTGCTTCCCTCAGCCTCTAATACTGGGGTTGTAAAAAGGCAGGAGTTTAGTGACATGCGGGTGGCATGAATGGTGTTATGTGGTGGTCAGCTGTGGTTTAATGTGTTGGCAGAGCAGCTGAGGGGTGTCTATTTTCAGCTTGGACCAGCGGATTCTTGTGGACAACTGGGGGTGCTGAGTCCTAGAGCCCACTTTTTCTGATATGTTTTGAAACAAAGAGAGAAAAACAGAGTAAAAGAGAGAGAGCGAGAAGGGTAGAGAGAGATGTCTCAGAACTGTTTCAGAATGTTCCGAATCACAGTTCAAGGCAGACTAACATGACAGACGTACAATGCACATGACATTGTCATCAGGAATTCAGTTCCGGTCTCCCGAAAGAGCATCGACACGCACATTTCTCATAAATGGCCAAGTTAGATGATTATAATAAACTGGGTCGTTTATTAGCGAAATCCCTCCAGAAAGCCCATCGAGGAAATTATTTGACCGACTTATTTCACCAGCTCATCAAGCCTTCTCCTTTTGAAGACTTCCCGGCCTCCTCCGCTATTGATTGTGTGTCGGTGAATGTGAGACTTGTTGTGTCCGGGTCTGCCGCCCTGCTCTTTGTAGTTTGCTGTTCAGGTGTTGAATCGATGTGTTTGTCGGGTTTGGAAGGGTGCAGCCAGGCCTGAAGCTAATCTGTAGATGATAATGGGATTGTAAACGTCTGGCGAAGAGATAGAGGTAATGAAATGGGCAGCCAGGACTGCCAGAGAGAGGGAGAGTGAGAGAGAGAGAAGGCAAGCGAGGCAGAGAGCTAACTGACAGACAGCTACATTACATAATATGTGTGGATACACACCACGCACTAGGTCTTATGCCACAATGGTTCCTCCGTGTGTGGTCATGTATATGCGTGTGCATGTACGTGTGCACATGGGCATATGTGTGTTTTTGTTTGAGACTGATGGGTTGTGTGTGTGTATCTGTTTAAGTCATATATGTGTTTGTATGTGTTTATATGCCTGTTGTAGAACACAACTCACTGTTTTCACGTACTTGCTTCTGTTGCTGACCACCATAGGCCCAGCAGTGCCACACAGGCTACTGTCAACGTTTGCTGTCATTAGCTCTGTGTGGCTCTGTAGATCTGTAACTGTAGCCTGACATCGCTAGACCAATTTGCAAATGCGTATTAGTCTGGAACCTCTCAGTTCATTTTGGATTTCCAAGGGGCGTCATCAATGTAGGCCGACCAAAATGCCTCTAGACACAATTGGATGGATCTACAATCAAAGCAATGAAATGTGTGACACATCGGCGGCAGCCATCTTGCTTGTTTATGAAAGTGCCTTGACGGCCCTCCCATAGGACGCTCTTCTGTACAGTCATTGTATCAAACCCGGCCCATATTAGATTCAGGGGAACAATCCTTGCAGTTATCTGCAAACCCCTGTCGCTGAATCTTCATCCTTTTGACGCTGCCTCAGCATCATCATATCAGTGCACAAGCCCTATATGTATCCCATTGTGATTTGATGTGGAGAGGAGAAATGGCAGATTACTCTGAAATCCACCCAAGTAGATTATCCACTCATCTCTAGAGCTCATGCATCAACGTCTCCTCATAATTGCTGCGGTTGGTTGACTTGACTGGGGGGTGGGGGTGGCGGGGGGGAGTGCCCAGCTTACCCACATTTTAGCGGACCGGACCAGTGGTTCTCCCACCGCGCTGCCCAGGTCTGCTTATTAAAATTGCTGTTGACCCAGTGTTGGCTCCCCTGTGCGCCTCTTTCCATTGTGTTGTGTCTGATTGATGTTGACTGGGGTCACCTAAGCCTGGGCCGGGATCCCACAGCGGTGCGCAGGGGGCTAAACGTTTACATGCATTCGTTTCAGTTTGGCCCAGGGGTCTGGTGGCCCGCTTGTATTCAGATGACCGTTGCACAGGGGTGTAGGCTGTTTAATGAAACTACTATAGTTAGTTGGAGGGTGGATAATCATCCTAATACTATGTAGTTGTTCCTGTAACTGTTGGTTTGGTTTTCTTTGTCCAGTTTGATCTCTGTCCACTTGGCACTATGTTATGTAACGTATTGACCTTCACAGAGTTTATAATTAGGGTTGTATTTATGTGGTCATAGAATACTGGAACAGTGAACCAGTAGAATGCAAATAGCAAGCTGTAAATACATGACCAATTGACCAAAGAATATGCTGGATATATTTAATTACAGGACCCACAAATGTCACTGTGTGTATCAGAGTAAAGAATAAACAAGCAGCACATCTGGGAAAGGGAAAGAGTGATCACACCCAGTCATCCTGCAAATTCTTGAGAGCACTATAATAATTGACAACATGGAGGTATGGACTTTGAAGAGATGGCTCAATGCTTTTAACTTCAGTACATTCTTCAACAGGTAATATATGATATGTCCATCCATGGGTTAACAGTCCTTGTTAAAATACAATAAATGTGACACAGTTTTGGGGGACTGACATTTTGTATATCTGTGATATATGCATTTGTGCTAAAGCTGATTTTAAAGCTGATTTTAAATGGCACAGGGAAGCCTTTTTAAGATCTTCCTTTGCAAATTATGAAATGGCTGCCTGGCGATTCATCTATACAGAATCAAGATATCACCACACACTTCACTTATAATAATTATTTCCTTATCTCTCTCCCTTTCTCTCTCTTTCATTCTCTCCTTTGTCTCTCTCTCCTACTCCATTTCTCTAAACTCGGAGAGGCATTATTGCACTGGAATGCGACTGTGTGTGGCGCACGTATGTTTAGGGTGAATGTTAACAGGCGAGCGGGGGTTGGGTGCCGGGGAGGGCCGGGCGGTTTGTGAGTTCGGTTGGTGGTGGTGGTGGTGGTGGTGGTGGGGGGGGGGGGGGGGGGGGGGGGGGGGGGGGGGGGGGAAGAAGAAGAAGAATGGCTCACAGGACAGACGGAGAGATAGCTTAGCATTGAAATGCAGGATTGTCTTGCTAGTTCTCTCTCAGCCATTAACCAGACAGAGCCATTGTTTCACTCACTTCCCACTGGCACACTGTTGCTGTGAGTGACAGGTCGACGGTATGCCCCCGCAGGCCTGCCACATGCTGGGGGAAGCTGAATGGCGACGCTGAAACATCACAAAAAAAAGAAATGCTTACCTCTATTCTTTATAGGAGGAAGAAAATGAACAGGGCAAGGAACCGTGCAGGAACCATCACTTGAACAGTTTGGTAATAGCTTTTGCCTCACATCCCCAAGGCTACACACCAAGTGTGAGTGTTATTTTCTTAGCCGTTCAAGTGATGACGAAGGAAATCAATTCCCGCTTTTTTTAAATGATTGATTTCTCTGCAAATGTCAAATCTTGTGACACAGTCTTGACTCGCTCGGTATCGGAGCGTTTCATTTGCGTGCATGCACGCATGCATACATAGGCCTTCCTCCAGCAGTCAATGAGGAAGACGAGGACGGCTTTTCTGCTGTCGCGGATCAAAGCCTGCATGTGTATGCTTTCACATGCGTGCGTCTCTGCGTGTGCGCCAGCATAAATGACAACCCCGGTGGGACCCACTGTGCCGCCCATTGGGGAAAACCTTGCCTTCACCGGCACCCCACTAGGCAGCCCGTCTTTAAGGGGACCCTCCTCCTCCGCTGCCACCACCCACGGTGTGCTTGTGTGCGAGGGGCACATCGGAACCGCCGCCTGGTCCTGGGATGGCGACGGAGGCGGCGATGGTGAGGGAGAGGCGCCACAGCCCGAGCGTCTCTCTCCCAGGCCAGAGAAGCAGACTGTCCCGTGGAACCGAGTAGGAGGCCGAGAGCGGGCTGATGCGGTGAACAATGGCCGGGGACATCTGTCATGCGTGGCTGCACTCCCCTCGGCTCACAATAGGGCCAGGGGACTGCCAGTGGTAGCTTTCTTTTCTCTCCCCTCCTTTCCGGGGACACTTCTGGCCCTCACAAAGGCTCTTTTGTCCCCTCCTCGCTTTCTGCCAACGTTTAACCCTTCCAGCTTGCTCCTTTTTCTGCCGCTTCTTTCTGTCTCCACCAAAAAAAAGAGAAGAAAAACAACACGTTGAAGCCGTGACTATTCACACACCTCCCTCTGCCTCTGTTTCTCATTATGACTTTTGGAGCTTGCCTCGCTGTGCCCCGTCACTTGTATGGCTGTGTGAGGGCTCTCTTTAGTGTGTGTGTGTGTGTGTGTGTTGGGGGGGGGGGTTTGGATTTGTGAAGGAGGAAGGAGAAGACACCCGTATGGAATCTGTGTACGTGAATCGAACGAGACAAAGCCTCACACTTCACCGCTTACTCAGCGCCTCTGAAGGATCACATTTCACCACATCGGAGCCACGCTGCATGGAAACGTACAGCGTGGATGTATAGCCTCTGGCGTTGAGACACACACCATGTCCACAGCTCAATCTGCTCCTCCAAACCCGTAAACGGTGTCCCCTTCCCTCGACCCCATTGGGAGTCAACCAGGCGACAGAGAGTTTCCAGGCGGCAGAAGCTCTAAAGAGGCTAGTCGTCAGACACACACTGGCTGCCCATTGACGCGACACGAATCGCTTCCCCTCGGCGGATACCTGGCCGATGTATTCAGTGACCGCCTGCATAAGAATCCCGGCCTGGAGATACCTGAGAATTGCTGCCCACGGCCCACATTGATTATCACGGGGCCAAGATCTGTTTGTGATGTCTAGTCCGTGGCATGTGTGTGTGTGTGTGTGTGTGCACGCCCGCTAGCTTGTAATTATACTTGGGAGCCTGTGAGCTGTCTCTTTTTCTTGGTGTTTTCAACACTTGCTCGCCCGATGTAAATTGCAAATTGATTTCTTCCCCATCATCCCCGTTCTTAAGGACTTAAGGGGTTCAAGCTGGTCCTGCGATTGATTGAAGTCAGATTGCAATTTATTATTGCTGTCAGCAACAATCCTTTTCAAGGGGAAACTTAGCAGTCTGTCGGGGCGGACCTGATCCAGTCCCCTCCGCCCAATGCCATCTTGACGAAGTGAAATACACTTGGTACTGTAAACATCATGGCATCCACATTAAGTCCCCCCATCTACAGTAAACACCCCAGCTCCCTGCCTGCACTCACACACTGCTCGGGAAGCACACATAATCTGGGATTTCCCATGTGCCGCGTATGAATTTTGTGGAGTGGAAAATAAACGGGGGGTTACGAGCCGAGGGGGTGGGGGGGGGGGGGGGGGGGGGGGGGGGGGAAGGTTGCTTTCGAATAGAGATCCCTCCATCATCTCTTACAGATCTAATTTATAGCCTCCAGCACTTGAGGCTCCCTGCTCCCCGTGCACTGCCTGGAACCGAGGTGCTATAATGGACTTGCTGGCGCGCTGGACTGCTGGGTCCCACGTTGCCTGCTAATTGTTGGCAGCTGTGCGGTGGGCCCTGCAACAAAGGTCTGCTTGAAAAGGTGATCTGTTGATTAGAGCTCCGTCCTCTCCTTCTTTAATGGGCTGTGGATCACAAGAGAGGTGGCATCTGTGGTACAGCCTGCACAGCTCACATATACATACACGTGAGTACACACACACACAAACACACATATGTCCCCAGGGCCTAGTGCACTGTAACAACACCGGCCCATCTGTGTGTTTTAAAAGCGGAAAGTCACTTGGACTGTATTGAATAGTGATGAATAGATTAGTAAGTGCATCTCGTGTTTTGAGATTTTCCTGGTTCACGAGGGTATCTTCTCAATTGACCAGGAGTTACCATGAGAAGGTGCACAATAAACCCAATGGTAATATAACAGTCTGCTAAGGCTCAGCTGGTGAATAAACTGAGCTCATTCCTGCAAGGCCTCATTCATTGTGGCCAAGCAATGTGTTGTTACTACTAGTATTCATGATTCTACTCTTTGTTGTGTGATGGAAGCCATTCCATTAACTTCTCTAACTTAAATCTGCTAATACTACTACATCTAGTACTTATCACTTCATATTTTTGCTCTTTTGTTTTGTGATTGAAACCCATTTCACTAACTCCTACTACTTTGATCTACTAAATTCCACTACATCTACAATTTATCCCCTTTTTTCCTTTAGCTCAGTGGCCAGAAAACTGTCCGCTTGGCTTCTCTCAGGATTCTAACTGCTATTATTGTGAAAACATGATTCTCTGTCCTCTGGTGCATTATATTAATATAAAAAAGGTGCAATGGGTATAAGCAATGCAGGACCGTCCTATCTTAAAACTCAATCTTCCCACTGCAGGACACCTTTCAACGGACCCACACACACACACACACACACGCACGCACCAACACAAACACACTTAGTGGGGTCTGAAGAGGAGGAGGGGCCCCCAGTATGTTTCATGTAAGTGGCTGAGTCATGGCGTGTGGTGATATGGGAGCACGTCTTGGCGGAGATAACATATTTGCCTTTTCCTTGTCAGCATAAATATTTAAGTCGACCTGTCAGTGGGTACCCCGCCCCATGTTCTCCGAGAGGGCGAAAACAAAAAAAGTGGGAGGCTTGATGTGTGTGTGTGTGTGTGTGTGTTGGTGGGGTGGGGATAGAAGGAGGAGTGGGCACATGATGGCTATCTGTCAGCCACTGTTTGACATTCAATTGCTTTTACCTAGGAACGTGTGTGTGTGTGGTGTGTGTGTTTGTGGTGTGTGTGTGGTGTTTGTGTGGTGTGTGTGGTGTTTGTGTGGTGTTTGTGTGGTGTGTGTGTGTGTGTGTGTGTGTGTGTTGGTCTGTGTGCCTAACATCTCTTGGAGCTGTCTGTGTGATGGAGCGGCCCTCCGGGCATCCTGTTATGACAGCTCTCTCTCCCCGCCGTGAGACACCTCATCTGGGGCGTGTTCTGACAGGGCCTGCCGCTTGGAATAGCTCTGATGAGAGGCTTAGACCCTCCGTCAGAGCGCGGCTGCCGCTCCCTGTCACTCTCTCTTTCTCTCTTTGTTTACTGCTGTCCACAGCATGTGGGAGAGTGGCCACCTCTTATCCGTATCTTTTTTATTTTTCAGTGGAAGGTGTGCAAATTTGTTTCAGTATCATGAAAAAATACAATATTTGACCAAGTAAATGCATGATGGTGGCATATGGATTTTTGTGGATTATCAAGGAGCAGGTAGTTGTTGGGCATCATGTTTAGGAACGCCAACAAGTAGACTGCAGACTTTGGGGGATGAAACCAAAAACCTTTTCGGCTGGGCTTTTGTATAATTATATTACCACATTCAGTCACCATATCAATTAGTTACACACCGTGTAGCAGTTCAGTTACTTTTAAGATTAGAAGTTGACCAACCTTATATTAACCATTGCCTTACCACGCCTTTCGTTGAAAACTGGGCCTAGAGCCTTTCCAAGTTGTTATCAGTTGGTATCACATTTGTATCAAATATATTATGTATTTGTAGTGCAACGGGGTAGTGTAAAAGCGTTATTTGTCAGTAAATAAAAGGTATAAAGAAGGATTCTTTCAATCCAGTCGAGTTTCCTTCCAGCGATACTGATGGCCAGATAAAGGTGACAGAGTTGTAAAGAATCTCATTGAAAAAGAGTTCTGGCTTGGCCATAGTTAACGGATCAACCGGCACCATCTGTGACCCCCCACCCCATCCCCCCATCCCCCCCATCCCCCCCAACCTCCATAAGCAATTATCCCACATCACATCCGTGCTGACCATCTATTTTAAACCCTGCCCACAACACCTGAGATTAAACCCCGCTCGCCCCTACTCTCCTCCTCCCATAATCTTACCACTGGGTGGGGGCCCCTGCCTGGCGGCCCCTGGCCAATAGCATGAAGGCTGGCTCAGGGTCGACCTCGCCCCGCCCACCACATATCCCACCCCCTTTGCTGGTGTTGCTGCCGGTCTCTAATCATGGCAATGGCTGTCATAAAGAGTCCCAGAGCCGAATCTAGCAATAAGCCATGCCATTATGAACGGGAGTGGGTGGTGGTGGAGGTGTGTGTGTGTGTGTGTATGGGGGGGGGGGGGGGGGGGGGGGGGGGGGGCAGCATCATGGACCTGTCCCTGACACAGCACCTGAAGGTCACATGCCGAGCGAGGACACTCCAGATGTGCTCCGTCCCTCCCTCTCCACCGTCCCCTCCCGCAACGAGGACACTTCATTTTGGTTCCCTTTTTTAATGTGTTTTTTATGGTTATTATTACGCCCTATGTGATGTGAGTCATTGTGTTAAAGCTCGAACCACAACCACTTCATTGTTGGGACCTGCCTCTGTCCTCCCTTTGTGTCCAAAACTCAACGACAACCCTCAAAGGCCCTTTTCTTATTTATTTAAATCTATTCAACATTTGTTAAAATGGCCTGGCCTTTTGTTTTTTCCTTGACCCTGACAAGGGTTATGAGCTGGCCCTGTTCAGTTTTATTACTGTAATAGAATATAGGCGAGAATAAGGACAGGGGTAAGTAAGCAAGGTCAGAGATGAATATGTTTGGGATGATGTTTTTACAGTGGTCAAGCTGCACAGGGGTGTGGTGGGGCTCCAAGAGTCTGGACAAATCAAATTTATAATACTGGATTGTTGGCAGACATATGCTTCCACACCCTTTGGATGTGCAAACTTGCAAACCGGTTTACATGGAGAGCAACAACAAAGACACATAGCAGCATGATCCTTCTGCAGTTCTTTTCACGAACAGTAATGTGAACAAGGCTTTGAGGTGCACACTGACGCACGCAAACGCTTCGCCGCGGCGGGGACGTCAGACTGAAGGGCGAACAGAAAGGGCCACTGACAAAAAGCAGAGCTTCAGTCGGCTTGATAAGTAAGTAAGGTGAATAGGGTAGATGGATAGAATGGCTTTGAGTGAGGGCCCCAAAGCCCACGGATGGGTTATGACATACGGTTGAATGTTGAATGTGCAAGAGGGTTTCACATCTGCGGCTGGACAATGCTTAAGGCTGAGCGCTCCTTGTCCACTGACCGCCGTCTCTCCGAATGTCCATCTCCGCAGCCGAAAGAACACGGAGAAAAAAAAAGATCAAAGATGCAGGCAACAAGCGTGGATGCTCTGTGTTCACAAACACACTCGCAATTGTTGCCGTTTCAAACAATAAGCCAACATAACAGTTGTGTTCCTCTGCTATTTCTTTAAAAAAAAAGGTTAAACATGGAGGACAAGACTTTAAAGCTCCCTGGCTGCCAGTCCATGTTTTACTCTGCTGTGAGGGGGCCATTAAGCTATCAAGGATGTGGCCTGTGAAGAAATGAAACACTGTCCAGAGCTAGTGAATTCCTCTGAGCTGGGGGAGGACGCGGGAGTGGGGTTGCATACTGGGTGGGTAGAGTTGTGTGTGTGTGTGTGTGTGTGTGTGTGTGTGTGGGGGGGGGGGGGGGGGGGGGGGGGGGGGGGTAGGATTAGCGAAGGTTTGAAGGTGGAGGCCTTGGGGAGATGCTGATGATGGACAGACTTTGAGGTCCCGTCCCCCCCCCCACCCCACCCCACCCATCCGACCGCACACCCTGGGATATCAAGGCATAGAGAATGTAGCACATGCTGGTAGGACCTGGAACGTTATTTTGTGGAGCGGAGGGGGGGGGGGGGGGGGGGGGGGTAGACGGGGGTTGGTTCAGGTCGTTGGGGTGTCCTCCATTCCAACACAATGTAGAGTATGTGGAGAGAGGTCGGGAGCTCCAGTCTTCACACAAAACCCAAGATAGAGGCCAGACTCTACCATACAGCTGGCCCCCAGACCTGCACACTTCAAAACAAACCGCAAAACATAGGCGCTGGAGAAGAAAAGGAGAATTCAGAAATCAACATGCTTAGTTACAGCCGTTTATTTTCCGTTGACAAATGTGCTTCTATTGTGCTTTCGCATAATAGCAGTATGGCTCAGAGAACATCAATACATCTTTTAACCTTATGATACCCAATTCCTACATCTATTTATCTGGGGGGAAGAAGAAAAAAAACATCCACTGTTCAATGATATTTCTGTTTAACCTGATGATCTATGGGTAGTGACCAGTGTTCTCCTGCTTCTGTTGGGAGCTGAATATGTATGGTGGAATCAGAGAGCTGAGGTGCATAATTGACCAGGGCAGTACTCCATCACTGTCCAGGGTTGGAGGCTGGCCGGAGACACTGTGCCTCCGCTGCATTTTATTTCCTACAAGAAAGCCACCAGCCGATCTGTTTCTCCATGTGTTAAATCACCATGAGAGAGACACACAGGTTATCAGTGCAGTGGTGTAGCACTATGACCTGGATCTAGCAACCCTCCATGCACATATTGGACAGACACATGTTCAGACACACACACACACTCATACATACGCACACTCATACATACACACGCACACGCACACACACACACACACACACACACACACACACACACACACACACAGAGTGTGTCTGTTTGTAGCCATTACAGAGATGCCAGTAGCTTTTACAGTAACAGTCCAATTATGGATATACATCCTCTCTTCTGCTTTAGTCCATTTGCTTTTACTTTGGCTCCTATTCCAACTAGCGTCACCCTGTTCTCTCTCTCTCTCTCTCTCTCTCTCTCTCTCTCTCTCTCTCTCTCTCTCTCTCTCTCTCTCTCTCTCTCTCTCTCTCTCTCTCTCTCTCTCTCTCTCTCTCTCTCTCTCTCTCTCTCTCTCTCTCTCTCTCTCTCTCTCTCTCTCTCTCTCTCTCTCTCTCTCTCTCTCTCTCTCTCTCTCTCTCTCTAAACATCTAAGCTGCTTCTCACCACTGGCAGTAGGATCATTAGTCCACCGGAAATGCTGGCTTTGTTTCTGTCTTTTTTTACTTGGCTTGGAACAAAGAGACGGAAAAAAAAAACATTCAATAGTTATTGATTTGGCGATATACAACTTTTACTGGAGATCCCATTTAATCACAAAAGCTGATTTACTGTTGGTCCTCTGACAATCCCATTAAATTGCTGTCTAACTAATCAAGTCCATTCTTTCTCCTGGAGGGCTAATCTTTTATGGGGGGCCCCGCAGTACAAATCCCTGTTGTAACAGGATTGGAAGCGGGGAACGGGGTGGTTCTGTGGCCCCAGACTTTATGGTACATTTAAAGAACAATAATATCGTAAAATAATGAAAAATAATCATCCAGATTTTGGCAAGCTTCATGTCAAATTGCATTTCATCCTTGGGTAAAAAACTAAAAGAGCAGCTACACAGTTCAATCCACCAATTCAAAACGAGAACATAAACTCAAAAGCGCTAGAGGTTTAATGAATTATTGACTCCTACTAAATATTGCAAATTTCTTGAGTTCATATGAATGTTGCATTGAGGGAAAATAAGCAAACATGTCCCTTAATGCAACATTCCTCTAAAAGCAAGCTTCCTTCTGTTGCTAGTTGTACAAACAAACATGTGCATTGCTCATCGACATGGTGTCTACATGTTGGGTGTCGTGTTCATCTAGCTTCGTCCTGCAGACTGGACGTGTCGCAATCCGTAGCTTCGGCGTTTGTTTACCAGCAGGTTGAGCTCGCCAAGTTAGCCTACATTCTATTGGCACGCTGATAAGACATTGTACAGAGCTCGGGGTTGTGAGTAGCATGAGACGCCTGGCCGAATAGGTTACATTTCTGGACAGAGCAACTACTGTGACTTTGCTTGCTAGTGATGGTTTTACCAGGAAAATGTTTGTGAGAAGACACACAGAAATAGTGTTGCAAGTCGTATCCAGTATACCCATGGTACAGCCTATATAATATATTTGGCTATTGATGTATCAGGCTAGCGCTTAGCATGTAAATTCAACGAACAAGTGAGAGAACATATTAAACCTTCTAGTAAAGAAATGGTTATATTAAACCTGTGTGTGTTATCCCCGCCCTTCCGCGGGCTGTGCGTGTGTGCTTTATGATTCCCGTCCGTATAGTGTTTCAGGGCCATCGTTTAAATGAGGCGGAACCCCAGCAGAAATGAAGACTGGAGCCATGAGACCCTTGATTGTGTTTTATGGTGCGCTGGTTAAATTTCACTGGGTCGCTCCCATTGGTTTGTCCACAAGATGAGATTGGCCTCCTTTATAGTGTTTCCCTTATATTACTTTTTTTTATTATTATTTTGAAAATCTAAATGGTCTTTATTTTGGTATTGTCTTTAAACCTAGCCAGTTTCACCTTTCCATTCATTGAGATTCAATTTGTCCCTGAGCAACCTCAGGTGTTTCTTTTGTCATTAGATCCATGATGGAAAATGTCACTGACTACATTTCCATTAGAGTAAACTGATGTTATTTCAAATTGAATGTGATGGAAGGCTGTAATTGCTTGCTGTCGCACTACCTTTAGGAGTTCAATACTGTCAATAGAGTGCCATTCACCAACATGTTTCCTTCGCCTGAGATATACAGCATATTGGTAAGTGGTTGTCTACAAGGTGCATTGTGTGGCCTGCAATCGACATTATTAGTAGTATTGTTTCTTTGTCTGGTGTATTTGTTAGTGAAATATAGTTGTGGCACTTTATTGGTCTAACCTCTTGTATTTTGAGACTCACTGGATACAAACCTATTTTCCTGAGAAATTTCTTTTTTAATTAAATCCTGACAAACTTGTTTACCCCACTATACAAAAATACAACATAAATGGAAAATAGACTTTCCAAGAATGTACATAAAGCGTAAAAATAAGAAGAAGCAATCAGGGTTAATTAAAAACAGAAGTATTGACGTACTGAACAAGGCAATAAACCACAGTGTGTATGTAGTGTGTATGTGGTGGCGGTGGACTGCATTTATATTATTATATTATTTATATTGCACCTTTCTAACCTCTGCCGCTATTCAAGGCTCATTACAATTAGTACCTTTGTAATTTCATCCATTACATCACATCCCCCAACAGCGGTGTCAACATTCAAGGCAACAACCAGCAAGGGTAAGCTTAGTCTTGCTCAGGGAAACCAGGGGCCGTCCATTATTGATGTTAGCACAGAGCTGGGAGTAGTGATTGGTGGATTGAATCAAGTAAGACCACAGTGGTCTAGGGCCAGTGGCCAGTGGCCAGGTTGGACAGCCCAAGGTTTCCATGGGGATAGGGCAGGATGGCGAGGTGGTCGTTAGCAAGCAGAATAACGGGGGAGGAACATCCAGTGACTGCCAGGAAAACGTGACCATGGTGACGAGCCAACCCAGGGGACAACCAGGTGAGCAGTCAAAATGAGGAGCCCAGGGAGAGGGCTCCTCAGCAGGCACGTGTCAAGATGAGATAGAACCGATACAGCACAGCTCCAGGGGATGACCTGATGACATGTCCAGGTCAGAACATGGATGTGTCTTTTGGATTAATGAAACTATTATTCAAATGAATAGACCTGATGACAATAGATAACAGCTTTACTAGTGGAGAGCTGTATGCACAAATTATATTTTAATTTCAAGGTCCGATGTGATAACATTTGTTAATTGTATTGGCCAAGAATATAATTTTACTGGCTTACGCAAACGCTTGATATGTTTAAATACACATCAATAAAACAATCACTGTGAAGGTATTTGGCCAAAAAACATGTTGATATTTGATCTTGATTGTAGTCCAGCTCCAGCCATGACCCAAGGGAAGGTGCTGTCTCGGCACAACTAACCCAAAAGCCCAGCTCAGCACCTCGGCACCATTGATTTGATCTCTTCACTTATTCCTCCATTGACACAGACACAATGTGTCAATCAGAGTTCCTCCACAGTGTACATCTTAGGTGAAGTCTAAGCAGGCTTACTGTCAGCAGACATGCTGAGTTGTTATTTTCTTCTTCTTCTTTGGTGTTTAAGGTTGTTGTTTTTTCACCCCCTGATTCAAAAGAAGTACTGCAAAGTTTAAGACAGCGATTGCATTTCTCTCCTCTCATTTGCATATTTAGAGTGGGTTCCCACTGGAAAGATCAAGGCAATCTATGACTGGCCAATCCTGGTCCAGTGCCAGGAAGACTCTGTCGATTCCATTAAAGGTGGAGCCAGATGTTTGTCATTACCTTTATTGATAACCACAGGGTCAATACTGTGATTTATTCTGCCGGGACAGGACTAAGCTTTAGTCACAAGTTTCTCCTGGGCGTGATCAATAGTACACAATGGACAAGTACAACATGACCACACATGAAGTGGGACCATCAGCAAAGCTGTGAACCAATCACACGGTTTTCTGTGGGCAGTACTGGCCAGTTACTAACCCCTATGAAATTCTAGCATCCAACTACAGTATAATAACTGAGTTCTACACTGTGAATAGATAAAGTCTCATTTGTGTGCATTTGTGGTTTACATAGTTTATTTATTTGGCACTGGTTCTTGTCCTTAGATCCATGCTTTCGTCACCCTTCCTTGATTTCTTTTAAGCATTGGTAAACACTCTCAGGTCACATTGAGATTTCTGACCCCCACCCCCACCTCCTACGTCACATTCTGGCACGAGACATATCTATTACCCAACGTGTGATGGTTAGTCACAGCAGAATTGATCGCGTGCCTCTGGGCCTGTTTTAGCATTACAGAAGCCCAGTTGGACATGGATACATTTATATTTTTTCTACATGCATAGCCTTAATATCTCCATGTGTATAGAATTGCAGGTTTGCTTCCTGTTTATGTTGCCCTCATGTCACTTCATGCATGTGATTAGCAGATTATATCATATTCACTTTCAAGTTAGCTGGTTGTGTTTGTGTATTTGTAGGTCATGTTTTAGCCATTCACATTTTTATACCCCACATAACTTTAACAAAACGGTTTGGAAGTATCAATTACAATGAAATAAAATCATCAGCATTGCAAATGCTAATCAGAAATCTTGGAATTCCAATCCCTCAAGGAAACATTGATGTCATTCGCTTGTTTAGCCCCACAGCTTGATTCCCTATGGTTTTGTTCGTATCCTTTGAATAGTTACAGGAAATGTAGTGAAGCTAAGTTGGCTAACACTGGCTCCGATAGGTCTCAGACCATTAGCCTAAAACAAGCCAGTCTGGTCTCCGGTACCACTAGCTAAGATGAATAGCTCTGTCCGACGGAGCCCCACCACGGCCGGTACACGGAACACTCTGAGCTGGACATTGCTCTGCTGGCCGCGGGTCTATAGGAGGGGGTCTCTGACAGCAGAGACGCTGAGTTGCGCGACCGGACCCAAATGTAATTACCTCTCGCTCACAATGTCACACTGCAGCCCCAGCCCTGACAGCCTCCACCAAATGGAACATTCGGGGATTGAATTAACCTCCAGCCAGGAGCTGTGCGTTTGCATTTGGGTGTATGTGTGTGTGTGTGGGTGTGGGTGTGGGTGTGGGTGTGCGTGCGTGCGTGCGTGCGTGTGTGTGTGTGTGTGTGTGTGTGTGTGTGTGTGTGTGTGTGTGTGTGAAATTGGGGCCGACGTATGCATTTTGTGAACCACACCTTTTCCCAAGTCCATGGCTGCAGAGGTAAATCACAGAAATGTAATCCAACATAATAATGTCTGACAAAATCAACTTCACGTTTGACGCTTGGTATTAATTATTCGAGATTTGTGACGACAACTAGCCAGCCAAATCAAATAGCTACCAATGCAAAATACTACGAAACATTCTCACATGGCCACTTATATCTGCCGAGGGAGATTATTGGATATATTATTGGGCATGCCATACCCGTACTTTGCAATTATAGTGCTCTCTCTCTAAGGCAAAGTGAGTCCATCCTTGTGAGTGACAGTAATTTGCTGCTTCCACTGTAAACCTTTGTCACGGTCTTTAGCATCAAACCGATTACGGGAAGTCACTTATTGAGATTGATTGATATTTTCATGATGTGATTTATTTTCCGCGGAGTGTACTGTAAGCACTGGGTGAATGAGCTAATGTAATGTAATGGGGACTTAAATGAGCCATTTATCCAGAGCGCCCCAAGGGTAAAGGGACGGCATAACAGATAAATGGTCAACTTGATGTAACCAGGAAAAGACGAGCTGCAGATCTTCTTTTTTAATTTTTGTGGTTGAGACCGGGGAGGGGGGAGTGTGTGTGTGTGTGTGTGTGTGTGTGTGTGGGGGGGGGGGGGGGGGGGTGGTGGTGGTAGGGAGAGCACTCGGTATGTGAGAAAGTCATTACACTGATTAAACTAAAAGAGCAGAATTGAAAGCAATAATCTAATTTAATGAGTAGTTTCGTTCTCCATTAATTATCTGAATCATACATTCAGATATTCCAAGATGTGTACTCACATGTACAACGTTTGGACATATTATGTTCTGGGTTAAAACCTTGTTTTTTTTATTACGATTTTCAAGCAAATGGAGTGTATTCCCATCACAGTGAGAAGGACAGCCAGAGACAGGGAAAGGAGATTCCACAAGTTTCGAAAATTGAAATTGGAGCCGTATCGTTTTGTCTGTTAAAGCTTTAGAGAGAAATGAGGGAAGGGAGGGAGGAAGATACAATTCTTGGAGGTGTGAGGTGTTCTCAATGACCCTGTAAGACCAGGGAGGGAGGTGGGAGCCAGTAGGCTGGCAGGGCCTTCGTCGCTGTATAATTGAAAATCATTCAGACAGCTGTACAGTTTAACCTTGGCGGACCTTGGTCTTAGCCATTAATTGATGGCCTGGCATGCACTGGCAATTGAAAAGAGAAAGGACTTGTGTGGGTGGACTTAAAATGCACCACGGAGACATTTGTCCATATGGTATGTGTGTGTGTGTGTGTGTGTGTGTGTGTGTGTGTGTGTGTGTGTGTGTGTGTGTGTGTGTGTGTGTGTGTGTGCCTGTGCGTGTGCATGTGATGTGAATATGTTGTATGCTCTCTAGAGGACAGATAAAGCTTTTTAACATGAAAGAGATCAAGAAGGATTTTCCAACAGCCATATAATTGACCTAAAACCCATCCACTATCACAACAAAGCAATGAGATCTCAATATTTATAGCTTGAGTCCAAGACGTTTTACTCAAAATTCCTGGTCTCTGGGCTGATTTCCAAAAACCTGTGCTTTACTCTTTGACTTAAAGCACAGGTTTTTAGCAAACCCAGCCACTATCACCTCGCTATCTGATACACTGTAACATAAGCCCTACTACTGTTTGGCAATGGGGCCGGCTGAAGGAAAAGGCGAGTTGAGAGGGGTTTCTCGATCTCCAGGAAGTTATAGATCTCCCATTGCCAGTCCGAGCGAGAATCCTGTCTCCTTCATTTGTCTTGCTGGGGCAGAAGCCGGACCAATGTTGCCTCCTCGTCCCAGTTGGAACCAGATGCATTATTGATGGATGGCTGATTGGGGAACTCAATTACAGGGAGATTACTGGGCCGGTAGACAGTGGGACAGTGAGACCCTGTCACAACGATTGAATTAGTGCACAGGAGTGAGGGGAAAGTGTCCTTCAGAGGCGGCTCTCTGTCCCCCCAGGACCGCCAGGAGGACCAAACGGCCACAGCCTAGTTCGTCATTTGACAGATGACCTTCCCAACACCGGTGGCCGGATGGCCAGCTGGCTATGTTTAAGCAGTAGGGAGAAGCTATTTTTGCCTCGGCTACACAGGGTTGTCCAGACATTGAGGCACATTTTGCACATTTTGCTGTTCTGAGCTTGTTATAGGAATGTGATTGTGATTGTGTGTGTGTGTGTGTGTGTGTGTGTGTGTGTGTGTGTGTCGGATGTGTGTGTGTGTGTGTGTATGTGTGTCTGCCTGCCTGCGTGTGTTTGTCTAAATCTCTTATTCCTGTGTATAATTTGATATATCAATAGCACCTGCTCTTCCGTTCGCACAGAAATAGATGCAATAATGAGAAAAGTGCAGAATGGGGAATGTATGTGCATAAATATTGGCATTTCACAAAATCTCATCCATATAACATAGCCCACCTGAATGGGAATTGTGCCTTGCAGGGTCACATGCTATTACAAGTTTAATGTGAAATCTAGATTGAAGGAGATGAGAGAAGAGGACCCGGGCAGTTGAAAGGGAAGCATTCATCTTCTTTTCCTGTTGGTCAGCAAATGCGCTCAAAGCAAAGAAGGGGAAAATAAATAAATACCTGAACCAAAAAAAACCTTTTACCTTTCCCACTGTCCACAATCAGAGGATGCTTCGCCCTAAAGGTTGGTACAACAGATCTTTATTGTATCTTAAAATGGAACATAAATCAGATGTGATCTTACAGCACTCTTCTTAGTAAAATTATACTTCGTAAAAAAAAAATCCATTGTTTATAGATGCAGTATTATTATAAAGTGATAAGGGTTTATTTCCCCCCTGGTATAATTTTCGAAAAAAAAACACATTTGTGATCTTTCATGGCGTTTTCTATCCCTTAAGTGTCTTCTTCCATTGTAGCTATGTTGGTGTGTCAGTGCAGAGAATGACTCCTGAAAGAGGTCATTGTTTGGCCTGGCGTTGTCAATGGAGATGGAGGCATAGCTGTGGATTAGCTGGACAACAGGCAGCTTTCAGTCCGCTCCTGCTTTGTCCAGGGTCTCCTCCAACCGCCTGGACACCCCGGTGAGCCACCCTCCGCTCTGCTGCCCCTGGTTCTCTGAGCACTGGGCACGAGTTACAGCCAAAGAAAGGGTTTAATAAGGAGTGGAGAACGGCCATTAGCTCCCTACCAGCCTCTGTTGATGGGGAAAATAGAATGACCAATCAAGATGACAAAAGCACTATTGCGAGTATGAGACATGTTGGAGAAAAATAACAAACAGCCTTTTTTTGTGATATGTTTTTCTTTTTTCAGATTCAAGCTACGTTCTGGAAACATTGCATTCTGGGTCTGAGTCATATAATTCAAAGTGACCTGTCTTAAGTTAAAAAAAACGTGTGTGTGTCGGTGTGTGTGTGCGAGTGTGTGGCTTGAATGGCTCGATCCCACATGCTCACCCACACACACACTGTCTCCTTATATCCTTAATGATGAAACTCAAAGAGATTCTCGGATGAGTCACAGAATGTTTATTAACTGGTCAGCATATATATATATATATATATATATATATACTTACTCATCAATTTCGCATCTATCCTCCATCCACAGCAGTATAGATGGAGAAGCTGTTGATCATGGTAACGATTAGGGTGATATCTATGGACACATATATATACTTTCCATCAGAAATATACATTCACAGTACATTACATTATTAAATATTTTTTGTGAGTTTTAATGAGCGAAAATGTTCATGCTGTCAATAAAAATCCAATTTTCTAGCAATGCGGTTCTTTGTTGGATTGCATTTACTTCAAAGAAGCCAGAGGTTTTCCGGCTAGCTGAGTAGGCTGTAATAGAAGAGAACAGGGCTGCTCACATAGTCCTTGTCCAGCCACAGGTCATAGGAGAAATATCATGAATACATTCATGCAATTTGCAGGTGACCTCACTGCCGAGTGAATACATGCATGCTATTATTTAGGGAAATAATCATCATTAAGTAAGCCTTTTTGTAAATTAATGTAAATGGTTCGTAATATCAAGTTGCAACCTCAAAGTCGCTCAGTAAGCAAGGCTCTGTTTTGCATCAATTATCATTTGGGATAATTTGTTGTAAAGAGGTACACAGGGGTGTGGCTGAGGTTTAATTATTTTAATGGTATGCATGCAGTATTTGCATCCACATTGTAAAAAAGTGTACAAAGTCAAAGACATCTGTTGCACTTGTGTCAGTACACACGCATACACGTACAGACACACAAATGCACGCAGTCACGCACACACTATGCTTACATGCCTGCACAGCAATTTACTGATCACGATTGCATGAAAAGTATTCTACTTATTCTTGATGGCAAGAGGAGTACACAACATTTTAAATAGCACAAAAATACCATTTGTAAGTTAACATTACTTACTTGAAAGATGAGGATAAACTGAGAAAGTCCTAACTGGACACTTATCCAGTTACTATCTTTGATATATTTACCATTCACTTAGATATTTTTCAACTATTTCAACTATTTCAACAATCTCTGCAAAACATATTCTTGCCGTATCACTTGAATTTACGACCCCTAACCCTTGAAGAAAGAAATAGATAAGATGACCCAATGGCAACTGTCACCATTACATTATTTAACCACCATTGTTCCTCTTTTATCAGTACTGACAAGTGCGCTGTGTGTCTTCAAACTATTTGATATATAAAATGATTAATGTTGAAATCAAAATTATTATCAGTATGAGCAGTAATAATAAAACAAAAATTAATAATAATAGGAACAATTATTGTTGCTCATAATTGTATTATTCCAGCCTTGTACAGACTTCCCATTTAAAAGCGGCACGCTGGTGTAGCGTGGGAACTTTCCGCTCGCGTGTGTGCTGTGTTTAACAGCATGCACAGATGTGACAGCGCACTGTAAACACCCCACGCTCTCTCTCGGCCACGGGAGAGCGCCTCCCCGTGCCATGCCTGCGTTAGAAATTATGGCGGCTAAATAAGAAATCAAGATTAACATCAACGCTGGGGGCTGACAGTGGAAGGATGGAGGAGGGGAGCCGAGGTGGAGAAATGGGACAAAAACCCTGGTACGCATATAGAGCCAGAGCGGTGTGCTCTAATGCCGTTTAACCGCTCACTCCCCTCTAAAGTGTGAGGCTATTCATCGAGCCTAGCATCTGTCTTATCACCTCTGAGCGGTAAATCTGATGTGTCTGTTAAGTTGGGTGAATGACCACCGTTTTGTGAGCATGTCACACGCGCACGCACGCCCACACACACACAATATCAAGTGTATGTGCATGCATCTCTGCAAGTCTGTGTGTGTGTGTGTGTGTGTGTGTGTCCAGTCGGTCTGCAGTGCTGAGCCACAGGGTTTAACCCCTCCTCAGTGATCCATAGGTTGCTCAGGGCCACCACTTAATTCTCAAATTTTCAGCTGTTAGAGATAGAATTGGAATAATAAACAGCTGAACCTCCCAGTAATAATCCCACTGGCCCGCCCACTCTTCCTCTCTCTCTCTTTCTCTCTCTCTCTCTCTCTCTCTCTCTCTCTCTCTCTCTCTCTCTCTCTCTCTCTCTCTCTCTCTCTCTCTCTCTCTCTCTCTCTCTCTCTCTCTCTCTCTCTTTAGTACATCCTCCACCACCCAGACAGCCCACTTCAGGGTAACTGGGGCTGGGAAAGGTTTCTTCCCTCTCCCCCTAATCTCAACCAAGCCCCAACACTCGCTCCTCAACCCTAATGAAATATCAGCCAACCAGGGGAGCCTGGAACTGATTATCACCACTGACACACACAAACACACACACAAACAGACACACACGCACGCACACATAGATACACACACACATATACAAGGTCACACACACACACGCATGCACACACGCAGACACGCAGACACACACACACACACAAGGTCACACGCACACACGCACGCACGCACACACACACATATACACATTAACACACAGGTGTGCATGCACACATAAACAAACATGTATAAACGTATATAGATACATACTACACAAAAAGCGACATGTTATCTAATACTTATAAGTAAGTGGAGAGTTAGAGGGTTTGATGTTTCCTGTATGTCATTGTTTCCTCCCACCATCGCAACACAGAGGCTCAATGTTCTTTCATACAAGAGCAGTGAGAACAGGAAATGACATGCAGTCTGTGTTTGGAAAACAGAATGTATACAATTAGCTTCACACTGTTCTGTGTATTTGCGCCTACACAGTTGAATTTGTATTTTTGTTTTTCTTTGATATTATAATGATTTCTTTGTTGTTGCTTTCCTTTGGTTCCAGGTCAGCTACACTCTGACACTAGCTTTAGTCAATAAATATGCCATAAAGTATCAAATTGGGAATAGGGAATGAAAACAAGGAAATATATGCAAAGAAATATTTCTTTGTATATCACTGACACATGTGTGGGTGGAAAAATGTCTTGGGAGTGTATGTGTTTTTATGTTTAAGAAAGTGTGTCAAAGCGTGGGTGAACATGTGTGTGTGTTTATGTGTGTGCGTGAGCATGAGCATGAGTGTGTGTGTGTGTTAGCATGAGTGTGTGTGTGTGTGTGTGTGTGTGTGTGTGTGTGCGCGCCCATGTGTAATTGTGTGCACATGTGTCCGAATGCACACACAAGAGTGCGGGGGTTGGGAGAGTTTTGGTTACAAAACGCACTCCAATAATAGGCTCCTCTTCTTCTTCTGAGATTCAGCAGGAGGAAGAAAACAGACGTGCCGAGTTCAGTCATCTCCCCCATGGCGTGCCCGCCTTCAGATGCCATGACTAAATACAGCACCAGGGCTAGCCTACATTTCAGTGAAGTAGTAAAATTCCCCTCAGATTCCCTTCTGTAGCACCAGCACCAGCACAAATTCTAATTTTCTTTTTGCTTAGGTGCCCTTGGGTGGGGGAGGGGGGTGGGGGAGGGGGGTGGTGTCCAGAGACAGACATGCACCTGACGAAGTCATTCATGTGACACTTAGAGAACTTCTT